>CAKNXH010002296.1:53869-88690 GCA_932178445.1 Andricus quercusramuli
CACAGTGCGGAGATGGCAGTACGAGAATTCTGTCAATTTGAAACTCGATTCGACAGCTACACGAATTTTAGTCAGACGCATGGAAATCGAATTTGGAAACCGTTGTCCTTTTTTCCCAGTGGGGCGATTTGCGATTTCTGAGTGTATAGAGCCCATTTGTTATGTTTTTCCTCATTGCCAAAGTAAAAAATGTATTCTGCCGCGATCTTGCCAATACTACTAAGATGCCAGTACATTATGAACAATTACAATCTTTTAATTTAAAGATTTTGTCAAATGTATCGTTAGGTTATCAATCAGACATAATTAAGACGTCTTTCGGACGTTCTGCTAAGTACGTCATTACAGACATCGTTACGATTAAAAAACGACAGACATAGACAGCGAAAAGATGTCTGAAAGAACTCTTTTCATTGACTTTAAGATCAACCAACTCACCTCTTAAAGACAGTTTTCGATTATCCTTATAAAGTCACTTTGTTGTCTTTACGATTGCAAAAAATTTGCGACATATTTGCGCCATCTTAAACATGTCCTTTAGTTATCTTTTCCGAATGTCTTTACAACGTCCGAAGAAAGATATCATAACGACATCTTTCAGACTCGAGTGCCCATTGGGTATATGCGTTACAATGCGAAATCGGCAACGTTACTCTTCACAGAAGTAAGGCTTACTACACGAAATAGTAACTCTTCTTCTCGCTGAGTGTGGACGGTCACCAAGTGGTGCAGTGCATGCTACTATTCGAAATTGTTTATCCTACTGTTTTAAAAAGTCCGTTTAACTTATCTGAACACAAAATAGTAATTATAACAAAACTCACCGACGAAAAGCTGCGCTTCAATTTAAAGTATTTAGAACTACTGGTTTAGAGTTCTTCTAACGATCCACTTTTTTCCGTGCAATAAATATTATGCACGTACGAATGAAAAATGTATACATATGTGAACTAGAACAAACGTTTTCATATTGTAGAAAGGAGGTTGTTGATTTCTTTTGATAATTTTAACACCGAAGTATCGTGAATGGCGCAGCGTGGTCGTTTTGCACCCTTTGCTCTTTTATCACTCATCTCTTTCAATTTTTCTCGCAAACAGCGAGAGATACGAAAAAATGTTGAGATAAAAGTTTGCACGTCTGAAAAGTTCTATGAAAATTACCCCTAGCTCTATTGCAAAATCTTGCATCGTTTTCGAGAAAAATTCAAAAATTATATTTAAACCCGCGGCGTTCGCAAGTTTGAGCGCGCCGAGGGTGCGCGTCTGTTGGATCTTGGGCTTCGCGCTCGGTAATGTACTCGGTCTTTGTACTACCACCACATTTTTACACAGATCTTTTAAAATTGAGGGTCAAACCATCAACAACTGTATTTTGATGATTGTGAATTCTCTTTTAATAAAGCTTCTCTGGCTTCATCCAACACATTCCATCACGTATCTTGTGCTTCGCACTCAATTTTGTGAAAAATGTGAACTTTTCTATACTATGTTCCACACTATTCTATCAGATGTATATTAAATGTATTTTTTTAACTCGGCCTGGGATTGCTTATTTTGTTATTAAACATTTTATTGCAACTTGTGCCGTTTTTCCATAAATCTATTTTGTTTATTTCCAAGTTTTTTTTACGACTCAACCCAAAAACATGCATCCTAATGTGATTCTAAGAACATTCTTAGATACAATTTAGGCAAAAAAATCGGTTAAATAAGAAGTTATTGTTGTGTCTTGCGTCGTTTTTCCAAAAAGTACATTTTTTTATTTCTAATGTACTCTTATAACAAAAATTTATAACAAATTTATAGATTCTTTTTGGTTGAACAATTTTTTTCTATTCATATTTTTTTCGTCTCTTATGTCGTTTCTCCAAAAATTTAATTTTTTCATTTTAATCTTCTTTTTTTTTACGATTGAAAGAAAACCTACTCCTCCTATCTAAAAATTATTAACAACCAATTTATAGGTCTTTTTTGGGTGTACAACTTTTGTTCATTAACTTTTTTTCATATCTTGCATCGTTTTTCGAAAAATTTATTTTTCTATTTTTTAATGTTATTTTTCATGATTAAAACAAAAACTACGCATCCTATCTAAAAACGATGAGTTATAAATTTGTAGCTCTTTTTTGGGTCAACAACTTTTGTGTAATTGTTTTTCTCGTAGCTTGTGTGGTATGCCCACAAAGTTTTTTATTTTATTTTTAATGTTGTTTTTTTAAGAAATAAAAGAAGCTACGCATTCTGTCGGAAAGTTATTAACAACAAATTTGTAGATCTTTTTTGTGTGCATAATTTTTGTGGATTCATATTTTTTCGTATTTTGCATAGTTTGACCCCAAAATGGAATTATTTATTTTTCATTTTTTGTGCGATCAAAAGTTGAACTTTCGACTTTCTAGAAAAATTCGAAAAATTGCTATACGATAATCTTGTAGGGTGTTCAAAAAGCAACGCTTTTATTCTCCTGATTTTCTTCATATCGTGCGTTGTTCGGCTTAACATTTTCATTTTAGTTTTTTTTTTTTAATTTTGTGAATGCTATAACTCTGGTAATTTTTTTACGAGGGGTCGACAACTCTGATTTTTCGTGTACCAGGAATATATTCCCTACAGAATATTCGGGAATATACAGAATATATCAGAATATTTGTGAATACAAAGAATATGAAGAATATGAGAATATGTAGGAATATGAGGGAATATGTAGGAATATGAGGGAATATGTAGGAATATGAGAGAATATGTAGGATTATGAGGAAATATGAGAAAACATTTCGGAATATAATTAAATTTATGTATATTAAATTACATACATTCTCGCCCTTTCCCTCAAAACACCATAATTTTTGTTTTACTCATCTTAATTTTGAGGCCCATGTTCTTCATGCTAATATTCAGTTTGCTCAACATTCTTTGCAAATCTTCGATTGACTCTGCTATAACAACCTTATCATCTGCAAACGCTAACCCACGTACCCTTACTGTCCCGAGATCCACATATAATAATAAATTCACGAAATAATAATGAATGAATGAACAAATATGTAAGGGTTCATCCACAATCCACGTAAGGTGTTTTTCTGAAATTTTCACCCCCCTCTCCCCCTATTTCAGATACCTTGAGATTTGCAATCCCCTCCCTCCCTCTTCATATCTTGCTAAGATTTTATAAACTTAGGGAACGAAATTACATATAAAATATAAATTCTGTTAATTAACTAGACGTGGAAGCTGAATGTAATCAGTTTGAGAAAATTGAATTGGTTAATGATAATAAGTATTTAGTTACAATTTTAGTACAATTTAGCACAATTTTATATCTTCAGTGCCTAAAATGTTGCATAGTCCCGACAAACTTTGTGTATTCTATTACTATTATTTTTCAGTCTGTAAATTATCGAAATTCCTATTTATTTATCGCCGACTTCACAGATGTTCTCATTTTTTCGGTTTTTATCACGAAGGAATAGTAAGGAGTGGTATCACCCTATGTGTTTGGTGAGCAGAGGTGGAACAAGTGACGTCCAAGAATTCGTTAATGCTTGCTACGAATGAAAACTCGTATGCTCCCCCGTGCACATGCGCAGAGCTGTTTTCGCAGTCACATGTTATACCCTCTCAATATGTTACCTTTTGACATCTCGATGCACATGTCGGTTATGTTCGTTTGTTTATGTTCGTTCAAAACAAAAAGTTCAAAACTTCAAACACGTGTTGACATCGTTGGCATGGCAACCGCCAGTGCGCATGTGAACGGGGCAGCATAAGAGTTTTCATTCGTAGCTAGCATTAAAGAATTATTGGACGTCGCTCGTCCCACTCCCCACTTACAGGGATACTACTCCTTACTATTCCTTCGTGGTTTTTATTTAAATGCGAACTGAATTATTAGAACCCAATAAGAAAATCGTACTATGTTTGGCTAAAAGTTCATTCAGTCTTTTTGGCTTGAATATTCTACACTTTAATCGGAATTTGTTTCCTTCTTGACTAAAAAGTTTTCTCTTAGGTTGAAAATTCAACTATTTTGTGGAACATTCGCCTTTTTGGTTTTAAAATTGTTCTCTTTCAGTAGAAATTTGATCTATTTTCGTTGAAAGTATAACTATTTAGTTAAAAAAATTAATCTGTTCAGGTTAAAAATTAATTTTGTCGTTGAAAATTCACATTTTTGTGTTACAAATTCAACTGTTGTGTAGGAAATTCTTATTTTGGACTCTAAGATTTAAAAATATGGTAGAAAATTCAATAACTTGGTAGCAAGATCCACAAGTAGTTGAAGACATTAATTGATAGTAGATGAAGATTCATAATTTTAGTTAAAAATTCATTTCTTTACTTCACAATTTAACTATTTTGTTAGAAAAATAATCCTCTTGTTTGAAAATTTAACTATTTGGTTGAAAATCAATTGATGTATTTTGTTGAAAATTCTTTCTTTTTGTTAGAAAATGCATTTTTTTTCATAAATGCAACTGTTTGGTTGAAAATTAATCTGTTTAAGTTGAGACTTCACGTATATTGTTGTTAAATTCAACTGTTTTCGATTTGAAATTAAAATATTTTTTTGTTAAAATATCTACTATTACATTTTTTGTTGAAAATTAATCTTCTTAGGTTGAAACATCAACTCCTTCGTTAAAAATTCATTTTTTTTGTATAAAGATGCATAATTTTAGTTGAAAATTTATCTATTCGGTTAAAAATTTAATAAAAATTGAAAATCTTCCTGGCTTGAAAATTCAACATTTTGGGTGAAGTTTTTTTTCTTTATTATCTGAAAAATCTTTCTTGGATTTAAATGTTTATCTCTTTTGGTAGATCTTTTTCAATCTCTATTTCAATTCAACTGTTTTTGATTTGAAATAAAAATCTTTTCTTGGTTAAAATATTAACTATCACATTTTTTTAGAATTTAAAATTTAAAATTTAAGCATTAAAACTTTATTAAGTTAAAAAAAGCTATGTAAAATTAAATAATATCAAATCAGAAAACCTAAAAATTCCACGTCATAATCGGTCATAATAAAACAATAAACAATTTCAAAATTGAAGTAATAATATATATTAAAACTTAAACAATTTTTAATTTAAAGTATTTAAAACTAACAATCTAAAATTAGTTATTCGAAGTCAATAACTTTTAAACTTGTATGAATTAAAAGTGAATTATTATTCAATTGATGTGCAATTTATAATAATTTCATAATAATTGCTAAGGCACCAAATAAATAGTTATACAAATACAATCGGTGAACGGAAGGGAAGGAATCGTAGAATCTGTGAATACTTCTGTATATGTGGGAATATGTAGGAATATAAGGGAATATTTGAGAATATCAAAAATATCAAGAATATTTGGGAATATAAAGAATATCAGAATATCTGGGAATATTGAAAGAATATATGGGAATATTTAGTAAGTGTACCAGGAATATCAGAGTGGTCGACCCCTCGTCTCACAAGGTCTAAAAAAAAGCCCTAATGCTTATCCGTCCACAACTTTTCATGTAAAATAAGGAGAAAATTCGTGATAAATCTTATAATTTTTGTTGCTTTTTATTTTTTCACCGATAGACAGAATTTTCAGGACTTGCATGCGAGCGGCCTAGTGTATTTGAAATAAGGAGGATCAGACTGTGTCTTGACTACAATGACGTCAAGTTATATTTGTTTAATATAATTGAGTTGAGCTATTTTCCGTTATTTGATTCAATAAATAAATATATCAATACATAAATATAGAATACATTATTTATTACAATTTTTTGTAATATACAAACAGTAATACACATTTTCTAATTTCACTCAGAGGAAACTTCAATTCTAAATTGTAAAAATGGCTGTTTTTTTTTTATTCAACCAAAAGTAATTTCTATAAAGTAAATTAATTTGTATGGGCGCATTCACGACAACATTAAATGGTTATTATTAATTATACTTTTCAAGTTATGAAAATACTTGTTTTGGGAATTTTGTAACGGAAATTGTTAGATCTTGAAAACTTCCTGGAAAATATTTTTTTTCAAGTTGAAAAGTATAAGTAATATCTAATAAATTGTTAATATTTAAAATTCGATTCTTAAAATGTGACAAAATATGATAACATGTAGAGTATGATATTACAAATTTATTCTTTTTTATACTTCAACAATTTGTTTCGGGACTTTATGAGGACATTTTTAGATACTCTTAGTAAATTTTATAATTAAAGGTAAACATGCGCCAATTGGTGAATACGCAACCAAGAGTTACGCTGAGCTCTGGAAACTTGTATTTCCCTCTAAGAACTTTTTTTTCTAGAGAATCATCCTTCCTTGTTTTGCACACCAAGAAGAATAGTGGAGGGGTAAAATCTTCAGACTGAAAACATGTGGGAAAATCTTCTTCAATGTTATCGGAGAGCAAAAGAGGAAAATCTTGTGAAATATTCTCCTCTTTTCAGGATGTTCAGCTTTTGGATTTAATGTTCCTCAATGTTGAGATTTCTTATTGTGTATGTGTCACGACTTTGAGTTGTGCATTAGACACTTATCACATGTCCTATTACTTTGAAATTTCCATGGCTAGATTACACCTTTATTACCTATTTAAAAAGAAACATTTTTGTATAGGAGCATTAATATTTAATGAGTGGTTGAATTTTGAAACATATTTTTTAGAGTGGACCAAGAACCAAACTTTTGAGAACAGTACAAAGAACCGAACTCTAGAGCTCCACAGCAGGGTCTATGGCTCAATGTCTCTATTTTGTGTAACAAAATTGCACGAGAGGGCTTAAAAAGAAGTATGCTAAAAAATAAATCAGTTTTTAAACTAGCTGTGAATTCGATCTCGAGTGTTTCCACTTTGTTTGTATTTATAATTATATGGTGCTCATTTCACGAGCACTTTGCTTCCCATTAGCAAATGTATTTGCTTCCTCATAGGGGAAGCATTAGTTATTTTTTTCAATAATAGACAAACCAAAGTCTTCATTTTGCTCAATTTAAATATAGAAATTTACAACAACAAAAAAACAAAGTTAGAAAATAATACAAAAAATGTTTTAAATACAACGACAAATCAGATAAATCAAATCTTGTATTGAAAATTATCATTTTTTGAGCTGGAAAAGGGAAAGGAAAAGTTCTGTCGCACCGTATCCCTTTCCCAGCTTTATGATTTCTTTACAAAAATTGTCAGAACTACTCTATTTGAAAATTTATGATCAAAAAGTCTTTTCCATTCATGCGTCAACTTTGAATTCTGTCGATGAAAAAAGTTTTTCTGTTTAAAACTGATGATTCAGATATTAAAAATGAGTATAACTTCCATAATCTTCAACAAAGTGTATTATTATTATTATTATTATTATAGACAAATCTATTTTCCTCGAATCAAGAAATCTTTTCCGTTCTTGCATCAATTTTGAATTATGTTAGTGAAAAAAGTTTTACTATAAAAACCCGTGTTTTCAAATATTATGCATTACCATAGCTTCCTTACTCTTCAATAAAATTTATCAATATTATAGGTCAATCGATTCGATTCGAATCAACACATTTTTTCTATTCTCGCATCATCTTTAAATTATGAAAACAAGAAAACTTTTACTTTAAAGAACGATTTTAAAAATATATAAATTACCATAACTTCTCTACTCTCCAATAAAATGTATTAATATTGTAGATCAATCGATTTGTCTCGAACCAAGGAATCTTTCATATTCTTGCATCAACTTTGAATTATGTTGAAGAAAAAAGTTTTAGTCTAAAAAATCGTATTTTAAAATATTATGCATATGCATTACCATAGTTTTCTTACTCTTCAATAAAATGTATTAATATTATAGGTCAATAGATTCGTCTCGAATCAACACATCTTTTCTGTTCTTCAATCAACTTTAAATTATGTTAATGAAAAAAGTTTTACTATGAAAAACCGTATTTTAAAATATTATGCATTACCATAGCTGCCTTACACTTCAATAACATTTATATATATTTATTTATTTAAAAGTTTGTCGTAAGGACAACCGAAGGATTTCGCTGGGAGCGAGTGCGAATCTGAAAAACTGCACCCGCTCCCAGCGAAATCGCGGTAAAATTTCAGCCGTAACCACGTCTCACGACCGTGAGATGGGTGGTTACAGTCTGCGCGAATTCAATACGATGATCCGGCGAAAGTCTCGTGCACCCTGAGGACACGGAGCGACCCAAGGACGACCGCCTTCTGCATTCTCCCTGCAAGTGTCTCAGCATTTTGTTGACACGCAGGGATGCTTTTCAGGCTACTAACAAGTGAAACCTTGGCACCTCCAAGAGCGCCGATGATCAGGACGATTAGCTTAACAGAATATTCCGGGTATAACCGTCGCAACCCCCTTATAAGGTCTTTATACCTTTCTTTCTTTCCTTTCTCCTTCGCTGTGACGTTTTTGTCCGCTGGTGCCGAAAATTCGATAACGAACATGGTTCGTTTCTCGAAGTCAAGAAGAACCATGTCAGGCCTCGAGTGCGCAACAGAAACAATTGTCGAGAATATGAAGTTCCAATATATGCGGCACTTCTCATTTTCGACGATTGACTCTATTTCTCTAGGAGCGTTCAGCGGAGAGGTATTTGGGCTAATGCCGTAAGAGTGACAGAGATGGTAATAAAGCACTCTCAGTGCAGCATTGTGCCTTCGGATGTAGGTTGTTCCCGCATAAGCTGGAAAACTAGGTAGTATGTGTCCTAGATGCTCGGGGTGTTCATGACACGCTCTGCAGCTATCATCGGGAATATCTTGGCTCAAAATGTGGCGACGGTATGCTAGAGTGGAAATGACACCATCTTGACATGCCAAAATGAAGCCCTCTGTGCCCGACTTCAATCCGGGTGATCTAAGGAAAGCAAACGTCAGCTCATACGACATCGACTGATCTTCGACATTTCTGTGGAAGATGCCGTGTATCTTCTGGTCCAGGAGCTCTTCGCGGAAGTTTTTCTCCTGTGCTTTCTTGATCCGGGCCTTCAGGAGTGAGTATTCAAGATGGATAAGATTTGATGCATTTTGCTCACTCCTGATACTGAAGTCAAGGCCGAGTGTTTCAGCAGCCTCTTCTGCTTCTTTGTAAAGAAACGCCCCTTTGCCTACTTCTCCGTGTTTTCTGACCATTTTAAGAAGAGGATCTTGTCCATTTGCGACAATATGTGCTGTACCCAGAATAATCCTGTTGTAAAGACATTCAAGATTCAGTATTCCGCGACCACCTTGACGGCGTGAGATGTAAAATCGTGGAACAGAAGACTTAAGGTGCATGCTTTTGTTCATGTGCATAACCTTTCGGGACCCGAAATCGAGGGATCTGAGCTCGTCCTTCGTCCATGGAACTACTCCAAATGAATAGAGTACTACTGGGACGGCAAGCATGTTCGTTGCAGATACTTTGTTCCTCGCCGACAGTTCGGAAGACCATATCTGTCGGAGAAGACGTTTGTATCTGCATCGGAGTGTATCCTTTATAGATGTTACGTCCTGAATGCGGCTTTGTGGCACGCCCAGATATGTATAGGTCTCTCCAGCGCAAAGGTGTCGTATAGCGCTTCTGTCAACGAGTTCAGGATCTTCGGGGATGCCGTAAAATTTTTCTTTTTTCAAATTAACCTTGGCGCATTTCTCTAACCCGAACTCCGTTCCAATCTCTTGAGTGTACTCTTTGACAATTTTTAGAGCTAGATGTAGTTTCTCTTGATTTCTCGCATAGATCTTGAGATCATCCATGTGAAATACATGAGTTACCTTATGCTTTCGATTTCCAGGTTTGCCGCAGAGGTACCCTTCGGAATGGCGAAGTGTGAGAGATAGTGGCAATAATGTGAGGCAAAAGAGGAGAGGGCTCATGGTGTCGTCCTGAAACACACCTCTTTGAAAGGTGATACTGTTAGTGATCACACGATGTTTTCCATATGAGATAGTAAATCTGGTTTTCCAAAGCGGCATTAATCTCTCTATGCGCCTCACGATGTGTGGATGAACCTTTAAGCTTTCCAACAGACTTGTTGAATCGAAAGCTTTCCGGTAATAAATCCAGGCCATCGATAGAACTCGTTGACAGGATGCTGCGTCTTTACAGATACATCTATCGATGAACAGGTTCTCCCGATATCCTGCTACGCCTTTCTTTGAGCCGCGTTGTTCATACATCTCTCGCCACACAGGTCCAATTGTCCGAACAATCCTATCATTTAGGATAGCTGTGAAGATCTTATAAAGTGTGTTCAGACAAGTTATTGGCCTGTAATTCTTAGGGTCAGCTAAGTTGCCCGTCTTCGGCAGGAGCACTATGCGCCCTTCCACCAACCACTCCGGAATAGGCTCTTCCGACTTTAGATATGAGGTGAACATTCAGGCCAGATGCTGGTGGGTTGAAGGAAGCTTGTTCCACCAGAAGGTCTTGATACCATCTGGTTCCGGAGCGGAATAGTTTTTCATGCCTCTTAATACGTTTTTCGCCACCTGGGTAGTGATAGGTGGGCATTCCTCCTCAGGTGTTATGAGGGCATTGCACAGCTCCTTGAAGTTATTCATATTCTGTGAGCCTTCTTCAAGTGGATGTTGAACTTCGTAGACTTCTCTCCAAAATGCTTCGACCTCTCCTAGTTTTGGCGGATAGTCGACAATAACTGGAGGGTCTTGGAAGAGTTTAGATGGGTCAGATAAAAACCTCTCTCTCCGTTCTAGACTTCTCCTAGCATTAGATAGTACTCGTATTCTGTCAACAATATGCAGGCTGAAGGTCAGTAGCTTTGACTTTTCGACTGTGTGATGACGGATCTGCAGTTCACGCGCGAACTGTCGAACCTTGAAGGTGAATGTCCTGCCAGATGTTATATAGTCAATTACACACTGAATGCGGGACGCGTACTGTATTGCCCAGCCTACCTTAGTGCTGAGTTGATGCATTCGTATTTTGGTCTTATGATCAACAGGTGGTTTTGTTTACGGTTTGCATCTGCCAAAGCTCGCGCTGCATTGTACACGCCACAATTGATAGTCCAGAGTTAGGATTTTTCCGAAAAATCTCCACGAAGCTCGTCATCCAGTTCAGCCAGATCTTTGGGCTTGGGAGAAACCTGAATGTTGATGTTTCTTTGGGTCCTAAAGCATCTTTCTTCCTCTATTGGATGCCTGTTCGAGTTTGGTCTGAGTATCGCCTATCTTTCTCTGTTGCCGGCTTGTTCTGGCTGCGGTTGAGTAGGCGCTCCGCTTATATAACCCCTTTTCCGGAGGTCCCCGGCACGGTTCCGCAGACGATTCTGCGAAAAATCCGAGAGCTCTGGGTGTTTCTCGCACCACAGAGTATGCAGTCGCGTCATGTAACATTTTCGTTCAGGGGCCATACTGACATCATAGCACTACAGCAGGTCGTCCGTGAGTCGATCCGTCTACTGTGTGTGAGTGAAGAGGCGGTCCAACACAGGAACAAATGAAAACGATTCAAATTCATTTATTTTAATTTCAAACGTATATGCATGTATTATCTTATTTTGTTTTCAACGTGTGAAATTAAAATGAATAATTCAAATCGTTTTCTTTTGTAATTTGAAAGGCTTCGAATTTAGAATAGTTCGACTTTGAATACTTGCGACTTACGAGAAAAATACTAACAAGAATACAATAATATGAATACATTTTTGAAGTAGTAATCCGATGTTTTGAGTAAATTCGCTTGATAAGGTAACGGTAAGGTTATGAATTACTCTTGAAAATTTTTATATACGTACAATGACTGATAATTTGAGATTTGAAGAAAGGATCCTCACCATACACTACACTTATGCGTGGGATTCATCGGAGAACCTGGAGGACAGCTGTAGGCTCTGGCAAAGTCTTCGCTATTAGATAGCGGGCCCAAGACGCGAGCTCGACCTGGGGAATGGACACTGCTTCTAACTTTAGTCCGTGCATCTTCAGGTCTCATGGTACCACACCATATTTGCGCGTAGTTCAAAAAGAAGAGTTGATCATGGTTCAGGTTTACACCGGGTAAGAAAGGTTCTTGCCCATGACTTGCTGCCCATTTTTTGTAGGCCTACCAAAGCAAGTGAATTGTTATGAAAGAAAAATAACTGGAATTTAGTAAATTGGATTGATAATAAAAATTAAACGGGTGAGTTTGTTTACTCGAAAAGACTGTTTGAGGCCACCATTGTCGGCGATATTTTCACCCTGAGTCATTCTCCCATTAACATAAAGATCCACTTCTTGAAGTTTGTATCTTGAATATTGATCAACTATACACTGGGTTCTTTCCCTAAAGGCCCTGATAGTTGCGTTATTCCACCACTGCATCATGTTTCCATCCTTATCAAATTGACGACCCTTGTCGTCAAAACCATGCGTAATTTCATGGCCAATCACCACTCCGATTCCACCATAGTTTAGAGATTTTGGAAAATATTGAGAGTAAAAAAGCGGTTGCAAAATTCCGGCTGGAAAAACTAAAGGACAGCATTCATGTAAATCAGTTTTTTACCATATCATAACTAAAGCAAAATGTATCAAATTGATTTTGAGATTGCCATTCTTGCAATAAGACGCTTACCAATGTCATTATTATTAGGGTTATAGAAAGCATTTACGACAGCTGGCTCTGTTGACCATTTTTCTTTATCAACGGGTTGGCGTAATCTTTGTATATTTTGATAAGCATCATACTTTAATACTGCTAATACATTTTCCAGAAATCGATCGCCTGTTATATTTAGCTAAAAAGTAAGCAAAATTAAATAAAAATACGTGTATTATAAACACTCAATATTATAGAGAAGCATTGTTCTTCAGAAAATAAATTTCGATTTCAGGCGATCTTCTTCGATATATATTGAAATCCCGTGAAATCTTTAAAGTCTCTTGAAATCCCTTTAATTCTTTGAAATCCTTTGAAAGCCATTGAAATTCTTTGATAGCCCTTGTATTCGATTTAAATCATCTAAAGTATTTTAAAATACCTTGAAATCACATGAAATCTTCAAAATATTTGTAAATTATCTTAAATCCTTTGAATTTTGTTGCATTATTTTTAAACTATGTGAAATTGTATAAAATCTCTTAAAATTCTTTTAAAATTTCTCGAAAACCTTCATGTCCCGAGAAATTCCGTGAAATATACTTTGAAATCATTCAAAATTTTAATAATTTCTTGAAAGTCACTTGACATATTTTAGTTGTTTAATTATTTTGTATCCCCTTACAATGTTTTGAAAACTTTTAAAATCTTTTAAAATTCCTCGAGAATCTTCGAAATCTTGTGAAATACTTAAAAACCTTTCGAAATCCCATTAAATATTTTCAAATTCTGTCATTTCTTAGAAAATCCCTTAAAAACAGGAAAAATCTTTTGAATTATTTCAAGTTCTTTTAAAAAGCATTAAAATTCCATAAAGCCCCTGGAAATATTTTGAAAGCACATGAAGTATTTTTTAATCTTTTGAACACTTTTAAAATATTTAGAATTATTTCAAGTTCATTTAAAAAGCCTTAAAATCCTATGAAATATTTTGACATTTTTTGTAACACTTGGAAACCCGATGAAATTCCTTGTAATCTTTTGAATTATTTAAGATTCCTATGGAATTCTTTGAAATATTTAAAAATCTTGATATTCAGAAGTTGAGTGGCAAACCCCCTCGTGTCAGCCTCATTTTAATTTAGGTATAATTAATTATTATATAAATGTAGTTTACTTAATTTTGAGTAAATATTTACCGTAAAGTATTCGTTAGCTAATTTTTTCGGTTCTTTCAAAAATTCAGGATATCCAATTCTCTCATTCATAGAATCAGCTTTATTTTTTGCAACAGCTCTTGTCTCATCATCCATCCACTGATTTTCAACCAAAAGGTCATTGAAAGCTTCACGAATCGTTTGGATCATTTGCAGAGCAGTTTCCTAAAATCAAGAAGGTTATATAAATCCTAATCTCTTACCGATTTATTATTTTTTAAACTCATGTTTTGTAAAAGTCTATTGTTATCATTATTACTTTTAAATTTATTCAAATTTATTCTTCTTTCCAAACTTTCCAAACACAATTGTTTGCATTATTTTGTTCACTCTATCGAAAATTAGTTTCAGTTTATAGACTCTTTCAATTCGACTTGTAAAACGTACCTTGCTTTCGTGATTGAAATTGTCGCGAATGAAGAGTGCTCCAACTGCCATGCCTAGTTTTTTGTTAGTCCATTCTACGCATTGAGACCACCTGGCTCTCTCAGTGAGGATGCCTAACAGGATTTTACGGAATTCTATCCTTTTCTGTTGATACTCGTCTATCATGTGAGGCGTTATGGACATTACGAATCGCCACAGTATATAATTATGTAGTGTCCTACAAAAAATATTCAATCATTAATTACTGCACACGTTAGACATTCATGATTATCGATTGTTTCAAAATGAAACAGATTTTTAAATTCTCAATTTCCTATATCAGGTTTAGATTGAACTTTTTTTTTTTTAAATATTCTACAATATTCAGGTAGGACGTTTCTTTGATACATTACTTATTTGTTTTAGCTACTTTGGAATTAAAAAAAAAAAACAATTTTTAGTCATAATTTCTTAGGAATTTTATCAATTTCAAATGCTATTTGATTATATTTCAAAATATTACAGTGATATGTCAAATGCGTTTGGCTGATTTTAAATTTTGAGATGCTTAAAAGGCCAACTTTTGGTGATAAAGAGTAAAGTGCTGCAGTGTAATAATTGCTACTCTTCTGGCCCACCTGCGGTCGGTTTTTGCTATAATTTTTCCCATTTCTACCAAGTACGGCATTGCATATGCGACAAGAGGCTCTTCTTCAGTAATTGGTGCAAACTCTTGAAGATAATCACGCCATTTAATTTGAGGCACTTCTCGCTGTAGTTCTCGCAAATTCAACTTCCGATAGACGGACGAAGTATCGTGACGGTCTACTTCTGGAAGTGAGGCCTGAAACCAATCCGCCAAAGCCATAGCCTACTTAATCTTTTGTAGAAGATTTTTTATTTAGAGTGAGGGTATAGTGAAACTCTTGACCCAAGGAGAATTGATATTTATTAAAATGAACTTTACTCTATTTTGGCATCTATAAGCACGCATATATATAATTTCCTCTTTAAATTTTACATTGCAAAAAAATTAAAATAAATTTTATGAGCTGCCAATGGACATGAATTTTCTTCAAACATTTGCTCAGGTGTTCAGTATATAAAATGTAAATATATAATATCAATAGGAGATGATTTACAAAATTCAAAAAGATGTAATTTTGGAAGTCTGAAAAAAGTGTTCCTACTTTCGCTATCCACACAAAAATGTCACCATCAACATCAATGTTAGGCAGAATACTAAGCTATAATAAATCAACATTACCACTAAGTGTTATTGAAAACGTGAGGATAGGCTGTGTCTTCACCCAAGACATAGCCAAGACATAGTCAAGACGTTTTTCTAAGTCACGCCCCTGGCCGCCAGCGAGCCTGTATTTTTCATCTCGAAGACTGAGAAATCCAAGCGAAAAATATTAGGACCAGTAACAAAGTTTGGCGCAATTCAATTCCATAGATGAATCAAGAGAATCATTTTTTTGTAAAAACTTGATACAAGATTATTTATCTAGAATGCGCTATAGAGCAATACATATAAAAAAATGTATAATATTTTAATATCATATATACCTTAGGGTGACCAGAAAAAAATACTTTTGTTGTTCTTAGGAGCGAAAGGTAAATAACGGCAGATTATCCCATTGTGGAAGCTAGATTTTTTTGTATCAATTTTAAACAATATTTAGAGGTGGCCCATCGTCTTTGAAGTTCTTACCTGATTAACATGGGCAAAATCAACTTTTTTTTTTCATTTAAGATTTTACCCACGAAGTTATCCACTTTTTAATTTGAACTTTTAATATG
Source organism: Andricus quercusramuli (assembly GCA_932178445.1). Classification (NCBI taxonomy): domain Eukaryota; kingdom Metazoa; phylum Arthropoda; class Insecta; order Hymenoptera; family Cynipidae; genus Andricus; species Andricus quercusramuli. The sequence continues at coordinate 69,794 of CAKNXH010002296.1, forward strand.
TTGTTCATCAGGTCCTCAGAATCCACATAAAAGCATTTTTTCAATGAAAATTTCATAAAAAATATTAATTACGGTTCATTGAAAAGTGCGATTTTCACTGTTTTCTACTAATTTCAAAGAGTAATAACAGCCCTGATAATATATATGTTATACTGAAATTTTAAGAATATTTTCCTCATTGATTGAAGATCACATTTTTGGAAAAAGCAGATTAGGAAAAATATAAATAAGCCTGCTGCAATGAAATCAAATGTGAGTACATTTTTTAAATGTGACAGATCTATGAGACTTAAGCTGTTTAATTTTCGGGGCGAAGCGCTCATCAGCTCGGCCATAAAAGTCGATCACAGTGGGTCTTGACACCATAAACTCATAAAGCACACCCTTTCATAGCAAGCGTTCTTTAGTCATATTTCCCTTTTTCAGAATGGTGAATAATAATAATTCAGGGGACGCTAACTAATCCTGTTATAAAGTCACATCGATGAAAAGAGCTGAGGTTGGACTTTTACGATCGACTCTTCACTTACCGAAATTGTGAGCTTTCGCAATGACAAAGTTCAAAGACGATGGGCCACCTCTAAATATTGTTTACAATTAAGCGAAAAAATATCTGGCTTCTACAATCGCATGAAATACCGTTATTTGCCTTTCGCTCTTAAGAAAACCAAAAGTGTTTTTTTTATTCATTCTAGCGGCTATTTACTGCTGTTATGATAATCATTTTTTTATATTGAATATTTTATTTTGCACAGTAAGAAGAACACTTAATTAAGCCAAATTCAATGACTTGCTTTTTACATTTCTATATCTATATCTATTTTGGCCAAGAGTTGTGCAATAATTACTCTATTTTACATTGCATGAAATGTTTATAAAATTTCTTTGAAGCATACAAACATCTATAAACTACAAAAAAAAACAGTCACAAAAATAGGGGAAAATATGTAAATACATATTAAATTTTAATGATATTAATTAATTAATTTTCTATCCCGCCCACTAATTTTTTCAATCTACATGAGGTATTTTTGAAACTCTTACATTTTCCAAATTGTTACTCCAATTAAATTAATATTTAAATATAAAAAAACTTATCTGATCCTTTAAATGAAAATTGATCTCATATGAATTGTTTCGGTGATTTTGAAGGAGTTTGATTTGAAATTACTTTTGTATATTATTTAAATTGAAAATACTGTCAACCAAATTTTAAGCACTTCAAAATTTAAATTGCAAATTTTAAGCTATGCAATTTTAAATACTCATTTCAAACTTGCTAGCGAGTGACTTTTTCTACTTTTTTATTTTTCAAACAGAAACTCCGTAAATATACGGTGAACTACGGTTTCAATTTTGTTTCAGCTCATTTTATGAGAAACTTATTTTAGGGGAGGCGCGACACCGCACTGGGACAAGACGGGACATTTGATTTTCTTGCAAGTGATATGGTTTTCAGAACTGTTATTTTTATCAATATATAGAAGAACTGGTACGGCAGTTCTCAAAAAAAAAAAAAAAATGATAAATAATAAATAACAATAAAACATATTATTGTGGAAATTTGAGTAGGGGGATCCTGTTCTTTTTAGGTAATTTTAAAAGGAAATTAGTTCGTAAAAATGTCAAACAATATACTTTTTTTAACGCACGGAGAAAAATGGAAGGTCAGTCTGGCCATCTAGATATGTAGACTGACTGTATTTGAGGGTCAACTGGACAGCCTTCTACATGGTTAAAGCGACTATCTCTAGAAGGTTAAAAAAGAGGTTCAGATCGATCATCTCAGAGAATCGATTTGATCATCTCAGACGGTCTACTCGACCAACACAGAAAGCCGAACTGATCATCACATAGGGCGAACTGATCATCATAGAGGGTCGATTTGATCATCTCAGATAGTCGACTTAATCTCCTCGGTCAGTCGACCTGAACATCTGAGAGGATCGATTTGATTATTCTATATTTTCTATATATGCTGTTTTTTTCTATCTATTCCAATCGCACTCTTATAAGGGACTGATAATTATAAAATTTCCGATAATAAGCGTTGAATAGAGAAAAATTAATATTTTCAGATTTCAGCGTAAAAGTGAAGATTATTCTATTATTTTTAATGCGCGATTTTTCCATCTGTCTAAAATGCCATCATAAGAATAGGATATCTCCGAAACAAATTCATTTCTATTTCCATAGCGACCGCCACATAGTTTTCTATTCCCCAAAAGGGAACATGTTTTCAATCTATTTAATTCCTTCTAATTGTACCAGTAGGCACACCTTACAGCGATGTTTCGTATTTCGCAAAAGTGGTTATATTTCAAGTTTATTTAATTCCTTCTAATCAGTACACAAAATATATGTAATAAATTGTTTTAATTCCTTCATGTGGAATATAAGCTTTGAAATTTTAATTCTAATCAATTGAAGTCTGCCTCTCTGAGTTAAAATTATTTTAATTCACACATTTGATTGGATTTTATCTGTAATGTATTCTCTTCGGTGTTATCAGGGATTAATGCATTTTTTAACATGTTTAAATAAATTATTAAAATATAAATAAATATGAATTTGAATATTTTCGTATCTATAAGTTATAAAACGATTCAATAATGAAAAGATAAGTTGAATGAATAATACGCTTTCGTTAAATTTTCTAAGTCGATTGAGAGGAATAGAATTTGTACTTTTTCCTTTCCCGTTGAGAAACAAAACCTGAAAATTGATACAAAAAAAATCTAAAAGCATTTTTTATTATTTGTGAAAAGCGAGATGTATGAGACATTATTTGTTATGCACAAACAGTGTACATTCACAATATATTGTTTGGAGCATGAGAGGCTAAAGACATGGCATCACTGCACGGAATTATTCTCGTAAGATTTCAAACACTGGAATAATAAATTCAGCAACCGATATTACACCTCTTGTTACTTTCTGTATCATCAATGAATGATGACATTTTTTGCATGTTCTCAGTCAGAAAAGACTTAATCTGCACTTTCCACCATGTTCTCTCTTATGCACTTTCCTCTTCACGCATGTTTGAAATATCGAAAAGCAGATTAAACTCATTGATAATATGTTTAAATTCAATAAACAACAACTATGATACTGAGCGGTTCAACGACATACGCTCGATTCGAAAATGGTCTCGGCCTTTTCATTTTCAAGCCTATAATTATTGACGCACAAATATTGTCTTTCCGCGAGGGATTCTTTTCTCATCCGCGGATGGTCGAAATAAGTGAAAACAAGATGATCGTATTGAACAGCATGAAAGAAATTAAAATCAGATTATTAATTATTAAAAGACTGCAAAAATTGAAAAACGTAGTAACACAAAAAACGAAATTCTTGCCGCCCGCCATGAAAAAAACGATCACAAATTGAGGATTTTATTATTAGTAAAACAAATTGGCTACCCTCCATGACAAATACTCTGATATAAGAAAAATATCATGCTGGTAAAACAGAAAATTATAATGAACGTGTACATTATGAAAACAGTAAAAGTATTAAAAAATACAATATTAAAATATTTAGAGTACATAGGATTATTAAACTTCGTAGCTGTAACAGTTCTCAAAAACAGTCATAGTATAAAGACGAATTGCGCTTCAATTGGTTCACTTAACTTACAGTCCGTTTAAGAGAGTCAGATAATTCAGCATGCTTGATCGAAGATATAGGCAACAAGCAAATTTTTTAGATCGAGCGGTCGAACTCTGAGGCAGCAGTTTTAACTCTAACCGTACGGACACAATTATCCTTTCCCTCATAGCACATAATGATGCTGTTGTAAGAAATGCAAATATCCAACGTTCCAGCTTCGCCGGAACATTTCCGCGATGCGTTGCACGCTCTGCCACCTGGCCAAGCGATTTTCTGGAACGAGTTCCACTGAAGATTTAAGAGCACCAGTAAGAGGGGCGCCTATCAAATAATGACCTGGTGTCAGATACGAGATACCTTCAGGGTCATCAGAAAGAGCGCCTATTGGACGCGAGTTCAGGCAGGATTCTATTCTAGCTAGAGTCGTAGTAAATTCCTCGAAAGTTAAAGTATGTGAACCCACACATCTTCGAAAATGATGCTTCAGACTTGTAACGCCTGCTTCCCAGAAACCTCCAAAATTAGGTGCTGTGGGTGGAATAAAATTCCAGGCCGTTCCTTCCACTGAAAAAAGTTTGATAAAATCAGCATCTTTTTGAAGCTGAGAAATATTGCGTGTCAACTCTGGATCGGCACCTTGAAAAGTAGTACCATTGTCACTGTATAAATGTGAGGGTTTTCCTCTACGAGCGATGAAGCGTTGATAAGCTGCTAAAAAGCCTTGAGTAGTGTAATCTGACATAAATTCTAAGTGAATTGCACGAGTCACACAACAAACGAATAGTGCAACATAGCCTTTATAGCTTTTCCGACCCCTACCTGGTGCAACTCGAACAGAGAAGGGAGCAGCGTAATCAACCCCAATATGAGTAAACGGCCTACAAGTGGTTGTCCTAAAATCAGGCAAGCTAGTGATATGCTCCTTACTTTTTGGTGGGATTTGTTGGATGTAGTAAGAAGGATATACGTCGGGGATAATGGATGTTTCTCTACTAAGAGAGAGTGAGAAGGAATTATCTCATCAGATAGTAAGAGACAGGAGTTTTGGGGGAACCGTAGGAGGGACTGAGAGGAAAGTTTGCCACCTTTGTAAAGGAGGGATGTATGGTGGGTGGATTTCAAGGCAGGTGAAAGGTGGATAGGAGAGTAATCTGCAGAGTACCAGAGGAGGGACTGAGAGGATAAATGTCGAGGGAGGTGGAAGGGGGCAGTGATGGGTCTATCTAGTAAGATAGAAAGAAATAGCAGGTTGGAAGAGTGATCTAGAGACTACAAGAGGAGGGAGTGAGAGGATAAAGTCAAGGGAGGTGGAAAGAGGGATTGATATATCTATGTCCTGAGATAGAAAGAGAAAGCGAGTTGAGCAGCTGTTTTTGATTTCAATTTTCTTCTGTAAAGAATTTGATTAGCGCAGATTCAATTCACAAATAAGTGGAAAAAGGATGAGTTAGCCAGTGTGTCGGCTGAAATGGCTGGTATGCCAGCTGTCTCAGCGGAAACGGGCAGGCTGGTATGCCAGCTAACCCGTTAGCGGAGGAAAGAGGGAGGGGGGGTGGAGAAGACGCGAAATGACCAGAGAGAAAAATTTTGTATTTCAAGTGAAGTTTTAATTTTTGTATCTGTTTCTTACCATGTTCAGTACAGAGGAAGTCGGAGTTCTTAATCGTAGAGTTCGTCCTCACAGGAGGGTGAATGAGTAATGAGATGCGACGTCAATTGGCCTCTGGCTGGCTTCCAGCTGGAGGGTTTTTGGCGGTCGTAAGAGAGAGAGAGAGAGAGAGAGAGAGAGAGAGAGAGAGTACTTGGTTGTTCACGGTAATGGCTTCCTAGTGAAGACCTAGGGCTGGCTACCAGCTCCCAAACACTTCTGCCCACGATCTAAGAAGACACGGTCCGGCCACGCGCAACTGAAAAGAAGTTAACCAATAGGAAGAACTCTACCACAGGCGGTCGTATATAATATTGGATAAGTTAGCGCGCGGGAATGTAGTATATTTGAAACGACGTAAATGTCATGAGAGAAGATTTCAACTTAAAGATAAAGAAATTGTACAATTTATAAGTGAATACAATTAGTTTGAAAATAATGTGATTTGTGTCATAGATAATATAAAACATTAAGAAACACATAACTTCTAATCCTTGTAGTGTAGAAGAAATACGGATAACATAACCTCTCAATGCACCTGAAGAATTTTACCTTTAAACGCTAATGAAATGAAGTATCATTACCTGAAAGGGACCCTGGCGGACCGAACGAACGGAACGGATACGCTACAATGTATCTCCTCTCCGTATCATGCAAGAAAAACTCATCAAAAAAGAAAGATTAACATTTCACTTGTTGAAATTCGGATTCTACGTGAAATTTTGAGTTAAAAGGTCACAGAGTAATCGCAATAGTTTTTCTTGCAACATTAAAAACTTTTAATGAATATAATACTTATCGATGACGTGCGCTGAAGGCGACTTCAAACGCATCGTCATTCAGTAGTACTTCATAGGCGTTATCCGTCGACGATGCGTTTGAAGTCGCCTTCAGCCCACGTTATCGATAAGTATTATATTTTTTAAAAGTTTTTAATGTTGCAAGAAAAACTATTGCGATTACTCCGTGACCTTTTAACGTAAAATTTCACGTAGAATCCGAATTTCAACAAGTGAAATGTTCATCTTCCTTTTTTAATGAGTTTTTCTTGCATGATACGGAGAGGATACGATGTGGATACTATGAGGATACGCTGTAGCGTATCCGCTCCGTTCGTTCGGTCCGCCAGGGGAAGAAGACTTTTTTGTTTTGGATCTCAAAGCACAAAGAAATAAATTCAAAATATCGATACAATCGCACGCATCCTGGCAATATCAGTTTTTATTATCCGTATATACATGCACGTATTTGATCAAAAACATAACCCCTTAGTGTACACAAAATGACACGTTTTTAGATCTCATATATGTATGAAAATTTTATAAGTGAATATATAAATTAATACAGCGTATAATTTAATATAATGTACATTTTTTTGATAAAAGAAAATGATCCTCGCATTATAAAAATGTAAATAATTGAATAAACATATAGTGAGCACGCTGGTAAGCACGTGATGCGACATTCTAATGTTATAATTTGATTGAGAATATTTCAAATATTTAAGAAGATAATTGTTTCAAATTCTACCAAAATTATCTGTTTACTTTAAAATTTAACTAAAATGTAAAAAAACGGAAAGTAGTTGTATAGGTGTTTTGCACAGGGGCGTACAATTTTCAATGCTTGCCATGCGCGCTATTATTCCTAAATACGCCGCTGATAAACAAGATGGCTGCCTGTGGTGGAGCGCGACTGGGGACGAAACTGGGAGCGCTTAATATTGTTGACTGCAAAAAATTTATCAAATTTACAAACTTATAAAGGGGCGGGGGGGGGGGGGAGAATTTGTTTTGAAAAATATACATTACAATGAATTTAGATCAATTAAAATGTATAAGGTAGGACTGATTCACATAACCTTACTGATGAGTCCAGTGAGTCAGTCCGGGACGAAACATAGAAAATCTAGATATAATTTACTTTGAAATATATATCGTTTTAATTGTAGAACACAAAAAAAAAACATTATCGAACCTAATGCTAATAAAAAAATCTTCTTTACAATTATTATAATAGGGTCAATTAAAAAATATATCTTTCGAAAAAACAGCAAAGATATCATCTAATTATACTAGACCGTGTATTCTTAGATCATGCTTCTGCCGTTCTGATCCCGTGCGAGCCCTTTCAAGGTAGAGGTTGCGTGGGCGTTGCATAGGAGTCGAGCGGACCCTGGCGGACCGGCCGAACGCAAACATTACGCTACAGCGTAACGGTAAAGTAATGGTAAAGTAATGGTAAAGTAATATGGCATAATAATTGATAAAAGAAACAAAATTAATATGTAAACTGTTGCAATTATAATAAAACGTTGAAATTTACGTTAAATGGCCATGCCGTAATTGCAACAAGTTGCTTTTGCAGCGTTAAAAAATAAAAAAAACATAGTGACTGTCATTGCAGTCCAGCCCCTGCATATTGGCAACCCACTTGAAGCCCCGTTAACGGGTTGCCAATATTCAGGGGCCTGACGTGAATGACAGCCACTTTGTTTTTTTCTTTTTTAACGATGAGAAAGCAAGTTGTTGCAATGACGGCATGACCATTTAACGTAAATTTTAACGCTTTATTATAATTGCAACAGTTTACATATTAATTTTGTTTCTTTTATCAATTATAATGCCATATTACTTTACCACTGCTTTTTAAAGGACGTATCTCAGCATCAAAGGCACTTTTTTGCACTTGTTGGATCCACCATGAAGAGGCTCTATTAATCTTCGAAACAGATAGAGCAAGGAACTTCGGGAGATCCTCATCTTCTGTCAACTTTCCGAACCTTTGAAGAAGAGAATCAATAAAACGACAACAATAGGCAGTAACTCTAATCAATTTGGCCAAGATGCGATTCTGTCAACAAGATCAGCAAGAAACTGCTTTGCTTCGACATGATGGTGAGTGAGTTGACAAATTTTGACCGAAGTCTTTTGCTCGAGGTCAATGCCAACAGGCAATAACGCCCTAGATTCCGGCCAAAATGAGGAGTGACGCACTAGCCAAGGAGGTCCTCGCCACCATAAAGGATGACTCAATAATTGATCAGGTAAGATACCCCTGGAAGAACAATCGGCAGGGTTGTCCTCTGTAGGAACATGTCTCCACCTTGCTAGTGGAATAAACTTTAGAACACGAACCACTCTATGGGACACAAATGTGCGCCAAGAAGAAGGATGTTTGCTGAGCCAGGCCAATACCACCGTACAATCGATGTGGCAATATAATGGTACATTTTCAAATCATATTTTAATAATTAAAAAACGTTATGCCCTGCTTAGCAATTGAGCATCACAAAGTTCAAGTAGTGGGATACTCACAGGCAAAAGGAGAGCTACTTTAAACTTGGCACATAGTGAAGTAATTATCGCATCGTCATCTTCTCAAAGAATACGTGAATATACCACAGCGGAATACGCTTTGGCCGAAGCGTCAGAAAACCCATGAAGTTCATAACCCAAACTTGATCTCGTTTGACCAGAACATCTTGGGATCTGAATAATTTCTAACTTTGACAGGCTACTATAATAATTATTCCAACCATCTAATAAATCTTCAGGCAGCCTCTCGTCCGAATCAAACTTGCGGAACCGAAGTTCCTGCATTATTCATTTAGCTACACCAATAACCGATGAGAGCCACCGTAACGGATCATAAAGTTTTGCGATGACAGAAAGAATTTGTCGTTTGGTAGGTAGTTCGGTGGTTCACGCATCGACCCAATTTCGAAAACTATCGGAAATTGAATCCCAATGTAGACCTAAAACTTTCAACTGAATGTCCTCTTCAGTAAAAAATTCAAGAACTCTTTCATGATTGCCAGGAGGAAAATCGAGCCACAAATGTTCACCATTAGAGGCCCATTTTCGCGAATGAAAACCTCCTTGAGCCATTTATTATGTGGTTTGAGATCTTAGTTCTTTAGCTTCCTCCAATTCATCAGCGCCAAATAAAAAGTCATCGATATAAATGTCATTTTCGAGGATAGACTTAGCTTGTGGGAAGTCAGACCCTTAATCCTTAGCTAATTGTTTGATGATTCGTTTCGCAAGATAGGATGCACAAGCTGTTCCGTGAGTTACGGTAATCAATCGCCAGACTTCCAACTTAGCTTCCAGAGAATACCGAAGAATGCGCTGATAATTACGATCACGCGGATCAACCATAATTTGCCGAAACATTTTTTCTATGTCGGCTACGTAAACCAAGCGGTGTTCGCACCATCGCAATATAATAGAAACTAAATCAGTTAGCAATTTCGTTTCCGTATGTAAATAAGAATTCAAGGAATTGCCATTGGAAGTGGGGCTAGAAGTGTTGGAGACTACTCTCAGATGTGTTTTAGAACTACCCTCATTGATTACAGGATGATGAGGATGATAAACATTTTGACGAGAGTCCAAATCCGACAAGTCTGAAAATTTTCCATGTGAATTAGATTCTGATAATCAGATAGAAACTCCGTATATTCGTCGAAAAGTTCAGGTTTAGCTAATAATCGAGACTGTATCTTTTGTAAAATTAATTCAGCGCGATTTTCGGAATTGCCTATATTAATAGGTGGGCCATTCTTAAAAGGTAATCGAATCATGTACCGACCAGAAGGCAATCGTCGATGGGAGGACAAAAAATGTTCTTCACAGCGAACTTCATCTTCAGTTAAAGAAGATTTGGAAGGCGGTTCTTCCAGATCCCAAAAACGTGCCATGACCTCATACAGCACCTCAGTAGTAATATGAGAATGGGCTGTAATAGTCCCATAAGGGGATAATGTTCCTTGTATTAATCCAGGCAATAAACAAAATTCGAATTTATCAGCCCCTAAAATCATATCAATTGTCGTGTTGCTAAAAGGATCAGGATCAGTCAAAGATAATTGCTTTAATTCGTTTGAATGTAACTTGTTTAGTGGCATAGGCGGAGTATAGGACGAGAGATTTAATAAAACTAAAGTATGTAAAGCGACGGGGCTTTGCGTATTGTCTTTTGCACATAAACAGACTTTGGCTAATTTATTAGCAGTACCAATTAACTCACCACCTACTCCACACACTAGCGTGTTTACTTTTTGATACATAGGGCGCAAAGATTTAAGCACCCTTTCGGACACAAAGCTACACTCTGAGCCCTGATCTAATAAAATCTTAAACACATTGGATCTACTATAATCAGCCTTAATTCTAATACAGACTGTAGCGAGTGAAGTGTAATGCGTTATATTAGCATAGGTATTTAAAAAACAAGATACTTTATTATCCAGAGCAATATGATGTGCTCCCCGTGCCGTTAACGGAGTCTCTTGAGTCGCAACATTGTTATTATTTGACTAAGAAGCAACACTCCCATGAGAGGTAGTACGATAGCTTGTGATACTCGAAGGTTCAGAGGCTGCTGAATTACCTGAAAACTCCATAAAATCATAGTGAAATAACGTATTATGTTTACCATGACACTTTGCGCAGGTCACCTTCCTTGAGCACATACATGGTTTATGACCAGGTGTAAGACAATTAATACAAGACTGATTGCGAAAAACGAGCTCCTTTCTTTTATCTATAGGTAAAGCTCTAAATTGACTATATTTAAGAAGAGTATGATTCTGCTTATAATAGTGGTGTCCCTCAAGGTTCCGCGCTTGCACCCACTCTATTTAATATTCATACATATGAACTTAGTAGAGAAATTCGACACTGCAACTATAACAAATATGCTGACGACTTCAAGCTATACCTTTCCGGGCCTATTGCCCCTCTTAAGAGCTTACTTCAAAAGGTACAGGAGGATATTGATTTGGTGGTGCAGTGGATCTTGACAAACGGTTTCACTCTTAACCCTCATAACTTCCTCTCCTTCACTTGCAACATTTGAATCCTTACCTTCTCTCTTGATCGATAGGCGTCTCACCCCCTTTTGTGAATTCTGTGAAAGATTTAGGCTATATTCTTGATCGCTCTCTTGGAATGAACAAGTTGCGGATGTTTCGAGAAAAACCTTTAATAGTCCTCCAACAGCTTAGCAGGAATAAAGAATCACTTCCTACTTCAACGCGTGTCCTCCCGATTAAAAGCCTCATCCTCCCTTTCTTTGACTACGGCTGTGTGGTATATGACGATATTACTGATGAACTGAATGCCAAGCTTGAACGTACGCTTGATGCTTGCGCTCGGTTCATTTATAACATCCCAAAAAGTGGACATATTACCCAGCATAGAGAAGGAGCAGGACTTCCTAACGTTGCCAAAAGAATACCATTTTTTATGGGTAACCTGCTTTATAGACTATTCAGTGGTGAGGCTTCGCAATATCTTCTGAACCTCTTCTATTTTATTGACAAAGATCAACCGACACATTCCAAACTCCGTGAAAGGAAAACAGTACTCAAAATTAAGCCACACCACACGTGTAAAATGCAATGATCTTTCATTATTCGTGGTGTTCGTCTTTGGAACAAACTATTTATTTGGATGGAAATTCAAAAAGTGAGCACATTTTGAAAATTTTGGAGACCACTTTTTTCAAAGATTTGAATATTATATGTACGGTTATTAGAAGTACTCAAAGAGACGAACAATCAAGATTTTAATTTTGATCCCACAACAAAATAATGAAAAATAAAAAATTCAATTTTGCTGTAAAACTATGCAAGATACGACAAAAGATGAATTAACCAAAATTATGCACCTAAAAGAGATCTACAAATTCGTTCTCATTCAATTTTTGATATGATGCGTATGTTTTGTTTTATTCGCAAAAAACAGCATTGGAAATATAAAAATAATATTTTTAGACAAATAACACAAGCTACGAAAAAAATGAGAGAAACAAAATTTTTTCATCGAAGAAATAGGTACAAATTTGTTATTGATCATGTTTCGATAGGATGCGTAGTTTTAATTTTATTCGTGAAAATAACATTGAAAGTAAAAAAAATCAAATTTTTGGAAAAAACGATGCAAAGTACGAAAACAGATAAATGAAAAAAATTGTGCATTCAAAAAAGATTTACAAATTTGTAATACATTTTTGTTATAAGAATACATTCAGAATGAATGTGTTCCTTAAGGTCGATAGAACCTTAAGTAAATAAAGTTCTTTTTGCAACACCCACCTCTAAAGTTGACGTTTGCAGGCATGTAGATGGTGCCTAAAGTACCTTATTTGAGCAGACTGTGCGTGAAAAATTTTCCGCGCATGCGCAGTTTGAAGATGGCTTACTTATACACTGGTGAAAAAGCTGCGCATGCGCAAATTAAAGATGAGGTACTTTAGACACTGGCATAGGTAACTTTAAACACTGGTGTTGGTATCTTCTTGAAATAAATTTACATTTAACTTGAACGAATGTTTTAATGATTTTTTTTTTTTTTTTGGGGTTTCGTCCCCCCCCCGGGGGGGGGGGGGGGGGCAAAAAAGCATGAACGCCAACATCTTTTTTCAATAATTTTTTTCCAACAAAATTTTTTCAACAAATTTTTTTTTTTCAAAATTTTTTTTCACAACATTTTTTTTTCACAAATTTCTTTCAAACATTTTTTTGCACACATTTTTTTTCAGAATATTTTTTTCAAACAATTTTTTTTTAAAATTTTTTTTCAAATATTGAAAATTTTTTTTTATTTGTAATTTCTTTACTCCACTCTATGCAATATAAAATTAGTATTTTTCGTTACCACCTCCTGACAACTTTTTCGGAAGGGCGTTGCAAAAAATAGCGTGTGATACACGTGCGCGTAGGTGATTGTTAACTCGTATGATTGCATCATTCGCCTGCGGTTGGAAGCACTCGTCTACGTTTTCGCACTCGCTTCGCTCGTGCGCTAACCACCGACTCATGCTTCGAGCCTCCGGCTTATGCTGCAAAATTCACACTCGCACACAATCACCTATTTTACGCACTTGTATCACAAATAACTATTTTCAGTCTAAAATAAAAGCAAATTTAAAAATCACTTCATATGCAGAGGTTTTGATACTTTTATAATATTTGCAAATAAACTTTTTCTGTTCAAAGTAGTCGAACATGAAGTTCAAAAATCCAGAGGAATCGAGCGTAAAGCGCGATGTAAATACGTCCGAGCGCATAGCGGAAGGTGAAAATATTATCGAGCGCGAAGCGCGAGATCCAACAGCCGCACACCCTAGGCGTGCTCATACTTGCGAGCGGAGCGCGCGATGGGAATCTGCCCGCCAGGCGGGCAGATTTTTTTCTTTATTTTTATCCGGGAATCCTAATTTTCATACTTGAATTGCTTCTAAAGTTCTGATTCTGGTTGCTAAACATTAATTTAAAGTTTTATAGGATGGACAGTCAGTAGCAGACTTTAATAGGAAATGAAAATGAAAATTATGATGGTTTTCACATTCTTCATCTTCCGACAATAAAGGAATCGAGTATGACTACAGATTTCAGAATTGTATTTGATGCATCAACCAAATCGACGAATGGCAAGTCATTAAATGATTTTCAAATAGCCGGTCCCACAATTCAAGACGATTTGTTTGCCATTCTATTACAATTACGTAAACACACGTGTTTTAATTGAAAATATCGAAAAAATGTTTAAACAGTTTTGGGTACAGTTAGAAGACAGAAAAATTCTCAAAACGCTTTGACTATTAAATGGTGAAATACGTGAATGGATATTAAATACAGACACGTTCGGTCTCACGTCAGCGCCTTATTTAGCTATACGACGTTTACATCAACTTGCTGATGACGAAGGAGATCGATTTCCGTTAGCTGCAAGAATTCTTAAACAAGATATGTATGTAGACAATATGATGATTGGCGTGAATACGCAAGAAGGAGTACGTGAAATTTGTCGACAAATGATAGACATTTTAAGTACGGCTTGTTTAAATATGGGTCAGTGGGCATCAAATAACAAAAGTGTACTCGATGGTGTTGCTGAAAAAATTTAGATGCAAATTTTGATCTCGAAAAGAATTATGACCTCTAGGTCTAATCGGTCCTATCATATTGTATGCAAAGAAGATCATGCAAGATATTTGGCAAGCGAAAAAGGAGTGGGACGAGTCGGTAAATAGCCATATTCATCACGCTTGGAGTAAATTTTGCACAAAGTAGAATTCAATCGAGGATATTACTTTTAATCCACAAATTGTATCTCGTAATGCAAAGAAAATCGAACTACACAGCTTCTGTGATGCGAGTCAAGTCGGATGCGCTGCTTGCATATACTTAAAATCGATGATTCACGACGACGCTTACAGTTTTCTATTGATATGCTCGAAATCACGCGTCGCACCATTAAAAAAGAGAACTTACCGCGACTCAAGTTGTGCGCTATACAACTTCTTCCTCATGTGTATCAACAAGTGATAGACGCAATGAAATTTGATATTGGTGAGACTTCTTTTTGGTCACATTCGACAATTGCACTAAATTGGATCAAAATGCAACCTAACTTAATACATATTTTTGTTGGTAATCGAGTAGCTGATATCCAAGCCGAAAGTAACGTCGAAAAGTGGAATTATATTCGCTCTAATGACAACCCGACTGACGCGTTATCACGAGGCCAGTTGCCACTCGATTATTTAAAAAACACGATGTGGCTGAAAGGCCCTTCATGGCTTCATCTCGATAAGGAATTATGGCCTTAATCACACATACCGGATATAAAAAATCTGCCGGAAAGACGTAAAGCTAAGTTTTTTCGTAAATATATATATATATATATATATATATATAGTTTTACGCTGGTGTAAAAAGTATCGCAAAAAAGGTATTTTGGAAGTACATGAATTGAATAGAGCTGAAAATCTCGTTATTGAAATCGCACAAGAGTCAATTTTCAATAGCGAAATCCGAAGTATGAGAAAGAAAGAGTAACTGTCGGAGAAAAACAAATTGGCTTCTTTAGATCCATTTCTCGACGAGAACGATATTGTACCAGTTAGCCACCACCACCCATCTCAAAAACAATCTGTCATCAATTCCCTTGTAAACAGAGCTGTCTCCATAACAGATAAAGATGACTTACAAAAAGAACTACAAAATGTTAAACAAATCCTGATACAAAACGATCACACAAACAAATTGATAAAGCAATAAGAAAATACACTAAAAAAAAAGTCAACAAAACCTACTAAAGAAAGAAAGAAAGACGACCAGCATCCTACTCTACATTCAAGGTATCACAGAACAAATAGGAAGAATTTTCAACAAACACAACATCGAGACCATATTTAAACCACCTGCGAAAATAGGACAACTTCTAAACAACCCCAAAGATAAAAAGGCACCTCTCAGTGATCCGGGAGTAAATAAAATCCCTTGTTCTTGTGGCAGAGTCTATATTAGAGAAACCGAAAGGGCGGTAAGCCAACGTGTAAAGGAACATGAGAAGAAAGTCAGGCTAAAGCATTTCACGCAATCAGCACTATTTGAGCATCATATCGAAACAGAACATAGCATTTTATTTGAAAAAAAAACCGTCATCGCAAAAACGTACAATATTTTTCAA
Source organism: Andricus quercusramuli (assembly GCA_932178445.1). Lineage (NCBI taxonomy): Eukaryota > Metazoa > Arthropoda > Insecta > Hymenoptera > Cynipidae > Andricus > Andricus quercusramuli. Next base: position 85,544 of record CAKNXH010002296.1, read on the forward strand.
AGAAAACACAGAGAAGCAATCGAAATCTTAAAACACCCTAATAACATCAATAGGGACAATGGATATAAGACCAATCTGATTTGGCTTCTAAGCCTCCCGAGTTAAAAAAAAAGACTTGATTGGCAAATCAAGTTCGAGCAGTCCCCACAATGGGGCGCTCTGGCAAATCAAAGGCATCGTAGAGAATATATATATACATATATATTGTATATGAAATACATATGTATTTATATATATTTATATACATATGTATATGAAAAAAATGTAGAAAGTAATGTAAAGAAACGCCCCTTTGCCTACTTCTTCGTGTTTTCTGACCATTTTAAGAGGAGGATCTTGTCCATTTGCGACAATATGTTCTGTACCCAGAATAATCCTGTTGTGAAGACATTCAGGATTCAGCATTCCACGACCACCTTGACGGCGTGAGATGTAAAGTCGTGGAACAGAAGACTTAAGGTGCATGCTTTTGTTCATGTGCAAAACCTTTCGGGACCCGATATCGAGGGATCTGAGCTCGTCCTTCGTCCATGAAACTACTCCAAATGAATAGAGTACTACTGGGACGGCAAGCATGTTCGTTGCAGATACTTTGTTCCTCGCCGACACTTCGGAAGACTTCAAGTTATTTTCACATTAGCACCCGCTCCCGGCGAAATCCTGCGGTTGTCCTTATGACAAACTTTTATATATATATATGGGGCGTTATTTCTCAAGTGTACCCATTCAAAAAGTCAAAGTTGTCCGATCTAAGTTAAACTTACGCAAAGTGTTGTGCTATTGAATAGTAGTTTATGGGGAAAAAAAATTTTCATTCGGATAAGTATTGACCGAGGGGGAGGGGGTGAAAATTTTGGGATTTTCGCGGATATCGTCTATTTCGGCGATTTTTAACTCTTCTAACAGCGATGAAAAAAATGTTGTCTAGTACAGTTTCGATAGGGGTTTCCACGCCCTGTCGATTGGTGCCTCGCATTTTCTCGAAAAATAAATATTTGACCTTCAAAAATGAAGGACAAAAATAATTTTCACTTTTTTTGGAAATAAGACAGGCTTTTTTGCTTTTTTTTTGGTCTTAAAAGAAAGCTTAGGTTTTTTTGCTATAAGACTATGTAGATTAGAAAGTGGGATTCAAATGTTTAATTTATGAAAATTTGTTGTATTGTTTTTATGAAAAGTAATAATATGTGCTAGTATATTTGAACGCTCTTTGCATTTTACAGGGTTGAGCCTGTCATTATTTAATGCCTGCATCACATTCAATGATTTTTTTTTGAAAAATTTAGAATTTTGTAAAATCAAGTTATTGAATAAGAGGTGGTCGAAAAAGTGGTTTGATGGATTAAGTAAAATTAAAGCTCGGACATTTCCTTATGCCGATGTCTGGTCTCCTATCTGCCTTTCTTTCCGCCTTTCGTTTTTTTTTTACTTTTGTTTTCTAGTTTTCGTTTCTTCTCTTTTGGAAAGTAGTCGCATTCCGTGGCTGAGGAAAGTTTCTTCAATTGAAGTCTCCCATCTTCAGTAGGTATAAATGCATGCTGATGCAAAGTCCCTTTGATTGTGACTGCAGTATCGAATCTGCTTTCCAGATTTTTAGCAGTGGCTTTGTGATCTTCCTTGCTATTAAAAATGATTTCAGTTTTCTTGCAGTACTTCTATGCCCACTGAAATAGAGATGAAGCATCTAGAATGCAATCATGGTGAGGGAGCATGTGATGGCATAGGGGCGAATGTTAAACAAAATGTAGCAAGGCTTATCCTAAAATGATCCCCTGAAGATCGCATTCTAAATGCTTCTCGTCTATTTCAGTAGGCAAAGAAGTACTGCAAGGAAACTGAAATCATTTTTAGTAGCAAGGAAGATCACGAAGCCACTGCTAAAAATCTGAAAAGCAGATTCGATGCTGCAGTCACAATCAAAAGGACTTTGCAATACCATGCATTTATACCTACTGAAGATGGGAGACTTCAATTGAAGAAACTTTCCTCAGCCACGGAATGCGACTACTTTCCAAAAGAGAAGAAACGAAAATTAGACAAAAAAAGTGAAAACAACTGTCACTAAAAGAACGAAAGGCGGAAAGAAAGGCAGACAGAAGACCAGACATCGGCATAAAAAAATTTCCGAGCTTTAATTTTACTCAATCCATAAAACCACTTTTTCGACCACCTCTTATTCAATAACTTGTGTGTATGTATGTATACCATTAAGCCATTTCCCTTTCGGGGTAGGCGTGACACTACCTGATTTGGGTAGTGTTTCTAGGTGAATAGGTTCTTGTAGTAAATAACTACAAGTGTGGGCTCACCACACCCACGACACCCAACAGCACGCAAGTTAGTAGTATTCCCGAATGGTCACCCATCCAAGTACTAACCACGCCCAACACTGCTTAACTTCAGTGATCTAACGAGAACTGGTTTTCAGCGTGGTATGGCCGTTTAACTTGATTTTCCAAAATTCAAAAAAATTTTCAAAATTCATCAGTGAACGTAATACAGGCATTAAATAATGGCACTCTCAACCCTGTAAAATTCAGAGAGCGTTTAAATATACTAGCATATATTATTACTTTTCATAAAAACAATACCATGAAGGCACCACGGTGCGCCGCGGGGCTCTAGCGCCAGCGTCATGCGCGTACCGGCGTACTCAACGCTTATTTTCATAAATTAAAAACTTGAATCCCACTTTCTAATCTACATAGTCTTATAGGAAAAAATCTAAGCTTTCTTTTAAGACCAAAAAAAAACGCAAAAAAACCTGTCTTATTTCCAAAAAAAGTGAAATTTATTTTTGACCTTCATTTCTGAATGTCAAATATTTATTTTTTGAGAAAATGCGTAGCACCAATCGAAAGGGCGTGAATACCCCTATCGAAACTGTACTAGACAACATTTTTTTCATCACTATTAGAAGAGTTAAAAATCGCCGAAATAGACGATATTCGCGAAAATCCCAAAACTTTCACCCCCTCCCCCTCGATCAATACTTATCCGAATGACAAAATTTTCTCCCCATAAACTGCTATCCGATAGCACAACACTTTGCCTAAGTTAAACTTCGATCGGACAACTTTGACTTTTTGAGTGGGTACACTTGAGAAATAACGCCCCATATATATATATATATATATATATATATAT
>CAKNXH010002296.1:88790-147106 GCA_932178445.1 Andricus quercusramuli
CGTCGTGCCCTGTGACCACCCATCTCACGGATGTGAGACGTGGCCATAGGTGTATTTTACCGCGGTTCTACTGGGGGCCATTGACATTTTTTCAAGATGGCAGTTGCTCTTAGTGGTACCCTGCGGTGGTTGTTTAACTTTGTTTTTAATTATATATATTTGTTTACATATATGTTATATATATTATATATATGTTTATATGTGTATATATGTTATATATATGTTATATATATGTGTATATATATGTTTTGTTGCAAGACGAGGTATACCACAAACGATGAATTCGTATAACGGCACGAATTTTCAGGGTGCCAATAATACGTTAAAAGAACTTTACGACTTATTACAAGCAGGAAGCTTGAGAGACAAGTTACACGATTTCAGTAACGATAAAAAAATCGAATGGCATTTCATTTCCTCAAACACACCGAATTTCGGCGGTTTGTGGGAAGCTGCAGTGAAGCAGTTCAAACACTACAAAATGATACCTTCAAATCGTTTGAATGCGTGGGAGAATATTAGCAAAATCAAACAATCGTTTTGGACACGTTGGCGCAAAGAATATTCAACAAATTTGAACATTCATGCTAATAAAAAGGATAATGATTCAGGTTTGAAAGTAGGTATGACGATTTTAATCAAAGAAGACAAAGTACCACGCATGGAGTGGCACATTGGCAGATGCACAGAAATTGCAACAGCTCAAGACGGTATCACAAGAACTGTTATCGTTAACACAAAAAATGGTATAAAAAAGAGACCTGTGACGAAAATTGCTATATTGCTGATTGAAAATAACAACTAATCATCATTAAATTGAACTTCAATCGTTTAATGTGTTTGATAATCAGAACATAAAATTTAGTTGACTGTTAAAATTTTTTTATAATAATTAAAAGATATATTACTAAATTAACATATAAAGTAACATAAAGTAACACATTTTTTAATTATTATAAAAAAATTTTAACAGTCAACTAAATTTTATGTTCTGATTATCAAACACATTAAACGATTGAAGTTCAATTTAATTATGATAATTCAATTTATTATGAATTATTGGACATTTTCTTACTGGAAAATTCTAACTTAAATTACTATTATTATCTTTTTTATTCTCAACAATTTCAAATACTCAAAAAAAATGTCCTAGGAATTTCGTAACCATTCCAATTTTTATAATGTTATTTCCCTGATGATGGAAACAGTGGGTTTTCGAAACTTCAGGCTACTCTTTTTTAACTTCAATAAATATTGTCCGATAGTGTTGACACAACTTCGTTGTTTTTTCTTCTCCTATTTGGATTCTCGGACGTTAAAGAATTATTTGAAACTAATCATCAATTATGATGACCAAATTGACGACTAAACGTCATCAATTATGTATGTCATATTGATCTATATGCATCAATGTCATTTTTATTCTATATATGTTGAAAATAATGTGATATCAGTTTGTTCTCAGCAATCTATATACGCGTTTGTAACATATATGCGTAATTTATGAGCAAGGAACGTTGGTACACGTTTGTAAAGGAATGATGATATGTTTTTATGTTTTTTGATCGCTACTCTCTCGACGGGGGGAGGATGTTTGAAAATGAATGAATTGATGCGTTTTACCTGTATATGTAACGCCCGTAAGTTTAACCTGTGCGAATGACTGCAAATGCTCCAGTCGTCTCATATACAGGGTGTCCACGCCAGGGCTTACCAAAAAGTATGTAACCCACTATACACGGCCATAAGAATAGCATTGCCGTGTAAGACGGGTTGCATACTTTTCGGTAAGCTCTGGCGTGGACACCCACCGATTTCAATTATAATTCTACGAATTTCGATCACGCACACATACCGTGTATTCATGCTGACGGCATTGTTTATAGTATAAGATGACGATAGTAGGAGGTCGATTTTGTATGGTGTACGCTGTAGAACGGACAGTCGTATGAGAAGTACGAGTTAGTCATGTATCAAAGCTCACGCGATACGCACGCCACTCTGTTATATTTCCAATAAATACATCTTACATTATTCCATCATTTATTCAAATTATCCATTTTACAATTGAGATTTGATTGCAATTCATTCACGCTATTTACCAATACGTTAAAATAATTAAACGTAAATTCGTAACTAGTCTTCACGGATTAGTTTTCGCGGAGTCGTATTTTCAGATACAGAACATTTCCTGTGACAGAAAATGTGTTTTGAGATAATTTAACTCGTATTTTTTTATTTAACTCGAATTGAGAAAAACGTGCTTTCTCGGTATTGTCGATTTTAAGCGTGAAACTGATCCTTTAAAAAAAGGGTCAAGCTCCCGCAAGCCACAGGCGTAGACTGAATCTCCTGTTCACTACACATCAGACATTACGAATCTTCAAAGCGTCATTCAGCCTTTAAAGTCAACGCCTATGGATTTCGGAAGCATGACTCTTTTTTGAAGGGTTCTGTTCAACACTTAAATTCGACGATGCCGAGAAAGGACATTGTTTCAATACGAGTTTTCCAGTACTAATAATAATCATTCAGATTTTAATTATTCCAACCCTTTTAATTGAGACATTCATAATTTCTATTGACTATTCAACTCTTGAGATTGTACCGCCGAATTGAGAAGCTTCTTCTAAGCTAGAATTCAGCTTGAAATCTCTATCCGGAGCTGAGATAGTTACTTTTTACTTTTTTAGCTCTACTAATTAGAATAATCATTAAATTGAAGTAAACAAAATTGTCATTTGTAATACCAAGTTTGTTCATACCAAGGCAAGGACAGTGTATACTGTACCGGTGATCGGCGCATTTTAGGTCTGCCTACAACAAAATCTAAATCTTAATATTCAACAAGGTTGTTTTAATTTCTATCGGCAGCACAAGTTTCTGAGAGTAGAAATCAATGTATTAGGTTAGGGTAATTTAGTTCATATAGTTACATTAATTTCGTCAGAATTTTACCGCCTAGGCATAATAATAACTTGTTCTGTTTATTGGAGAGAGAACGGGCATGGGTCTGGTCAGGGCGTACATCAGTGCCAAATGGCTTTTAGAAATCGCGTAGAAACCTGATAGAAACAAACTTCGGTCTTCGCGAATATTTAATTTCTGGTTCCGTTTATCGGATAGAACCAGATAACATCGGTTAGAGAGTACACCAGGGTCAAATAGCTCTTAAGAATTGGGTAGACAACGGGTAGAAAAGAACTTCGGTCTTTGTCAATATTGAATTTCTAGTTGCGTTTGTCGGGCAGATTTCAGGTAGGCCCGGTTAGGTCGTACACCAGTGTCAAATGCCTGTTAGGGATTGGAGAGAGACGGACTTCGATCTTTTTTAATATTTATTTTTTGGTTCCGTTTGTGGGATAGAGACACCGGGTAGGTCTGATTAGAGTGTAAACCAGTGTCAAATGCCTTTTATAAATAGGGTACAAACCGGATAGAAACGAACTTCAGTCTTTGCCAACATTTGATTTCCGGTTCAGTTTTTTGGATATAAATCGGTTCGGACCGGGTAGAATGTGCATCAGTTTCGAGTAACTTGTCAGAATCAGTTAGGAACCGGGTAAAAACATGCTTCTGTCTTTGACAATCAGGCGCGGATCTAGAGGAGGGTTTTAGAGGGGGCCATCCAATAATTCCCCTTCCCATCTACTCTCAAGGGGGAGGTTAATAATAATTTCAAAGTTATTTATTCGCTTTGAATGATTATTATAAATTATATGAATATATTAATCACGAATCTTATGAACATAATAAACAAATGTTTAAATAGAAACGATGTTTTTATATTTACAAGCTGCGTCTTTCATGTCATGGTATAATCATTATTCAACAAATATAAAATATTCATGAAAATTCAGAAGTCAAGCATAAACTATGAAAAGATTATTTTTAAACAGCAAAAATTTGGCGTCTATTTCCACTCTTCGCGATATTCATATTCCCGGTTCAAATCCGGGCTAAGGCAGATTTTTTCTTGTTTTTAAAAAATTATTTGTGTGAAATAATCGTTTTAACGAATCAAAATTTGTATTAATTATAAATGTACTCTATTATTTTCAATGCTCTAAATTGTAGAAGGAATGAACAAATTTATAAATTTTCAAAATTATATCATTTTACGCAATTTTAAGTTCGAAAGATTAAAAATTGAAAAATTACAAATTTTTACATTCTCATCATAATGAGAAGGTATTGGTTTTATGTGAAAAATGACTTTCGCGGATTCCATCAAATGTCGACGTTTTGAGACCCCCTGAGTCAGAAAAAATAGTTTTTACGTCGGTGTCTGTCTGTCGTTGTCGTCGTTGTCGTTGTCGTTGTAGTCTGTAAACACGATAACATTTGAAAAAATTATCCGATTGGATTGCCCCTTGGCACACTTCACAAGAGTGTGAAAATAAAGGACGAGTTCGTCAGCCAGCTATTTTGGACAAAATTTCGAAAAGTTAGAGCATTTTTGACATTTTTGTGACCATTTTTTTTTGAAATTTGACATTTCTATTTACGGATCTTCATAGCACATGGAAATTCGAACAATTTATCCTAATGACTTTTTTCGATAAAAGTAAAATTGTCAGAGCTGTAGGATTTTCAAAATCCAAAAAAACAAACGAAAATGAACATTTTGAGCCAACGATATGAAAAATAGTCAAGACAAGAAAAGTGTTTCTTTTTGCACGCCCTGCAAGGGTATCATAACGACTTTTTGAATTTTATTGAAAAATTGAAAATTCACATTTTTATTGCACAAAAAATAATGAAAAATCCAAAAATTTAATTTTACGGACAAACTATGCAAGCTATGACAAATGATGATTGAACAAAAATTATGCACTCAGAAAAGATCTACAAATTTGTTAATGGTCACTTTTTGATAGGATGTGTAGTTTTTGTATTATTTGTAAAAATTACATTAACAGTAAAAAAATCAGCCCTATAAGTGGGCACATTCTCATCAAAACTTTGCTTATTTATTTTCTTTTTCATCTAGTGTGTGTTTTTTCAAAATATCTCATTGTTTTCATGTTCTCAATACTATTTCTAACCATTAAAACAATAAAATAACTATCAGTAATGCTCACGGTACTTGAAAATTTGTATTTTTACATTCTCATCCAGAGAAGGTATTAGATTTGTGTAAGATTTGGGGGGGGGCCCCCCGCCCCCCCGGTTTTTGTCAAATGTCCATTTTTCAATAATCATTTTAAAATTTATCATATACATGTTCAAAAAACGACTTAGATACTTTTTGTCTATCCTTTGCAGGTAGTTGTAAAACATCATTCAAATTGTATGATTTATTAGAAAGATACGGAAATATACACTTCAGTAATGGAATTTCCTTCTTCATTTGATATCAAATACAAATTTAGTCATTTTCATCTGAAGAACATAGAACATCACATATAGTCGTTGCGAAGCGCAACGAACAAATCTTGTGCCGCAAGCGCGCTCAAACTTTTGCTTTTCTATTATACGATGAACAGAAACGAGCGTGGAGCGCGAGGTTTACATGATTTTAAAAGCAAATATCGAGCACGAAGCGGGAGTGTCTTGATGAGAATGTGTTCCTTAAGGTCGATAGAACCTTAAGTAAATTATTTCTTCTTTTTATGTAAAACTGACGTAATTAAACCAAAAGCAAGTCATAACGATGAAGTTTACTACGAGAGTATTAGCCCACGAAGCGCGCAATAGCGAGCACACGATGTGCGAAAACCTATAGAAGAACCAAGTTTAAAGCGTCAGGTAAATGTGTCCGAGCGCGTAGCGCGAGGTGAACACATTATCGAGCGCGAAGCGCGAGATCCAACAGGTGCGCGCCATAGGCGCGCTCAAACTTGCGAGCCGCGCGCCAAGCGCGCGATGAGAATGTGCTCGCAAAGCGGGCAGATTTTTTTTAATTGAACACTTTTTAAATTAGAAGTTGAATCATTTTAATTTGAAATCGTTGTAAATGAATAATTGTTCAATTGTTATTCATACATCAAAATCTGTTTTGAAATATTCCAAAACATTCTCTTAAAACTATATTTTTTCAATGAAAAATCAATTTTTTCCAAATTTATAACTGTTCAATTTTTATTTATTCATCAAAATTTGCATCTCTTTTGAAATATTCTTGAATATTCTTTTTAAATTAATTTTTCAAAATAAAAGTCATTCGAAATTTTCCCAGGAATTTTAAGACAATATTTGTATTATCTTGAAACCTTTCAAAATCCTTAAAAGCTTAAAATTTTTATTTAAAAACTTCTAAATATCTCCGCAACGTACTCGAATTTCTTCTAAATGAATAGATTGTTATTTGTTATTTAGAAATAAATATTAAAAATTCTCACTTGCAAATAAAATTATTGAATTAGAACAATTAAAATTAACATTGTAACGTTCAAAGTTTAAGTTTAGCACTCCGAAAATTTAAAGATTCAAGGTTTTCTATTTCAAACAATTCAGTTTCAAATTGTTGAGTTTTGGATATTTTATTTATAATTTTTCATTTAAAGTAAACAGTCAAACATTGCTGACTATTAAAGAATTGTTCTTTTTCTTAATTACAAATTTCAAAATTGAACTCGTTAAAAATGGTATATTTTAGACTGAAACAACAGATAGTTTATAAAGTTTAAATCGGAAGTTTACATTTGATTAACTGTTAAGGCTTTCGAATTGAAACAGTTAAATTTTTAATGTCAAAGTCTCTAAATTGTTTAATTTTATCAGATTCAGAATCGCCATATAAAGTCAATCAATTATTGTTCAATTGCGAATACACTAACTAGAGTTTAATTTTTAAAATCATTATTTAATTTATATTCACAGTTGATGAACTGAAAACGTTTTTTGTCAAAGAATTTTAGTTTCAAAAGATACGAGGGTCGTTCAATAAATCCTTAGAAAAAGATAGAAAAACAAATTACTTTGTGTCGACTTTTTTTTATTTTTCAACATAATCTCCTTTCCACTCTATGCACATTTTCAAACGTTCCTCCAACTTTTTCAAGCCGTCGAAAAAGTAGGATTTTCGAAGGTCTCCAAAATAGGCATCTATTTGGGCGACGATCTCCTAGTTCGTCGTGAATCGTTGTCCGCCGAGACATTTTTTCAAGTTTGGAAATAAAAAAAGTTACTGGGGGCCAAGTCCGGTGAATACGATGGATGTTGTGATAATTCGAATTCTAATTCCACATTTTGGTAATCGAAACTGCGCAGGTGTGCACCCGCCGAGTATTGTCTTGATGGGAGAGGATCTTTTTCTCTCTCAAATGAGGACGTTTTTGCATGATTTCTTCGCACAACCGCTGCCATCACCGGACGATCACCACACCGTCCCGAACGATGTTAACTTATTTACCCAATTGTAAACAGTTGTAAACACAGGAAAGAATGTGCCATGAACCTCATCTAACTCAGCTTTGATCTTATTCGGTGTTAAGCCTTTTGTATGTAAGTGTTTAATCATCACTCGAAACACATTTTTCTCCATTTTTCTAAATCCAAAAAAGTTTTTTGCTTCAATCGCCAATAAAAATAGAACTATGTAATGGATGTAAATGAGACTTCAACAGCTGTCTAGTGAGTAATGATGCTTGCTAAAATTAAACCATTTTTGATACTACATGCGCCATATCTTCGATTTTCTAAGGACTTATTGAACGACTTTCGTATTAATCTTGTATTGTGTAAGTCTTCAAAACTGCATTTTAAAATTCTTTTAATTGAAAATGTACCCTTAAAAATGAAGATGTAAAATGGAAAATTTTGATCGTAAAAGATTTTAGAATTCCACATTGTGAACTGAATGATTTCGTAATTGAAAAAGTTAACATCTCAACTTAGCATTAAAAAAAAAGTTGGAATCAAGCTTATTTTAAATTGCATTATATATCTTGTGATATGAAATTTGTGATATTTCAAGTGATTGGATAGGTTTTTCTTTGAAAAACTTGTAAAAATACCGGTCAAAAAAATAAATTCACTGTCATTTTCCGCTCTAACAAAATTCCGATCATTTCCTGGTTTCCCGGTCCAGCGGCCAGCCTGAGTTATGATATTTCAGAATATAATTATGCATCTCGAATGATAATACCACGAAGGAATAGTAAGGAGTGGTATCACCCTATGTGTTTGGTGAGCAGAGGTGGGACGTGCGACGTCCAAGAATTCGTTAATCCTTGCCACGAATGAAAACTTGTATGCAAGATCGTGCACATGCGCAGAGCTGTTTTCGCAGTCACGTGTTATACCCACTCGCCTATGTTATTTTTTGACATATCGATGCATATGTAGGTTACGTTCGTTTGTTTATATTCGTTCAATGCACAATTTTGAAACTTCCCACGCGTGTTGACATCGTTGGCATGGAAACCGCAGTGCGCATGTGCACGATCTTACATACAAGTTTTCATTCGTGGCAAGCATTAACGAATTCTTGGACGTCGCTCGTCGCACTCCCCACTTACAGGGATACTACGCCTTATTATTCCATCGTGGATAATATTTATTTCTTGCTTCGTAGCTTAACAATTTTTCTTCAAAGAAACAATTAACCCTGTCCGAGGGAAACCATACCTTTTCTAGTGGTACCATTCACACTACCAAGACTAATTTTTGTTGCAGGGAAATGCTACGCTGAAATTAGCGTTAGATTCACACTTTGTTTTTTCTGTGAAATTTATATTCAATACAGTAAACACAGTTTAATGTTTCTAAAGATATTGATGAATTCCATAATAGTAAGCTTTCTCTGAGGTTTTTGAATCCTTCTTAAAGGTATTTTCAGACTTTACGTTTTAGTTTTTTTTTTTAAATTAAATCTTAGTCCCAGTAATCCTGATGGCAATTTTCTTTCTTTTTATATATGAAAATTCGTGAAGAGTAATATAGTATTCAAATACCTTATTCGTCTGAATTCAGTGAAATTTTTTTAGGGGACTTTATTGATTCGAAAGTGTCAACACGAATTAATTTCAGTTGCGGCCGATTCATTTTAATTCGCGAGATTTTAAGTCAAGATCCAATTCTCCAGAATTTGCCAGCGCGAATACAGTTGAAAAATAGCCTATTCAATCGAATTCTTAAAGTATAACTAACGCGCAAGGGCATATAGGATGTGTTGTAAATATAGATATATTAATGAGTCCCGCAGCACAGTGTTGCCCTCTGGACTTATGCACTTGAGATCGCTGGTTCGAGGCTCGAGGCATGCAATTTTGATTAATTTTGTTTGAAAATACATTGACCACGATTTAAGGAAAATTGACACGCATTCAATTCGCGCTGGCTTAGTTCGTTTCAATGAACCAGAAAGCAGAATTTGGGCGAATTTAAGCATGTTAATTCGCCGCAATCCTCCCTGGCTAGGATCCTGGAACATTCCGGAAATTTAAATTGAGACCAGATAAGAACCGGTCAGAGACGGTTAAAAATTGAATGGGTTAAAAATCACCCGTTTCCTATTCGTTTTCTTCATGGTTTTTACCCGACATTCAAGCAGGGGCAGTGATATTTTGCTAACTGTATTGCTTTCTCTGTTCTCAGCATCAGCACTGACGGTGCTTGAAATATTTTGAGAATTTTTGTATACCTCGTGAATATAAAAATTACTATCAAAGTAATATAACCTTACAATTATTATTACATTAAACTTCTAAACAAGTGTTATATTAAAATGTTGCTCTTCAATCATTTATATATTTTTTAAACAAGAAATTCGTTCTTTGAATCAACTGACATTTCATAAAATTGGTTACAAGCTTATTTTTATCAATATATCTATCGCATCTTAGGATCACAGAAGTATTTACTCATATTGAAAACACATTTTTTCACTATGAAATATTTTGTAAAATTTAGGGTTCGCTTCTTTGGAAAAAAGAATCACATCTTCCAATTAACTTTTTATTTCAGTCGATGGACTTTAATTTGTTGGAGGAAAATATTTTGCTTATTCAAAGTTACATTTTACTGTATCAGCTGCCTAATTTTCAAACTGAAATCTTCCTATTTTTTTAACCAATGAAAATGTATCTTCGCTCAGTTAATACTTCTCTGACTGAAATTGCATTTTGTTTTCAACAATAATTGCATACTTTTTGTTCAGATAAAACAATTTCTTTTTATCAAAGAAATGTTTTATTTGCCGTATTCAGTTCCATAATTTCATTGAATCAAGCAAACTTTCTTTGATTCAAGATTTTTTTTCTCAGTGCATATCACGGTTCGCTAGAAGGAAGTTTAAATGAAAATGGTGTGTTGCCTTAAAATTCATGTTTATTATGATTTCTAGATGTACTAGGAATGTTCTGATCTAGTTTTTAAAATCAGTTCCCGTGGCCGATTTATTAAAAATAGGGTTTGAATGAAAAAATATTATTTTACGATTATCAGAATTTTTTATTGTATGAATATAATAATAAATAAGTAAACAACTGTCTCTCATTGAAATATTTTACATAACGTAATACATAAAGAGAACAAAGAAATTACTAAAAAAATTTTAATAGATGTTTATCAAATAGAATGAATGTTATATTGAAAATAAGCTTCCATGAATCTATACATGCATACTATTATAGCTGTGCACAGCTCGAAGTAACTTCGTCTTGTAATTTTCTTTAAGTTTCGATACTTTATAATTTTTCCACTTTTCGTTGAAGTCATGATGCACAGATTCTGTAGCTTGCTCTCCAAAAAATCCTAGGCCCATCTTATGTTTTGAACAAAATTGTGCTACATGATGAGAAATCGTATGCAGTTTTGGTGTTACTGGAATTTCTAAAAGTTTATAACTTTTTTGAAATTCTTCAATATGTTGTTCGAAATCTAGACGTAATTTCAGTGAAAAACAGTCGTCAACGACTGTTTTAAACTTTGGAAATGTATCTACGTACGTCATGCAACCGGCTAAGCCTCCAACTGCTTTATCTTCACATACATTCTGAAGTTTGTCAACATTCTTAAGTAATGCATTACATGCATTCCCTTCAAATGAAAACTGACAACCGTTTGTGTAACTTCTTGCAACGTGACTTTTCTTCGCCCATTGTAAAGCAATATCGGGATACAATTTATGCATGTTACTGTAGAGAGTATTAACGCAGCCTAAAAAAGATGCAGTTCTGGAGGAGGAATTACATCCGAAATTAATTGATCTTCCTTTGAACAAAACAAAGGTGAATTGACAGATTTATTCTATTTGATAAACATCTATTAAATTTTTTTTAGTAATTTCTTTGTACTCTCTATGTATTACGTTATGTAAAATATTTCAATGAGAGACAGCTTTTTACTCATTTATTATTATACTCATAAAAAAAAAATTGATTAGCATTTCGAACTCTAAAGTTCATTGCCTCACTACCCGATTCGGGTAGTGTTTCTAGGTGGATAAATACTACCACAGTGTGGGTCCACCACACCCACGACGGGCCAACACCACGCAATATTCCCCGAACGGTCACCCATCCAAGTACTAACCGCGCCCAACGCTGCTTAACTTCAGCGATCTTACGGGAACTGGTGTTTTCAGCGTGGTATTGCCGTTGGCAATTATTATTATTATTATATTCATACAATAAAAAATTCTGATAATCGTAAAATAATATTTTTTAATTCAAATCCAATTTTTAATAAATCGGCCACGTGAACTGATTTTAAAAACTAGATCTGACCATTCCTGGTACATCTAGAAATCATAATAAACATGAATTTTAAGGCAACACACCATTTTCATTTGAACTTCCTTCTGGTGAACCGTGATATCTCATGGAGCAGTTAAATTGCAATTTTTGTATTAAATTACTGATATTGCATGCAGTGTGCAATAAAAAGATGTCTAATAAATTACATACATTCGCAAGTTCCTTTTCAAGTGCAATCACACGTTTGAATTCCTCAACTGCTGTTTTCGGGTCAGCTCCCAGAAGAATTGCCATGTTGGTCATGTACCGATGATATGCTTCCAATTCAGCCTCACTATTTTCTTTCTGATAATAATCTCGACTTGGCAGAGCAAGTTGCATCTGGTCCAGCTAAAAGGAAAATTCGAATGTTTATTCTAAAGAAAGAAATATTCGGAAATTCAACTTTTAATTTTTTCTTAATATAAATATATATATATATATATATATATATATTTATTTCATTTAGAGGTATATACATTTCAAAGTGAAAACAGGGTAATGAATTGAAATCCGAAAAAAATGTCAGATTATTTATTCAGAACCCAGTCAAACCATCTTCTTTAAAACAATTGAAATGCACTTTTTTTGGAGCTACTAAAAAATTATTAATAGCAGTTCGAGCTATGATAAAAGTTTTGAGAAATTATTATCTCAAACCATTAAAATGTCAATAAGTGCTCTCAAAAATTAAATTCTTTTAGCGAGTTATTAAAACTGAATTGAGATTAAGCATGCATTTCATTGAATAACTGTAATTTTGTCTTAGCGCCCAGAAAAAGCAAATTTGAAATAAATTTCAAGATTTCAAAAGTATTGCAATAAAAAAAGAATGGTGTAACTAGCCTTCTGACTGCTTACTTGCTATTTTTTTATTGGAAAATGAGTTTTTGAAATGGCGATGCAAATTTTGTCTGCTGAAGATTGTTATTTTTTAAAGCTTTATATTGCTTCCACTATTCTTTCACTGGTTCCCTCGATTCTTCAAACTCTATGATTTGAAACTTTTCGATGGTTAATTCTCTTGGTTTTCATCGAAAATATATTTTACGTACTTTTATAAGATGTGTCATTTGGTACGAGATTCATAACTTGCGGACAGGTTAGGCTTAGGTAACAACTTTGACATAAATAAGCAAGTTAATGCGTTTTATCAACATGACCAAATAAAATTATTGGTAGTTTTTTTGTCTATGATACTTGGTAGCAATGACAGTTATAATTGCATGATAAATACGACACGGTTTGGAGCTTGTACAATCGTTATAGTATACTGAAAAATAATCATTGTATAAATAAAATTTTTTTTTGAATAACAGTTTTGGAATACTGTTTCAGGAATGTATACACAATGTCATTCGAAAACTGATAGGAAAGGCTTAAAATTTGAATATTCACTTCATATCAGAAGATTACCATCTGAATAAAATCACAACGTTTTAAAAAGTATAACATATACGATCAACGGATAATATAATTCATGTGCTGATACTGCTATCTTTTAAATTAATGTTTCTCCACTCGTACACCATTTATTAATATCATGACTTCAAAAGTTATTCTATCCACTTCGTGCTGGTTCATTCAAATTGAAAAATGTTTCTTTTTTTCATCATAACATAGAAATTTAAAACGACTCAAATTTGGTTGCGTTACTTGAAAATATTTCAATTTTAAACATTCTATACAAAGTGAATAAGCAAAATAGTTTACACTTTCTGAATGAGGGGCTATCCATAAATTACGTATCGCAATTTTCCGACAATTTCGACACCCCCCAACCCCACAAAATGCTTTTTTCGAATTTTTCCTGTAGTTTTTCGCCATTTTGTAACACTAGGCCTGAAATGTGTTATGTAATTTATGGATGAACCGTTAGTCAAATCTTGTACTAATTTGCCTTCTTTGAATGTCAGGGTCTTTTGGTCTTGGAATCATCAAAATGTTAATAATCATAATAATTTTCTTCAGGTTTCTTTTCTTCCAGTAATGAATAAATTTTTTGGAATTTAAAAGCAAAATTTTATTTTAGAAATGATATTACAAAAGCTTTGAGTTTACCCATATATTTTTTTTTCTCAGAATGCTGGCTTAATAGTTCTGTATGAACCCTTGATCGTGAAAAATTCTTGTTTGTATTATTCATTTAAAACTAGCCATGTTCCTTTAGTCATCGACTAAGGTCTTACTTTGCCGGCGCACCTGGAGGATGTTCATTGAGGAATTCTTGTCGTCAGGACCAACCCACTGCTCGAAAAGTACCCCTTCGTTAAATTCACCACGGAGTCGGCCTAGAAGAACTTCCACAGAATACGGAGGTGCTCTCCATAAAGAGCCCTCAACTGCAGGCCAACCTCCAAGTGACTTCAGCACCTTTCGCAATGGCTCATCTCCAATTTTCCGTATTTGAGCTGCACACAATTTTTAAAAATCAATATTAACTCTTTTCTTACTTCAACTAAGATAATCAGTTTGCCACCTAAAATGTTATTTTTTTACACATTTTTTCCGTCAGTATAACGTTTACTAATTGAATTTTTTATTCATAAAATAAGGGACATGCTTTCCAAACTTCTCTTATACGACTGTGCAACCTGATCCTTGAAATCTAATAAAATTGGTCGAAATCCCTTAAAATCTTATGAAATTCTTTCAAGCCCCTTAAAATATTTGAAATCTCTGAAAATTCCTAAGAAACTGTATAAAAAAATGTTTAATTCATTGTATTTGATATTTTAAAATCCCATTTAATTATATTATCTATAATAATTTGAAATATTTGAAAATCTTTTGAGTTATTTTACCTACATTCGCTTGAAATCCCTTGAACATAGTCGAAGTTTGTTCTTAGGCCAAAGCTCTTAGCTACAAACAATATTTTAGGGCTGATAGGGTCTTCTATTGGGTGACCCGACAAGGGCCCGCAAGGGACCCAGAAGCGCCTGGAGATGTAATGGCTCAGTTCATCAATGGCTGAGAAGGAAACCTCAATGATGCAGATAAATTTACACCACAGCAAAGGCGATTTGGTGGTTCTAACTAGTCGTATGTCTGTAGCATCGACAGGAATAGCCTTAATCCAAGAACCCTGGTTGTACAGGGAAAGGATAAGTGGCTTAGGAGGGTGTGCCCAGTAAGAAGGCATGCATTCAAAAGTATTACAAATTTCAATTCCTACTAAAGCCATTTCTGTCCTTTTTTTTGAATCCCGATTAGGGAGCTAGAATATGCAGATTTCAACCCCCTTCAAACGTAACATGGAATAAATAAAAAACGCCATTTTCGTTCAAAGCATTAAAAGGCGCTTCAAAAGCATCATATTTGCAAAATTTGGTAGGGTTGTGCATAACAGTACATCACTTTACAACAAGACTTTCGCTTTATTCAAATATGATCAATGAAAAAATCGACCAAATGACTAATGCTGTATTTTTAAATGCTATAAACCTCATTATTATTCGCAAAGCATTAAATAAGAAAGGGATTCAGTTTAAAAGATAATTTCTACCACTAAGGGGATTTAAAAGACGAGGAGAAAAACGGTATCGAAAGGATTTAATAATTGTTATGTCACAATTCTCTCCCTAGGATTCGCCGGACCTTGTAGTAGGTGGGAGGGCTTACGGGTCTTATCGGACTATAGATCTAGATGGGTGAACCAGAGAGGCTGCATCGCGAGTTGTAGCTACTCTGGAGAACTAACGGATTCTGGTCAGTCGGACTTAAACTAAGGAGCGGTCCTTCCAGGGGGTAATGGCAAAGCCTCCTGGAATATCGAGTGCCTTAACGGGGACTTTCGGACACCAGGTCGAATCCCATAGTATGTAGACCTGCTCCCTGCAAGCGGGGCTCTGCAGGGGGTGTTTCTAATTTCCCTAGCCTCTCGTGGGAAAATTAATGAAACACGACAAACAAAAATAATGAGGGGCCCGTTCCGGGCCCCGCTTCTAACCCACCGCTGGTGATGGAAGGCTCCTCAAGGGGCAGTCTACCACGAGCGGTGCGAACTTCTGAATTCCTTGCGGATCTGGACTACCGACCCTATCTAGGGGCCGTCAAGGGTATGGATGCGATCTGGTGCCTAAGTTCTGCTCCAGAGTTATAACCGTTATCAAGGTGAGACTCTGGGGCAGTAGTGGAGTAAGGCTAGAGGTGTTTATCGCCTCTGCGTATTTCCCTGGCGATGCCGAGGGACCCCCGCCTCCTAAAGAGGTGGAGGCTCTAATTTGGCACTGTCAAGAGAACAAGATTCCTCTGCTGTTGGGCTGTGATCCAAACTCTCACTACACGGCGTGAGGAAGCACAAATATCAATGACAGAGGGAGAGATTGAATTGAATACATAACGGGCACAGAGCTGTAGATTCTGAATCGGGGTGATACTCCCACATTACAGACTAAAAACAGGAGTGAGATTATCGATTTGACTCTATGTTTGGGTGTACTGAGGAGCAGGGTAGTGGACTGGAGAGTCTCCGATGAGGAGTCTCTCTCGGACCACAAATATATCGTGTTTTGATTAACCCTAGGAAAACCGGTGGTTTCTAAGATTAGAAACCCCGGAAATACACTTTGGGACTCATATAAAGAGGAACTCAAAGGGAGGCTTGTGGAATTCCCTACAAGCTGTGGTACCATTGATGAGTTGGAGCACGCCGTGGATTTTCTGCGAAGGGCTCTGACAACATCATATGAGGACAATTGCCCTACAAGCACAATTAAGTCTAGGAAGGGAGCAGAATTGTGGAATACCCACCTGGAGTCTCCGTAAAAAGACAAAAATATTGTGAAATAGGGCCAATAGAACTAAATTGCCTTCCGACTGGGACATCTACAAGACGGCCCAGTGTGGATACAATAAAAATATAAGCAAGTATAAGCATGAAGATTGGAGGGGCTTCTGCGAGGAAACGAAAAACATTCCAAAAACAGCGAGGATCCACAAGATCCTGGGGAAAAATCCGGAATCTCGCCTCGGGCTCATAAGGCTCGATAATGGTGAGTTTGCCGAAGACGAAGGAACAACGCTGAATCACCTGATGGAAGTTAACTTCCTGGTTCTTTAGCGAATCAGAACCGACCAAGAGGAGGAAAACTTAGACCAAGACGTGGAACGGACTGACTGGAATTTCGCCGCTAAGGTCGCTGATTACAAAAAGGTGGAAAGAGCCGTAGGGTCCTTTTGTCCCTTTAAATCACCAAGGGCGGATGGCATTCATCCAGCGTTTTCACAAAAGGGTATGGATTTAGTCGACCCTCCTCTGATGAATTAATTTAGGGCAAGTATATCCCTTAAACACGTGCCATCGGCATGGAAGGATGGCAGAGTGGCCTTCATACCCAAACCTGAGAGGGAGGGTTACACTGCTGCAAAAGATTTCCGACCAATCAGCCTAATGTCTTTCATCCTGAAACACTGATAGAAGAAAACGCTGCTGGCAGACAGATTACGATCTGTTTGGACAGCCAAGCGACACTAACTGCAATAGGGAAACCAGACATAACATCAGAACTGGTTTGGGAATGCAAAAAGGCATTAAACCAACTTGCAGAAAGAAACAATGTGGCTCTCATATGGGTCCCTGGTCACACAGGAATCAAGGGCAACGAAAAAGCGGACCAGTTGGCAAAATGTGGCGCGGCGATTGAATACATAGGACCGGAACTGGTACTGGGAATAGCGTCTTGCTGTGTCGGGATGGCCATTAGAAGCTGGATCCGACGAAAACACCGGGAATACTGGGAACAAATCCATGATTGCTGTCAGTTGAAATCCATCATGGGTGTTACCTATAGGATGGACAGAACCAGGGAAATCTTGGGTTTACCCAAGAAAGATATAAGGACAGTGATACGGATCCTAACTGGGCACAACTACTTTAACTATTACGACAGAGTTCAGGAAATGCGGCAGGGATGACAAAACATCCCTGCATGTATTATGCCAGTGCCCGGCATTAGCTAAGCTCAGGCAACAGACCCTCGTGGCCTGATGGGCTATTATTATTATTATAATTAAAATTATAAACGTTATTATTATATATTTTAGACTATTAATGTCTCAGGCTTGAGAGGGTTACAGCCCAATATGTCCAAGGTATCTTTGGTTGGAGTTGGATTTAATTTTTTTGTTCGAATAGTATGCACGGAGCCGTCCCGATATATATCATCAGTCACGGACGCATTTTTCTAATGCAATCAAATAATCAGATGAGAGGAGTGTGCCTAATTTGACTTATTGGGCAAAGCCTAGTTTTTACACCATCATTCACGGACTGAGTTGCAGCCAAGTACATGATGAGGGGGGGGGGGGGGGTATTTATTTTATCATTTCAACTTGTTCTCGGGTGAACCCAGTTTTTCATCATCAGCCACAGACTAAAAATAAGTCAAGTTGACTAATGAGATCAGGATGTTATAAATTAATTTGATACATTGTTTGAAATCTTATGCGATGACATTGTAGGCACAAAATGAGGAGCATGGTGTAGTTTTGAGTTCTTTTATTACCGCTCTTACATAGCGGTGTTTAATAAAACTGCCTTTTGAGCTGCTGCCAGTACCCTACTTACTCCTGAATGTTAAAGATGTTAAGTGCTTCTTGCGAGCTCATTACCTGTAGCCGAAATCTTGATAAGATGAATAGATGCATGTTTCACATTTCTCCATATTGTCTTTACTTCATGCCTTAGCTCGCCATACTTATGGATCTTGGTTGTATAGGTTGCCTGCAAGTTTCGGTTGAGTGGACAAGCAATGTCGATGATGTAGACTCTTCCATCTTTTTTTTCTCGCATCACTATGTTGGGTTGATTGGCTTGTATGTAATGATCCGTCTGGATAGTAACATCCCAATATAAGATGTAATCTTTGTTTCCTAAAACGAGCATTGGAATGTATCTTTAGACAGGCATCCACTCTGTTAAGAGTCCTAGGTTTAGGATGTATAATGCCCGCCACATCATTATGTTATTCTTTCTGAGCCATTACGTAACAACCAGATATAATGTGCAGGATGCATTCGTTGTTATCTCCGCATAATCGGCACTGGCCAACCACGTCTTGATCCATTTCATATTGATCTAACGCTTTGGGGTGCTCGCCGTGGGTGACTTTTTGTCTCCATAGCGTTTCTTATTCCCTTATTGGTTTTTGTCCCAATATGCAAGGCCTCCTCTGAGAACAAATTTAAGGGCAAATCTACAACGCGTCAACCTCCTCCATGTCGTGGTAGAACTACCCTTTCAATCGCCGAATTACTGTGATGCATCCGGTGCTTCGTCATTTCTACGCGGATGATTCTGTCTAATCGTTCAAGGTCGGTGTTTGACCATTTGATGAGCCCAAAGTAGAACAAGAGGACAGGAATGGCATAGGTGTTGATTGCCCTGATTTTATTCGCCCAGGTAGGAGAACTCTGCAAAATTAATCTGAATCTTGTAGAAAAGGCAGTCGTTAGGCTTTTCTTAGCTATCGTATGCTGAATACCCTTAAACTCGAGAATACCCAGGTATTTATATGACTTGTCCTCAGCCATTGCCTCGATGTCATTCTCGAAATCGTTTCTTAGCTCTGCGGTCCCTAATTCTTCTCTGCTTAGATGCATTGTTCTGCATTTATCTAGTCCGAACTCCAGGTGGATATCATTGGAAAACTGCTTTGTGACATCGATCACTTGCTGCAGTTTCTTGTCCGAACTAGCGTATAGCTTCAGGTCATCCATGTATAGAAGATGGGCCACTTGATAACAATCCTCATTATCATGTATTCGGAACCAATGAGACGTGCTATTGAGTGTTTTGCTCAGTGGGTTCATCGCTAAACAGAACCACAGTTCACCAAAGAAGTCTCCTTGAAAGACACCCTTCGTAATGCGTATTAATCTAGTTATTCTTGGTTGCGCATGATCAAAATACTTGATTTTTGTACCATATTTTTCAGACTTCAAGCAAATAGTCATATGGTACAACAGCGTCTATGGTGACTAGATCTTTACTCCCCGCGAGTTTTTATAACACCCTTTTTGTTCGTTTGTTAAGATTTCATTATCGTCGCAGTGAGAATTTACCTTATCTGCAATGATAGATGTAAGGCATTTATAAATTGTTGGAAGACAGGCTATCGGTCTAAATTCAGATGGATTTTGACGTTTTAGGCAATACTAACACAGTACCTTTGAGCATAACGCCTAGCATCAGATCCGAGTGTTCGATCATCTTCTGAGAACACCTTGCTAACGCAGGATGCACACTCGTCAGATACTTGGACCGGAAGTTGTAAACCATGTCCGGACCTGAAGCTTTCCAGTTATTGTTATGTTAGTAAGCTCCGTTTAAGGGTTATTGCTTGTTCTTGCTTTCTCTGGTTGGAACCATGCAGTGTTTTTGTAGTAGTAGTAGTAGTTTTTTTTTTTTTTTTTTTTTAAAGGAGTAAAAACGGAAAATGCTCATGCACTAACCACATCCGAACTTTGTGGACCGCGACCCCAATATATGCATCTCACGCATACATGTTTAAAATATATACACGTGAGATGCACACATGGGCGCGCAGCCCACAAGGAACGAAGGTGAGTGTGGGACTTACCAAACGGCACCTACCCACTAAACCTTAACTCCTTTCCCGCCAACCCACATCCTCGGAATCGCTTTCGCATTACTTCAAGGACATGGGGGTAAGGCAACTAAGCCGTGCTTCAGCTTCCGATGTCTAGCCAACTTGGCATTTCAACTAACCGCACCCAACCAAGATGCACGCATCGTCCTCAGTGGTGTGGTGGTACCACAACCCGGGCTCGTCGGCCTTCGGCATCCTGGCTGGGTGCGATTATTTAACTTGGTCGTCCTTGAAGTTTCCTCGATGAGGCTGCCTCTCGGAACGACCAACACCTCATAGCCCCGGGCAGATGGTCCGTCCGGGATTTCTCTCCTTTTGCAGCGCAGAGGTAGCACTGCGGATTGCTTTCGCATTCCGCAGCCCTATGGCCCTCTTTACCGCATCTCCAGCAGGCCCTCGTTCTATCGGGCCCATCGCACCTCGCTGCCATGTGGTCGAAGCCCTGGCACCGATAACACCGGAGCGCCTCTGTCTTCTTCTTGATTCTGCAGGACACCCATCCTACCTTCAGGTGTCCTGTTCGAAGGAGTCTTGACGCCAGTTCCTCCCTTATCTCCACAAAGGCCCTCAGATTTCCTCTGTAGGGTTTCTTCGTTAGGCTCACCTTCACCTCTCCGGTAGAGTCACCGAAGTGACTTCTTATGGCCGCCTCAACTTCCGCCGCAACCGTTATTGTGTCGAGGTCCAAGACCTCGACTTCTACACGGGGGACGAGTTCTCGTACTCTGCCCTCTTCACCAATAGCTTCCTTAATGGCAGCTGACAATTTGTCTCTGCCGCCTGCTGCTGGTCCTACTTCAACCAGAACCTTCCCGTTCCTGGTTTCCCTGACCCCCTGATTTTGATGCCAAGGGCGTCCCGGTGGACCTTTTCTTTCAAGTCCCTAAGGACTTGCGCGTAGCTCATACCCTCAGCCGGTTAGTAGTAGTTTTTTTTTTTTTTTTTTTTTTTTTTTTTTTTTTTTTTTTTTTTTTTTCTTTGGAGAGGAGGAGAGAACGCATTTACGCACTGAGTGTGGGACTCAACCTAAAAATGGTAATACCCACTAAACTCACCTCCTCTTTCCGCCAACCCATGTCCTCGGAACCGCTTTCGCATTACTTCGAGGACATGGGGGTAAGGCCACTAAGTCGTGCTTCGACTTTCACTTTAGGGTGCCAGCTTGGCATTCTTCCGATCATCATCCAACCAGGATGCACGCATCGTCCTCAGTAGTGTGGTTGTACCACACAACGGGCTCGTCGGCCTTCGGCATCCTGGTTGGGTATTGCTCATCTAGGTAGCGCGTCCTTGAGGCTTCCTCGATAAGGCTGCCTCTCGGAATGCCCTACACCTCATTGTCCCGGGACGATGATCTGTCCGGGGCTTATCTTTCTTTGTGGCGCAGAGGAAGCACTGCGGCAAGCTTTCGCACGCCGCAGCCTTATGGCCCTCCTTGCCACATCTCCAGCAGGCCCTTGTGCGGTCTGGGCCATCGCAACCGGCTGCCATATGGCCGAAGCCCAGGCAGCGGAAACACCGAACCCTTTCCACCTTTTTGTGTACACGACAGGACACCCACCCCACCTTCAGGTGTCCTGTGCGTACCATCCTGGCGGCTAGTTCCTCGGCCAACTCCACGAAATCCTTCAGGTTGCCCCTGAAGGGTCTTTTCGTGAGGCTGACCTTCACCTCTCCCACACCCTCGTTATGGGAGTGGCTTCTCACAGCCGCTTCTACTTCTCCGGCTTCAGTCGTTGGATCGAGGTCCAAGACCTCGATCTTGGTACGGGGTACGAGCTCGCGCACGATACCCCCCACCCCAACCGCCTCCTTGACAGCAGCCGAAAATTCGGCCCTGCCCTCTGCTCTAGGTCCGAGCTCCACAAGGACCTCCCCATTCCTGGTTTGCCTAACACCCCTGATTTTTACACCAAGGGTGTCCGGCTTCACCTTCGATTTGAGGTCCTTGAGGACCTCGGCGTAGCTTAGACCCTCGGCTGGTTTGATAATGACCGCCTCGGGTCAAGCTCTTCTCTTCGTCTTCTTCCCCGCTTTTGGCATCTGTGCTGATGCTGCAGCACTCACTCCTCCCTTTTTGGGCGTAGACGTCGCTTTCGCAGCAGCGTTGCGGGTCTTTGCCTTCTTCATCGCCGGCCTAGGTTCGCTCGGCTTGACAGGACTCAGTGTGAGCTCCCGCTCACGCTTCCCAAGTTTGGGGGCCGGAGTTTCCTCGGCATCTTCGGTCTGAGTTCCCGTCTGGTTTACATTCCTTCTCTCCTGCATCTCAAGGCGACTCTCCTCCAGGTCAACCTTGAACTGCTCCGTGATGATGTTTTCTCTCACCTTCCTCCGATTGTTCATCGATTGAGGAACGTAATAGAAAACGCTTTCACTTATCTTCGTCGTATAAGCCAACTTGTCGGTCAGCTTTTGTGCCGCCTCAATACCTTCCCTTATTCTCAAAAACATATTCGTTCTTGAGTCAGAGAAGTCCTTCATCCCTTTCAGCACTCCTTTCAGCTCACGAATATAATAAAGTATTTCATTGAAATTCTTCCCAACTTGCTCAACGTCGGCCTTCATCTCGGCCTTCGCATCACTCTCTTCATACTCCACCACGACGTCCAATGGACCACCCAACTCCTCACATACACTACGGTTCACATTTTGTATAGTCTCCATTCAATTCCCACGAGTAGCTAGGGAAATAAAGGTTCACCCCCGCAGAGCCCCGCATGCGAGGGCAAGGTCTGTATACTCTAGAAGGCGACCTGGTATCCTAGAGATACCGTATGGAACACCACTCCCCTGATGCCATGCAGCCTTCGGCACGGTGGATTAACGCCTTGGCTTGGAGGTTTTTCCTTCGGGACCATCCCTGGACATTACCTGCGACTGCTTATTGAGTAGTGTAACCGTATTCAGCAGAAACCCTCGGTACAGGGCCGCAACAGGAAGCGGTCATGGTTTTTTCTCGGTGTGTCCTTCACCCAGTCTGTTTGATCCGCGGGGCCTATTTTATTTCAGCCCTACCCTCTGTTTACAGCGAGCATTCCCCTATCCGCCACCCGGGGTAGTAGAAGTAGTAGTAGTAGTCTAGTAGTAGTCTAGTCCAGTAGTTAGTCATGTCTTTCAATTGAGAGACATCGGTGTCTTGCTGGTTATTTTGCTTTACACTCAGCTCACGATAGAACCTTCTTTCATCTGCCTGAAAGGATCAATTTTGTTGCTTTCTTGCACTACTTTTCTTTTGTCGACGCATTCTAGCAGTAAAAACATCTAGTCTCTGCCATTGGGAGTCTATAATGTCATCCAATATTGCTGGTGCCAATGTCTCGATATACCGAGGATGGATGATTTCATTAACATGGTGTATCAACTTTCTGGTTCTATTTCCTTTGTTATATTGAGTCAATCGACCCAATTTGCACCTTACTTTGCTGACATCCATATCCAACCTGATCTTCCATGTGAATCTTGATCCCTTCCTGGGGCAAAGAACTCTAGTAAAGCATGACTAAAATTCCGCCCAAGGTGCTGTAGCTTTTCTGGAATTTCGCTGTTCACATCATCGTTATTAATGAACGGATGTGATTCTAGTGGATTCGGTACTTAATGTATATTTTCACTAGCACCTATGCCTTCAGCTTCAATTAGTTCTTCGTTTCCCTTATCTTCTAAGGGGAGTTCATCAATAGGAAACTGCTGTTTCACTTCCACTTAGATGGCAGCTACTCCAACAGCCGAAAGTCATCTGTTCATAGATATAGAACGTTTTTGGTCTGCTAGATTCTGCACATTTATTCTTGTGGCTAGCTCTAGGTACTTAAGTAAGAAGAGTCGATGGTGTTCTTTGCCAAAAAAAATTGAGGCCTTCTTCGTTGCTGAACTTCTGCTCCTGCCTCTGGCTGTATTAGGCCATCTGCCTCTGGAGGATGTGTTGGTGCTGGATCATCATCATCTTCTTGAAAAACGTCAATTGCCGCTGCTTGATCGTGTGACCCGGCTTCCCCTAACTGATGTTCATTGCCATCGTTTCTCCACGCCAAATCAACCTGTTGGTTAATCTCCATTGCTCGGTCTTCTGAATTGTATAGATTAGTCCTGATGTCCATCACCTTAGCGATAAGATCTCTTATGGCGACTTTCTTTGTGGATACTTTGCAGCAAACTTCGTTTTAGAGTTGTATCCCTTTTCGCTTTTGGTTTCAAACTTCGCACTTTCATAGTAGAGACGCACCAATTCCTCTTTCATTGTGGTATCCCACTTGATGCTCCCTTACGGTATTTTGGTTGTGGTGGTTGGCTGCAAATAGCTAACGCTAGCCAAAGCATCCCTAAGGTTTTTATCCCATCATTCACAGACTGGGTTGTAGCCAAGTACACGATGGGGGGGGGGGGGGTATTTATTTTATATGGGAAGTTGTAGGCTCTGGAAGCTACGATCATGGTTCCTTCAAGCAACCAATCCCGACGCAACTGGAACGTGTACGTCATCCACTCCTGCACCTTCTATCCTAGAAGGTAAGCAAGGGCGGGAAATTTACTCCAGAGTCTTCGTACAAGACTGTTCCTTGGATTCCGGTCTCTAGTCGCAGATGACCTTACGCGGCAGACGGAACAGTTGAAGAAGTAGTGATCCCAGAAGAACAGCCTTTCACATCCGGCTCACTATGGACCGAGCCTGACGCTGACAAGTCGGGATTTTGTTGATTTGGCTAATAAATTAAGCTTTCATACGTCCAAGACAGCCGATTATGAGAAGTAAAAGATGGACTTTATAGCCCTGGTACAGCCTGCTCAGCTCGAAAAGAAGTGCTTGATATTTCGCCTATTTTTCTTCCTCCTTTGCCATGATATTTCCATTAGATGGTGCCGAGAATTCAATCACGTAAATGATCTTCGTCTTCAGATCTTGGAGGACAATATCAGGCTTTGTAGCACTGATACGTTGATTGGTGGAGAATGAGAAATTCCAGTAGATCTTATACTGATCATTCTCCCCAACGGACTCGAGTTCCCCCTGGGTGTATAGCAAGACGGACATTAAATTAACACCATATAAGTGGCGAAGATGGTAATATAACACTTTTAGAGTCCCATTGTGTCTCTATATGTACCCGTAACATGCACATTTTGAGCATCCACTAAGAAAATGTCCATTCATCATGCGCTCGCGGTTAACTAAGGTTTCTATAAAGCCGTCTTGACAAGCAAAAAGAAATCCCTCAGTCTCTGATCTCAATCTAGCAGACTTGAGAAAAATGTGGGACGGGCCCATCGATAGCTCTTCTCTACATATAATGCCGTAGAAATTACCATGAAGGGGCTTGTTAGCATGTTCTCTTAGTAGAAGCGAATTTTCGGCTTCGTGTCACGAATTTTGAGCACCAAAGGTGTTAGTGATGCTAGGCCATATGTAGTGTTGCTAAAATCGAATGGGAGACCAAGCTCCTCTGGGACCCTATCTGCGGCACAGTTTTGAAACGCCGCAGCATTGACGACTTCATGGTGATTTACGAGTTGCATAAGAGAATCTGTGCTATTCAGAACAGAGCAGGCTGTAGCCATAACCCTTCTTCCTCTGAAGACACTCCAAGCTCAGCAAAATGCTACCCCCTTTATCTCGAGGGAGGTATATTCGAGGTATGGAAGATCTAGGATGATGACTTCAAAGGATTGTCATTATCTTGCGTGTGATTCGGTCAAGTTACTCCAATTCATCGGCGTTCCACTTTTCTGAATTAAACATGTAGATACCTTTTTTCAAGGGTCATTTTCAACATACGCATATCTTGGGTTTCTGCTTGCGGTATTCCAAGATATGCATATGTTTCTATATTACCAAGCTGTTGAATGGTACTTTCACCCATGAGTTCAACATCCTGATCGTCACGCAATGATGTATTTTGTAATCTTCCTCTGTGTGGATTGATGCAGGTATACTTCTTCAATCCAAAGGTCATGCCAATTGAAGGGCGGAAAAACTATAGGGGGTAAGTGCCATTCCCGAAATTTTACAGGGCGACGAAAAAACGTTCGCAATACGTTGTATGTTGTACCAAAGGGTGCGTGATTTTTTTGTACGTAAATCTAGTGTAGATCTATGTCCTTTGTGAATTTCATCCCGTTACATGAAAAAATAAATGCGCCACGAATTTTCAAAGTCTAGGAAGGGGGTAACTCAGGGCAGCGGAAGAACTAAAAGGGTTAATTCCATCGTTTTTCTTTTTCTTTTTCTTGTTCAGTGTGTTTGTTTCGTCATGAAAGACCGTACGCGTTTCTGAGATGTCAAAGAAAAAAAAGAAAAAATTTGTTGAAATACCAAAATGTACAAAACATGTGCTGTTTTCGACTAATACCACGTTAACGAACGATGAAGAAGACGAAAACTCTCCGCCACGATAACCTACCGACGCTTTAGTATCATGGACCACCAATATATGAAACCTCAGTCCCATAGATTTCGAGTTTACCCCCCCATTCCGTTATAAAACGCGAAATTTCCATAGGGCCCCATGATGACTTACCTCCAATAGAATTTCCGTTACCGTGGAGTTACCTCCCCGACCGTTTTTAGACAGCTATGAAAAGAAAAGAAATCGGTATTTTGACATTTCCTTAACGCAGTAGTGACGGCCTTTACCAAGACTATTCGAAAATGCAAAAATCTCATTTTCGAAAAAAGTGGCACACACCCCCTATAGTTTTTCCGCCCTTCAATTGCTTTAGCGTACCTATTTACCGCCACCACAAGGATGTCCAAGTCCTCTTCTGAAGAGGCAAAGAGTTTAATGTCGTCTACGTATGAAAGGTGGTTGACTTTATATTCTCTTCTGTCCAGCGGGCCACATAGGTATCTCACTATTCTTGGATGCACCTCTAGGTACTCAAGAAGGTTGATGAGTGGCTCATGGTTTGTGTTATCGAATGCCTTACGGAAGTCAATCCAAGCCGTTGTTCAACTATTGCACTCTATACCGGCTCGATAGATGTCAATATCCTCTCTTTGAGAATGCCAGTGAATAGTTTGTAGCTGGTATTTGAGAAAGCGATGGGCCTTTAGTGCTTTAGGCTTGAAAATTCTCCAGTCTTAGGGATCAGTACCGTGCGCCCTTCCACTAACCACCGAAGGATGGGTTGTTCGCCGTTTAATAAGGTAGTAAATATGCGAGCTGGAAGTTGGTAAAAGTTACGAAAGAGTGATATATCTGAACCCTTTTCATCTAGCCGACGTCTTATTGAGCAGATCGGAAGGATGAGTAGAAAAGGTGGACTTTTCCTAAATCCACTTAACTTCGGGCTCAAGGCGCTATTTGGCTGTTAAAAGAGATCTTCCAGTGCTGCTTGAGGTTCGACAGCTTATACTTGTTCAGCGTGTAATTTGCTTTCCTTAAGTTTCATGTCATCTCGCCGTTTTAATTTTAAACTGAAGCTGTGTAATATGCTTTCGAGTCTTACGCAGGCTTACTGAAGCGTCATTACTTATATTGTCACTACGCAGGGAGACCGCCTTCTAGTAAACTACACAGTCCAGATTCCAGAGATTTAAATCTTTGGGGAGCATATCAGGGAGAGCAGTTTTAGCTCCAGCTGAATCGTCCATTCTGAGAAAAACTTACTGGTGGATTTTTGATCTCCTAGTTCTTATGTTGGCATTATCGGCTATCTGCAAAGGTGGCCTTGCTGGAACGGATGGTATGTTCGCTGGAGGATGTTCACGTAACCTCGGCATGAATCCTGTTCGCGCCAGTGAGCTTCTTTACCAACAGATAAGGATGTCCCTCCTGAGTTGGTCCGAACATTTAAAACGATATTCGCGCGTTTGTCCGGGGCCATTGCCTGGTCGTCGGCTCGATTCGGAGCTAGTATTAGTATTCTATTTTTTTTGAACTTGTCCTCGTGTGAATCTGGTTTTTCATTATAGCCACGGACTAAGTCAAGTGACTGATGAGATGATGATGTTATAAGTTAATTTAATACGATGTGTGAAATATTTTGCGATGGAGGTCATGGTCAAGATCAAAATAAATGTCATCATTGAATTCCTCGTTGAAAGTTACTTCAAGAATTACCTTGAACTCCCTGAAAAATATCTTATCTGAGGAAATATTCAGCCGTTCTGGGACTTTTGGGACACCCGGTAAATAGAAACTTCCGCCTGTTAGGGGTACCCAGCAAATATCTTTAGGATATCCACATGATATCTTGGGACATAAATGGGATATATCGTAATATTTCAATTTCCTGTGTACCTTACGTTGGGCATTTGAATACATTGAGAAACACGTTTGTTTGATTTAAACCAATTTTATTTTGAATCAAACGAATTTTACTTTGATATGGGGTAAAATAAATGTTTGCTTGATTCACTGAAATTCCTTATTTGATCTCATTTATTTCACTTGAATAAATTTCTATTCAGGTAAAATAAATTCCTTGTTCAAATTAAATAAATGTCTTCTTTTCTTTAAAACATTTATTGTTTTTAATGAAGTAACGATTTTGTTTGATAAGCTTCATTAAATTTCATAAATAATTTTCAAAAACGTACAAGTTGGTGGTTAAGAAGTGTTAAATATAAGACACCCACTTCTTTCAAAGTACCTGTCGAGATGCTTGGTATGCGCAACGACGATACTGTAACATGTTTTGGACGCCTTTATATGCATTAAAATTATAGTTTTTATTGTGAGAAAGCCTTTTCTGCGCGTATAAGCTCAAATATATTTAATTCAAGCAATACTTTATTTAAATCAAACAAATCATATTAAACAAATTATTGGTTTGAATCAATAAGGTGGATATTTTTTATTTATTAAAATTAAATAAATGTTTTGTTCATTTAAATTTAAAAACATTTATTCCCTTCAATCGTATGATATAAAACAAGTTTTTTGTTTGTTTCAAATAACAATTTTCCTCAGTGTATCGCAGAAACGTTCCAAAACGTCTCAGGATATAATGTGGATATCTCCAGGATTTGAAATGTTCCGCCCTGTAGGAATATCTCTAAAATATTCATGAAATATCTCTAGGCGAGTCTCTAGGGTATCCATAGGATATCTTGCAACATAAATGAGATTTGCCGTTGATAACTGGGACGATTATCTGAATATAAGTATATTCCTTTCTAACACTTTTCATGAATATTCTTTTAAAAATTAACTTAAAGCTTCAGATATTGAAGTTGCTATAGGTCTATTATTCTACCTATCATCAAACAAGTAGATACATATGTATTCTTTTCATTAGAACGTTTTGCTCGAAACCCCTTGGAGACAATGGAAACGAAAGTCTCTCGAGACGTGTTTTCAAAGCTTTAACTGTCCTTCTCTGAAGAGAGAGATAAATTGTATATATTTGTGAGTGAAAGCGATACAGGGAAATAATAGAGACGTGGATTTCCCAGTGGGTCGTTCGAGCTTCTGTTCTAGCTTTTCCTATGTTTTGTTCTCTTTCTTTTTGCCGTGTGAGAGTTCTGCTTCTCCTCCAGCGCTTTATTCTTCTCCACGTCATTAAAAATTTGTGGTGACAGTTTTATAGAATGAATACATCGGAGTTGATTTTTTTCTGTTGAAGTAAAAATTATTCAATCCAGAGTAAAAAACCATTTTTAAATCCATACTCAGGTTTTTTAACTGAGACTGAAAAACGTATATTTTACTCTATATGATGGTACTTTTATTTAGATGGACTGCGGAATCGTGTCTTTCTCCTTTGTTGCATACAAAAAAAAAGGAAAAGAATCATTGAATCTTCATCTGTTTCACCATTAGCTTTCCTAGTTTCTTTAGCATTAGAAATCCCAGGCACTTTTGTAATTTATAGGATCAAATCCGAATTTTTGACGGTATACAGATTTTCTTTTGAAATCACTAGCTAACTCTTGATGAATTACATTAACTATAAAATAACTTTTATTTTATCCGGGAACCTTTTTTTAATCTTCCAATATTAAAGTGCATTGCTTCAATTTTATTAAAAAAATTTTTTAAATATTTTTAAAGCTACCCTATACAGTATAAACCCATACAAAAAATCTTAAATTGAAAAGCGACGTTAATATAAGCATCGTTAAAATTATAAAGCTCCTCCCTTTTTTTAAATATCAATTTTGATTCACAGAGAAAATTATTTGGTTTGAAGATTTTTTAAATGGTTGAATGTTTATCATGATCAGGATTATAGTATTTTATGTGGCATGCGTGTAAACGAGTACTTTTTTGGTGAGTTTTGTTTTTGTCTCGGAGCGCGTGGATGAGCCAAAAGCGGAAATTGTAGTAGTTGAGTCGAAGACAATTTGACCGTACTTAGTGGACCCAGTTATACTGGCGAGCCTACAGTAAGCCTGCCTAGAATAAGTCAGTTTAAGTACGAGAGTGGCTTGGTTTCACGTCAGTGCAAAAGCGTTTTCGGCAGTGGCTCTCTGTCGCACACGTGGAATCCCTGCGGCTTCTGCGCCGACGCAAATCTGGCCGCTCTCATTCAAGCTAGCTTATTCTACTTAGGCAGGCTTACTTACTGTCCCGGGTAAGAAAATTTTGGTATGGGATTGATCTAGGAAAACATCTGTGAAATCGTATGGGAGTGATCTCTCAGATAGTATAGTAAAAGTATGGCATTTGAGACGATCCCATACTTCATGTATGCTTGAATGAAGTATAGTGGATGTATAGCCAAAGGATGGCTGAAGTATATCTTTTAAGTATAGCTCAAGTATGTAGATTATGTCTGAAGTATAGGAAAAGTATGGCTATAGTAGGCATAGCTGTATCATTGCTGATGAGAGATAATCAGTTATCTGAAATACATGAAAATAGAGATCCAGAATCATGATTTTCATTATCTCAAAGAATATTGTTTGTAAATTCTAAAATAAGTAAAATGTTAATTGTAACCTAAATTGTTTCACTTTATGAAATTTAACATTAAACATTTCACCTAAGTAACAATTTTATCAAACCATTTCATGTCATTGATATTATGTTTAGGAATCAAAGATTCTGGATCTCTTACCAATATATATGACATAAGAATCATATAAGTAGTCCATTGTATATCCGTTGCATACTGTATATCCTCACGAATAATATTCAAAATATAGTTGACTTACGAAATCACTTGAATCACGAACTTTTAAAATTTTTGGACGAGCTGTCATTTATGATATATTATGTTTTATCACGTTGCTAGGGTATTTGAAGAACAAATGAGTACAATTCTATGTCCGATACTTTTGCCATACTTAAGTATAAATGAAGTATAATCTGTACTTCAGCTATACTTAAGTATGGATGAAGTATATCCCATACTTCAGCTATACTTAAGTATAGATGAAGTATGTCCCATACTTCACCTATACTTCACCTATACTTTAGCTATACGTCAGCCATACTTCAGCTATACTTTTGATATACTTTATCTATAATATTTCGATATACTTGAAGTATGGGATCGTCTCATTTACCATACATTTTTTATACTTTGGAAAGTCAATGATTGATCACTCCCATACCTATGATTTTTACTCGGGGTAGATTCGCCGGTGTAACTGAGTCCAGTAACAAAAAAATCATTCAAGCCAAAAAAAAGTTTTGAGGCCGTCCATATACCACGTAGATAATTTATCACCGTTTTTTGACCCCCCCCCCCCCCACCGACCAGTGAACAAAAGAGAACTTTTGTCGACCCGACCCCAAAAAAAACTGTATACGTGGTATATGGATTAAGAGAAGTAGATATGTCACTGATTCCGATCAGTGAGGGTTTTCCCGGATTGAGCTTTGGCTGATTATTCCATATTTTTTTTCTATAATTTGAAAAAAGTGCCAGTTTTTCCACCTGTTTTTGGTGTAAAAAGTGACCGATTATTGGTCGATGATGTGGCGCATGCGCAGTGCCGACCTTTCCGGGCAACAGTCAAAAAAGTGGACGGACACAGTGGAAAAAGTAAATGGACGTAGTGACAAAAGTGAGGCACAGTGGAAAAAGTAAATAAAGTGCAAACTATTTTGTGTTACTCCGGGTGTGTTCGTGCTGTCTCGGGTGTGCTCGTAGATCGTGCGCAGCCAACTTCATTCTATTTTCCGACTCCGTCCCTAACCTAAAACACCGTCAGTTTCTCCGAAAATACGGTGTTATTGTTGCGTCAATCGACAAAAAATCGCCTTCTTTTTACACAAAAAACAGGTAGACAAAAACTAGCACTTTTTACACAAATTATAGAAAAAGTATCTTGTCAGAGGTTTCACTTTTGAACCAGTGAAAATCATTGATTGAACTCAGTGACGTACTTCTCACTACTCCTCACGAGTGCTCTGAGAATACTTTATAAGGCAATTGTGAAGTTATAGTCGTATAAAGTGCCGCTTGACGGTCTGACAAAATGTGTCAGTATCCCATCCTTTGAAAACTCTATCGTTTCTTCGTCGTTACTTTTTCTTTTGTACCCACGGATGTCCATGCAGGACTTGTAGAACATCTTGGCCTTCATAGTCGCCTCGTTGTCGTGATTATTCAATGGCTCTTCCAGGACTCGTTTAAGGATCACCTGAAGCTGATCCGCCATCACCTCAAAAGTGCTAATGGAACTTTTGTCTTCCGGAATAACATGAAGGCGATTCCACGTTCCACAAGCGTATTGAAAAAAGTCCTCGCAGGGCGATGCTGTTTGATTCATGGCTGATAATAAACTAGCAGCTGTGCAAGAACAAAGGAAATAGTTTTTGTAAGTACATAATTGTATACGTGTATTAGAGTAAATACAAGTAGGTAATATATTATTTGCAAAAATTTCTGACTGCTAAAGAAAAACAAAACTATTGAAAATACACATAAAAAATGTACCCGCTGCGCGAGCGCATTCTCGTCGTGCCCTAGCTCTGAGGTTTTAGCGCACTTAGGATGCACATCTATCAGATCCCGCACTTCGTGAACAGCTAAGTTCACAGTGTAATGAATATGAAGGGTATAGTCGGGCAAGAGGACGTAAGTGCCAAATTTCGGAAATTCGTTTTATTGACTTGAAATATTTGTTTTGACCTAATTCATATCCCTGTAGAAGATTATGGTCCAGTTCGATTTTGAAGTGCTCTCTAAATCTGAATTAGTAAAAACTTAACTAATCAAATCAGTACTAATGATTTCAAATGATAATTCAGTTCTATTGAAATTTCATTGATTGAAATAGTATAATACATTGTATCAGGCTAACTTAACCTGAACAGTGTGTTGAACCATTTTATCACTATTCATATAATTATAAAGTTACACTTGGCATAAAGAATATAAATTAAGTATTTATTTGTATAGGATCACTTGCATTCAAAATTGTTAAGGAATCGACAATTACGAGTTTGGATAGTGCGCATGCATGTAGCAATAATTAACAAGTGAATCCATATATTCTTACTAATTGTCAGTGACTCAATTTTAGTTACAGCAATTAGTAGAATTTAACTGACAATCAGTTATATTTTACTAACTCAAATTTAGAGTGAACTATGTTTGGTAATTTTTGTTTAAAAGTGTATTTACTTGGTTTTGCATGTTATTTTCACGTTTGAATAGAGCTAATCAATAGCTTAAAAGAACTTTCTTGTGATTTTATTAATTAAAAGTGAAAAAAGTAGCCAATTTTGTTGGACCATGGAGCACCATCCATTTAGTTGACTGAGTTGGTGCGGTGGAGTGGCGGAATGGCTGCCTCATCCAACTACCTGGGTCAGAGCAACTATACAAAATGTTACCGTGCCGTTGTTTTGTTTGAGTCACCTATTTCAGATGGATGGTGCAACCAACCCTTTTTGCAGCCTATACTATGTACTTGGCAGTAATAATTTGTTAGATGGCTAATATGCCCAGGAAACAAAAATCGACTAAATGCGTTTGAATGGATAGTAAAAATTACTTGAATTAGCATTCTTGAACGGTAATTGCCGAATTTGACAGATTTTTTACATAAACTGATGCATGCTAAAAACTTTTAATTTAAATGAAAGGTGACTGATTGGAAAAGAGCCATGAATTGAACGCAAAATATGGGTTATACCTAAAACAAAGCAACACAAAACAACACAAATCAGAATCTCTTGACTCTTGTCAGACTGGTTCTGACATCAACGACACCAACCACTCAAACGCGTCTCCTTGATACAAGCGCAATAGATTAGGGAGCAACGAACATGCGACAATTTAAAATGTTCACTGTGTCCAACGAACTTGACTGGTCTGTCAATCTAAACAGACATTCTCACAATCCTTAACCAACAAAAAATGGATTTGCTAGCCAACCATTTCTTTGAGCGTAGAGCTAAGTGTAAAGTTTAAAAGAACTTTAATGTTTTTTTTAATACAAAAAAGTTTTGCAGCTTTTTCTGTGTCAGGTCCAACATTGTTTGGGACGTGCCGTTCTTTGATAAAGGTTTTCTCACAGATGGTAGCTTTTTATAACACTCATTTCGCTATACAATGAAGCTACGTAATAGCTCGGAAGTGATTTTTTTTCAAATTGATTTCTGAATCAAAATCGACATCTTATGGTCCGCGCCGTTCCCTTACAACGGTTTTCTTGGAGATGGTTATCTTTTTCGTAGCGCTGTTTTCACGAATCAATACAGTTTAGTCAGACAGTTTTTTGTGTCTCCTGCAAAAATTCGCGTTTTGGCACTTATGCCCTTTTGCCCGACGACTCTTATATAGAAGCTTACTTGCAAATACTACAAAAATTTTGATTTTTTATAGGTATTTATATAATTGTTGCGTGAATATTACTAATAAATAATACTATTGACTATAAGATGAAATTGTACTTCGTAAAATTTTCTTTGTATAATAATTATAGAATCTGAATCTCTGATGGACCGGCTTCCCTTTTTGGGAATGAAAAACATATAAAGAATGGAGAACATATAAAGGTAAAGGACAGGTACCCCAAAGTTCAGTCTGAAGTTCTACAGTCTTAGCCGCTCTTCAGTCTAACAAGGAGAGGACGCGAGATGGATATCCCCGATTCGACTGGGGCCTTACAGAATGAAAGTACATAAAAATCCATTAGGGGCGTATTTTTTCTTTCGATCTAATTGGCTTTAGTGTCCGAGATATCGAGGTTTGAGTATTTGCGCTCGAGCGCTCGTCTCGCTACTGCAGAGTGGGGACCCTGTACTTGGCGCTTCACGGTGTGCCAGAACCAACTTTGAATGCAAGTTCATAGCACATCCAATTTTTTTGCTGGATTCAATTTAGGGGCTCAAAGATAGTGTGCAAAAAAATTTTGAGCCAAATCCCCTGAGTCGTTTTTGAAAAAAGTGTTTTTTATGGGTTAAAAATCAAAAACTTCAAAAAAATGCGATGCATTTCCATTTTTTTCACTTTATTTATCGAAATATGGTAACTAAATATAATATCAGTCCATATCAATACTGAAACAAAAAATAATTCATTTTTACATATGTCGGTCATTTTAATCTTGTACAGCTTTTAGTAAGTTACTTGGGTAATGAGGGTGTTTGCTCGGAACTTTATATTTAGCCCAGGTCGTTTAAAAATCCGAATGGACAGATTCCATGGCTTGTTCACTGTAAAATCCAAGGCCTTTTCCACTTCACAAAAAAAAATCAGGGAAAAAAACCGCGTGAACTTTAGGTGTAATTGAAATTTCCAAATCACAGTATCTTCGCTTAAACTCAGATATACAATCTACGTATTTCAGGTGTAATGTTAAAGAAAAACAAGAACCAACGACGGATTGAAAAGCCTTAAAGCACCTTACATATTTTAAACAACCAATGCTACATATTCCACGAAATAAGTCGATTTCTTCAAACAGCATTTTTAAAGAATTACCTGCGAACGCTGGGCTCCCATATACAAACTCGCGAGTAACATTACACATCCTAGCCCATTGGAAACTGTCATCTTCGAATTCCGTCAGCATGTGTTTATAAATTTGGTTCACAACCCCGAGCATCAGATGTAGTTCTGGTAGTGGAATTATTTCTAATATTTCTGTGGACACTCTTAGAATTGAAGGATTTAAAAGGGGCAATAGCAACTGATTTAAAACTTGCCAACGTATGGACGGGCATCATATCACTCGCAAGCAGGTTTCCTTGCACTTGTTGCACTGCATCAAAAGATGAATGAAACGCGTGTGGGAAATACAGAACTGTTGGAAATTGTAAGGAGAATTTTTTTGCGTGGCAGGACAGTGGAAGTACAACATCATCTGCGAAGAAGTATAAAAATGTACAAATACTCCTATAATATTCTCAGAAAACGCTAACACGGAAATATTAGAGATAATTCCACCATCAGAAATACATCTGACGCTCGGGGTTGTGAATGAAATGTATAAACACCTGCTCACGGAAATCGAAGATGACAGTCTCCAATGGGCTAGGATGAGTAATGTTACTCGCGAGTTTGTACATGGGAGTCCAGCGTTCGCAGGTTATTCTTGCAAATTGCTATTTGAAAAAGTCGACTTACTGGGTGTAATATGTAGCACTGTTTGTTTAGAATATGTAAGGTGCTTTAAGGCTTTTCAATCCGTCGTTGATTCTTCTTTTTCTTCAACATCACACCTGAAATACGTAGATTGTATATCTGAGTTTAAGCAAAGTTACTGTGATTTAGAAATTTTAATTACACCTAAGGTTCATGCGATTTTTTTTTCATGTCCCTGATTTTTGTCGTGAAGTGGAAAAAGGCCTTGGATTTTACAGTGAACAAGCCATGGCATCTTTCCATTCGGATTTTAAAACGACCTGGGCTGAATATAAAGTTTCGAGCAAACACCCTCATTACCCAAGTAACTTACTAAAAGCTGTACAAGAATACAATGTCCGACATATGTAAAAATAAATTATTTTTTGTTTTAGTATTGATATGAACTGATATTGTATTTAGTTAGCATATTTCGTTAAACAAAGTGAAAAAATTGGAAATGCATCACATTTTTTTGAAAAATTTGATTTTTAACCATAAAAAACACTTTTTTCAAAAACGGCTCGGGGGATTTGGCCAAAATTTTTTTTGCACACTATTTTTGAGCTCCTAAATCGAATCCAGCAAAAAAAATTGGATGTGCTATGACCTTGCTTCTAAAGTTGGTTCAGGCACACCGTGGCTTATTCACAGCCCTAGACACTAATTTTGTGATTTTGTGATTAACGGAAAGTCCACAGCTCTTCTATATCATTTCTATAGGGTGTTTTCGTAGATTGCGAATATTAAAACAAAAATAACCCATCACATCAAATAAAAAAAAAACGGTGTTAAAAAGTACAAGAAAAAACAAAATTAATTTTTGTCCCTTCTTGGAAAAGTCGTCGAACGCTACAGTCCAGCGGATAGTGACTATTTTTAAAGTGAATCATGCAAATCATGTCACAAGAAAATTTTTATTTTCATAGATATATGAACCCTCAAAAACATTTTGAAGACGAGAGGCATCCGCATGATATTAAAAATATAAAATTATATTTTCCATTCAAACTATGCAGGATACGGAAATATGTTGAGAACTCAAATTGCTCATCTCAAAAATATCTATGAATGAATATATATTATATAATATGACCGAATCCGTTTCAAATCAGGCAGGTTCTACACTCGAAGTCGCAGAATTTCTCGGCGACAAAATATGTCGTGTTTTAGAGGAAATTAGGCGATACTTCTTTTTGCGATTTGTAAGCAAATTTTTTTTACATTCTCATTCATGAGAGTGTATTGTAATCGTCCAAATTTTCGATCTCTGGTTTTTAACGGATCTTTATGTTCCAGCACTCCCAGAGTCCGAAATTCATAAAATTTTTTCGGTGTCTGTCTGTATGTCTGTCTGTATGTCTGTCTGTATGTCTGTATATATGTATGTCTGTATGTCTGTATGGTTACCTGAATGTTGTAGCCACGCTAACTTTTGAAGGATTTGTCCAATCGAGTCAGCCTTTCGTAAACTTTTTAAGGGTCTTAAAATGAAGGTTATGTTCGTTAACCAGATATTTCCAACCAAAAGGAAAACTTTACAGCATTTTCAAAATTTGAAGAAAAAAAAAATGTTTGCAGTTTCAAACATTTTTGTGAAATTTTCTTGCAGATGGGTGAAAGACTTGAAAATTATCTCAATGAAGATTTTGATTTCGATGGAAATTAGAAAAGTTATATACTTTTCAATATTTTGAAAACTTTCAAAAAGTAAAAAAATAAATTTTCTGGTAGATTAAAAAATTTTAATCAGAATTTTCACTAGTTTTCACATGGTTTTATTTTTCAAAAGCAATCGTCTGTAAAGCCTAGTTGGTGAGCGCGAAGAGCGAGTATCGCAATGAGAATGTAATCGTTAAGGCCGTAGGTGCTTGAGAACCCTCTTCATAGTACCAGATCGAGGTACAGAAATAAATATAATGTAAATTAGATATAATAGTGTTGAACATATTGTAGAAAAGTTTACATGTTGGAAAAAATCGAGTGCGAAGCACGAGATACGTGATAAGAATGTGTTCGTTAAAGCCGAAGGAGCTTCAACAAAAGAGAATTCACAACCATGAAATTACAGTTGTTCACGCTTTGACCTTTAATTTCAGAAGGTCTGTGCACAAATGTGTGGTAAATATATTATCGAGCGCGAAGCGCGAGAACCAACATTCGCGCGCCCTAGGCGCGCTCAAACTTGCGAGCGAAGCGAGCCGCGCGCGTAGCGCGCAATGAGAATGTGCCCGCGAAGCGGGCATATTTTTTACAAAGTTATGCGTATTTGAATTTTTTGCTTTTGTGGCCACGAGAATTTGGTTTATAAAATAGAAATTTCGCATCTTTCTCACAGAAAAAACTGAGGGATCAGTAATGCTGCGGCTCAAGTGAAACTTGGGATCATTTAGAACTTAGGCTCTAAAGGAACTCTTATGTAGGGTTCCTTTTTAGTTTGTTCATATCCGATAGATGGCCATCGGTGGTTGCCGACGTTTCAACTGCGCATGTGCCGAGAAGCGCGGGCCTATTTGAAATCAATAAATACTATGAACAGTCATACAGATAAATGTTAACAAAATTTTTTATTCTTATTTAAAACAAATTAAATTGAATTATAGAAATACCTAGCTTCTTGGAAAAATGTTATATTAACCTAATATTGCAAGTGTATATCATATAATTTTGAATAGTCCCGCGCTTTTTGGGCATGCGCAGTGGAAAACTTCGGATTTGCAACATAACCTTAAAAACTGTCACATTTCATGTGCGATATCTTCCTTTCAAGAATGACTAATGTCTATGATTTTAGTTTCTTCATTAAATTTTTTCTAGTGCAATATTATTTAGTTCCAATCATAAAGCATAATGTGCATCATTAACTTGTACACTCTTTGAAGTGAGTCGAGGCAGAAGTGAGAAAAAGGCTCTATTAGAACCATTTGAATCCACACTTGGGTTCATTTAGAAACCATTTATCATTTTGGGTTCCTTTTCAGCAAGAGAGGTTCCTTTTTGTTGCAGCTCCTTTGGAACCAAAAATTGGTTCTAATAGAAACCCCAGTTTTT
Organism: Andricus quercusramuli; assembly: GCA_932178445.1. Classification (NCBI taxonomy): domain Eukaryota; kingdom Metazoa; phylum Arthropoda; class Insecta; order Hymenoptera; family Cynipidae; genus Andricus; species Andricus quercusramuli. The sequence continues at coordinate 128,611 of CAKNXH010002296.1, forward strand.
TCTGTGCTTGAAAATAACAGCAGGGAAGAAAAAATGTTTAAAAAACAGTTTGCACGTTTTGAAAAGTTCTACAAAATTTCTTTTACTCATTTATGATCTCTTGTGCCATTTCCGCGAAATATAAGAAAATTCAATATTTCTTTTGAAAACTGTAGTTGCAGCAGAGCAGCCAATTCTTTCAACTGTAAAAATCTGTTATTAACTGTATTACTTATTACTGTAAATCTAAACTCGCATCAAGACATTAAACTATCACAGAATGATAGAAAAAATGAATAAAGACATTTACGAATTTCAATCGTTCATTTATATATAAAATTTGAAAAACAAGTTGAAAGACTAGAAACATATGGGCAATTTCTGTGAAAGGGGGCAAATCTCACCTTTTTTATTTTTTTTTAATATTTAAAAAAAATGTTTATTTATCAAAAAAGATATTCTATAAGTCTTATGCGGGCAAAAAATTCAAATACGCATAACGTGTAGAACCTGCCTGAATTGAAATGGATTCGGTCATATATACATATACATATACATATATATATATATATTGTTTTGTTTTGTTTTAAAAACAATGAATAGACTTGGTTTTCTACTTTTATCGAATATTATTTGTGAATATTTAAAATTATGAAAAATAATTCTAATTAAAGGCATTAGATAACAAATCAAACTATAAGATACGAAAAATGTTTGAAAATAAAATAATTTACCTTAAAAAGATATACGAGTTTTCTTCAGACTATTTTTAATAGGAGATATATTTCTTTTAATTGTATAAAATAACATTGAAATTGAAAAATTATGAGAAGGTGCCCGCACAGTGGGTAGAATTTTTTATAACAAGAAAATGTCCCAAAAGAAGCCACAGAAATATTTTCAGCTCCTTTATTTAAAATTTCTTTTTTACATACATTTTTACGAAAAGTTGATGAAATTTTTTTTTAAATTAAATCACCTAACTTCTTTATAATTATCACCTTAATTTAGTTCACTTACATTGATTTATTTGATCAATATACACTTCAATTGGATAGGGCTTCATATTTATCACTTTCATTTAGCAAGTGTAACATACGTTCATATAAGTTTGTTCAATTGTGCCTAGGTACAAAAAATCCATTATCTCGATTGCATCTCCCCCTAAAACCATTTCCAGGGTGCCAACAATATTCTTAAAATGCCTCCGTTTCTGATACAAAATGCTCTTGCTTTCCGCAAAATGCGTCCTATATGCCCTATACGCAGGGCCGAAACTCACACGTGTACAAAATATTAGTCTATTGATCACAAAAGCAGGTCATTAGACGTAACAGCTAACGGAGGTGACACTGGAAATCCAGCTATCATGTCTAAAAAGCTGCCAAAGATTCGTCTTATGAAGATGAAACAACTGAAGGAGGACCATTTGGTTTTTCTTCTCTGAAACACAGAGATTAAGAAAAGATATATATTCATCATCCTGAAACTTTGAAAATAATGGCCACATACTTCGATTTTTCTGGGTCAATTTTCTATTATGTAGTGTAGAAATAATTTTATTTTTGGTCCTTATCCAGTTGTCATTTTCACTTTCTTAGAAACGTTTATGGTTATATTCATTGCTGTATCGAAAGTATTGATTTTTATTCTTTATAGATCTTTTTCAGGTGAATAATCTTATTTTCAAGCGTGTTTTCGTATCTTGCATAGTTTGGCCGTGAAATTGAATTTTTCTTTTAATGACATTTTTCACGAATAAAAAAAGTATGTGTCTGATAGAAAAATGCTAAAAATTGCTGGTTGCAGATGACTCCAATGTGCAAAATGTTTTGCATGATTTGCTTGAAAAATAGTCACTATCCGCTGGACTATAGTGTTCAACAACTTTTCCAAGAAACGAGAAAAACGATTTTTTTGTTGCTTTTACTTTTTGACCCCGTTTTTTTTCTTCAAAAATTTCAAGTGTTGGATTATTTTCGTTTTACGATTCGCAATCCATGTGAAAAGCCCTAAAGAAATGATATAGAAACCCTGTGGACTCTCCGTTTATCACAAAATTAATGTCGGACTGTGAGTAAGCGCCAAGTCTGGGGTCCCCACTCTGCAGTGGCGAGCCGAGCGCTCGAGGGCTAATATTCAAACCTCGATATCTCGGAAAGTAAGCCCTATTAGATCAAAAGAAAAAATACTCCCCTAATGGATTTTAATTTACTTTCATCCTGCAAAGCCCCAGTGGAATCGGCGATGTCCATCTTGCGTCCTCTCCTTGTAAGTCAGTTTAGTCATGTAGTCATCAGTCTTTTCCGGTTCTTCACGCTTCACCATTCGGATCTGGCCTTTAAACTCAATTATCACTTCCAGTCTCAGATCAGTTCCAGTTCAACCAGAAGTCCAGATAAACATTAATTATAATTTCACTCTACCCAGTCTCATGCCCATTCGAGTGAATTCGGGTAATATATTCTCGAGTTCATTGGATAATTAACTATTAACTATAATCATCTAGGATACAATGGATATCACTGCGCTACCAACATCTGGTTTCTCAGAGCTTACAGCTGCCCATAAAAAAAGGAATTGGATATATATTCAAGGAGCGCTCGTAAACCATTAAAACCCAAAAGAGGCAACCACGCAGAATCAAACAAGTAACCCTGGTTTTATCTGAAGTGTGAATTCTTCTACGCGGGTGTTTACAAAAACTAAACAGAATCGTTCCCTTCAGAACGCACGTGAACTTGAAAATCAAATCAACTAGTAGTTTATCTCTCTCTGTATCTGCGTGTGCGTCTCCCCCCTCCCCTCTCTATGTCTCTCTCTTGTTCTCTTCATGTATAAATTGTAAAACTCAAAACGATTGAATAAATACTATTTCATATACTAATCGTCAACTTTGGCTTGTCCTTGTCCCTATTCGTCACTTCTACTCTGAACTATAAAGTTAGAAAATCGCAAAAAAATGGCACATAGAATAAAACTAAACTTATTCTATCGTACATCACGAAATGCAGCACTCATTCAAATAACAATAATAGGACGTGTAAAGGGTGAAAAACATGGATTTTTCCTGCCTGTTCGTCATTACTTAACCTGTACCCACGATATCTTCGCGAACAAATTAATTTAATATTTTTTTAAATCACGGCACCTCTTTTGTATTTTGACTACGCGTAGCAATTGATTGAAACTCAATCTATAAAAAATTGTCCACATATTATGCAACTATTCTTAAAGATGTTACTTCTGTTTCTTTTTACAGTACAAAGTTGCACATGGGTTTGACTTTTATTTGATTTTATTAATAAGCGATAACCCAACAGTACAAGTACCAATGAAAGGGTTATATGATACAGTGAATCTATATAAATTTGCTGAAAAGTCCTCTTCTAAAATGGCTACTTTGTAGAACATTTTCAACTCCCTAGGTAATCTGAGCATCATCGAGTTTTATAATACTGAATTAGTCGTCGGAGGTACATTAGAGTAGTTCTCACCAGACCTAGAGTTTAGACGAGAGATTTCCAAGTGTATGTAAGCTAAAATCTCTGGACAGTCAAATATTCGTCTTCCCCAATAACACGCAATGTTGCAGAAATATTGCTAGAATATTCAATTGAAACATTGGCAACACTCTGAATGAATATTGCAGCAAGGTTCAAGAAACATTAAAATGTCCGGCCCAGGCAATATTGGTCAGGAATATTTCTGAAACATTTCAAAAGAATATTGAAATTGCGCTCGCTTTATATGTGTGAAAAGTGTTCACGAAATCTTGCCTAAATATTGCCGCGCATTGTTGCTTAAACATTGGCTGAGATATTAATGGAATATCTCCATAAAATGTTTTTAGAACATATTGTTGAAAGTTTCTTTCTAAATTTATTTTTAGGTTATATCATTTTGAATTACTTATATATGTATCATTAACTTATAAGACCATCTTTTAAATTAAGCAACAAAAAGTTACGAATTGATGTTATTTGTAATTCTATTTACATATGCATTGAAAATAACAAAATTTTTTGCTCGATGCAGAAGAAATTATTCTTCTGGACATATGTACTTCCAAGAGAGGCACATTTTTTGAGAAATAATGTGTTCAGCGGCTACTGTGAGGCAGGATTGCATGAGCCATATATTTTAAATTTAGGCACTCCTTCTCTTAAACACTATACAATAATTACAAATATCATTAAAAATGTATTTTATGAGATAGCCTTAATTGGTGTAAATGGTAATTTGGTATTGTCGTATAGCCTATAAAATAATCAATACAAAAATATTGCTATAAATACAAAACTAGGAAAAATTTAACTTACTTGCCTACATGCAAATTCTGATACTGCTCGAGGCAATATCGTCGCTCCAGGAAACTGTCTTTACTGTCTTTAGAGAGTTGTATTATGTATCGAAATTTGTTGTAAGAAATATTAACCGCATTGTAAACAGATTATAAATTGATTAAAACACGAATTATCTTTTTACTGTTGAGTACATATTCCTGCGCACTTTGTGTCAATTGAATATTTTCTTAGTTTCAAAGATCATCATTCTTTAGTGACATATATTCCTGTTTACTATGTATTTCATGGATTATTGTCGGTTATAAAAAATTCAATGTCAAAAATTGTGACTTTAAATGCTTTAAATTAAAACACGTAAAACGATATTGATATGTTCCTTCCCAAGTTAACAACTTCGAGCTTTCATAATAATGTTGAGTTACCAAGTTTGACATCTGAATTTTTTACAGCCGATAAAAGGTCGCAGCAACATGGACCTGGAAATGAAAAAATGATACGAAAATGATGTGATAATGAAGAAAATATTCATTTACAAATTTTCTTCTCCTACATTCGTATACATTATCCAACTGCCTGACGACAGTATAAGACTATTTCCTGCACCTATGATATCGCATTGAGCAGAATCACAATTTGCAGGCAAGAAGGTTAGATTTAGCCTCTATTTTGTAATCTCAATGTTTAGTTTTTTACCAGATTCGTGAAATTTGTTATAAAAAAATGTAAGACTGTGACGAAAAATTTATTACAAACTTTCAATTTTGAAAGACCCTTTTTCCTATGAATTTTGACGTCAAAAAATTTTTCTAGATTACTTAGTTTTATATTTTTAGCAATAATTTTGTATCTTTTCTTTTATAGGCTATACGACAATATGAATTTACCGTCTTTACCCGTTTAGGCTATCTAATAAAATATATTTTTCAATAATATTCGTAATTATTCTATAGGTTTCAAGAAAACATGAATGGAGACATTCCATCAATATCTCAGCCAATGTTTCAGCAACATTGCGCGGCAATATTTAGGCGAGATTTCGAAGATAAACGTCAATGATATAATTAAAGGTCCATCCTGAATTGTCTAGGCATATAATCTTGTACATAATTTACTAAAATAGCTATCACGCTCAGGATAAATACCGTCTTCTCTAAAAGCTAAGAACTTAAAGAATAGCTTTTGTACATTCTTCGATGTGTTCCTTACACAAAGGTTAAATGGACATGAAGTTTGAGCTGCGTATTCTGGTTTTGATCCAACAAAGAAGTTGTAGAGTACAATGAACGCCTCTTTATTTTAAAGTCCTTGCATGATCTTATAATAAAACCAAGCATTTTATTCGCTGCATTTACAGTTATTTTTGCAGTAATTTCTCCATTCCGTTATAAAAGCGGCCATTATTTAATCGCAAATAACTTAAGCAGATAATTTTTTGAAAAGTTTGTATATAGAATAAGTAATCAATGAGATCGGTGCTTTCCGAAAAGTAAAAAAATAGTATATTGTGCTACAAGTGCGGAAAGTAGGCAGTTCCAAATGAGTGTGAAGTTTGCTGTACGAGCCAGAAGCGAGTCGAACGGGAGTTGTAGGCGAGTCGTAGGCGAGTTGGAAGCGAGCCGAAGACAAGCCGGAAATGACCCGAAGATGAGCCGATGGCAAGTACTGTCAACTTCACAAGAGTTGCAAATGTCTACTTTCAGCACCTGTTGTACACGATATTTTTTGTAACAAATGCAGGAAATTTTCGATTTGAGAAACAATAAGAATAATTTTTTTGGAAATTTATGGTAATTTTTGGGAATTTATGGTAAAATTACCAAAAATTACCGAAAATTTCCGGAAATTCTCCAATGTAATCATTGCCATTAATTTCTTATTCTATAAACAAACTTTTCAAAAAATTATCTGCTCAAGTTATTTGCAATTGAATAACGTTACTGGAATATTCAATTGAAACATTGGCAACATTCTAAATGAACATTGCAGCAAGGTTCAAGAAACATTGAAATGTCCGACCCAGGCAATGTTGGTCAGGAATATTCCTGAAACAATTCAAAAGAATATTGAAATTGCACTCGCTTTATCTGTGTGAAAAGTGTTCACGAAATCTTGCCTAAATATTGCCGCACATTGTTGCTTAAACATTGGCTGAGATATTGATGGAATGACTCCATTCATGTTTTCTTGGAACCTGTAAAATAATTACGAATATTATTAAAAAATATATTTTATGAGATAGCCTGAACGGGTAAAGACGGTAAATTCATATAGTCGTATAGCCTATAAAAGAAAAGATACACAATTATTGCTAAAAATATAAAACTAAGTAATCTAGAAATTTATTATGTCTTCAAAATTCATAGCAAAAAGGGTCTTTCAAAATTGAAAGTTTGTAATACATTTTTCGTCAGAGTCTTACATTTTTTGATAACAAATTTCACGAATCTCGTAAAAAACTTAACATTAAGATTGCAAAACAGAGGCTAAATCTAACCTTCTTGCTTGCAAACTGTGATTCTGCTCAATGCGATATTATAGGTTCAGGAAATAGTCTTACTGTCGTCAGGCGGTTGGATAATGTACACGAATGTAGGAGAAGAAAATTTGTAAATGAATATTTTCTTCATTATCATATCATTATCATATCTTTTTCGTATCATTTTTTCATTTCCAGGTCCATGTAGCTGCGAACTTTTTATCAGCTGTAAAAAATTCAGATGTCAAACTTGGTAACTCAACATTATTATGAAAGCTCAAAGTTGTTAACATGGGAAGGAACATATGAATATCGTTTTACGTGTTTTAATTCAAAGCAGGGGCATGACACGATTATTATGATTATAGTTCCCAATTTGACTCAGCGGGGAAAATGCGAAGCTGCAGCGCTGATCGCCTTTCGCCCAATTATCTTGTTTAAAAGTAAATAAAATATCAGGATTCATGAACTTTTTCGATTCTATTCACATTTATAAAATATTAAAGCGATATAAACATCTGTTTTTGTACTTATAAATTAAACATATATTAGTTACGTGTAGAAGAAGGTCTAATTTATGACAACAATATTTGTTACTGTTGTTGTCTTTATATTTATATTATGCACTATGATTATGTATACCTAAACTCATAAAATGACAAGTAAACTAGTGAAAGACCGACGTCCAACAGAGGAAATTTACGAAAAAAAAGCGAAAATTCGAAAAATTGTTATGAAATTGTTACATTAGGCGGGTTACACGTAAAGAAATTTTAAAGGTTATATTTTGACATCGGATGTTGCCACGTCTATTTTGGTTATTTTGACACTTAAATGAGTCTTTTGTGAAAATTTAAATACAGCATTTTGACGAAAGGCGATCGGCGCCATAGTTTCGCTGTGTCTCCACTGATTCAAGTCGGGAACCAACTTCCTGTAGGCCCGCCTGGAATGACTGGCGTGACATACCCCTGATTTAATGTCACAATTTTTGACATTGAATTTTTGTCAACCGACAATAACCCGGCAAATACATAGTAAACAGGAATATATGTCACCAAATTTCCGGAAATTTATGGAAAATTGATAAATTTCCGAAAATTTAAGATATCCAAAAATTTCTGAAATTTTCGGTAATTCATCGATAATTGATGGTAATTTATCAGTCATTTATGGTAAATTATCACTTCGAGTTTGTCCAATCTCTATTCACTACTCACAATCAGTCTCTCAAGCGTCAAATCATGATGAAGTGAGGTTATTATTCCGGCAGTTCTGGAAAGTAAATCTGAATCGAAATGCGCAAGTACAACAGCAAGAAAAAGTAATCTAGCTGGAAGTGCGCAAGCGCAGCAGCTAGAACAAGTACTCTTGCTCAAAGAGCGCAAGCGCAGCAGCTAGAAAAATTCTTTTCATAACTGCTTTTTACCACGGCTTTGAATTGGTTAATTCCCGCACGCAATACATGCCTCGAAAAGCGAACATTTCGTGCGTGCGTTACAAAAAGACTATTTTTAATAAAATCATTCTTCATGTATTTCATAATTTTTAAGCCTAAAAGCTCGACCTCTTTCTTCTCCATCCTTGCGGCGGTTGCTAAAGTGGAATCGCGACGTGTTGACGCATCGTGTTAAACGTCTAAAATCTAATGTGTACGTTCTCATCACCTCTCCTTTAATATGAAGAGAGGAAGGGGAATTCAGACACAAGAGAGAGCTCGTACCGGTAGCTTGAAAAGACTAACGTCGGTTTTTCCTAATTTGCTGAAATGAAGTCAAATTAAGTCAGCTGGATTCTTATTATTTCTGGACCTGCAAAACTAGATACTTTGAAAATTTCGATAACATTTGATAGCTCGTTCTGGATTTAGTGCGGTTTTTACGATTTAGGAGAGTGAAAATGGAAAAATTGGAGTGTTCCGTTGGAAACCGACGCCATAAAGACTGATGATCTTCAAAGTGAGCAATAGGAGTCTAAGAACAGTGAAAGTGATTGTTATATTCTCGAAACATAGCAAATCAACTCTTAAATTCTGTGAACAGTGACAATCTAGTGAGTGAACAACAATAATTTATGCTGTAGCATAAATTTATATAAAATTCAAAAATTAACAAGTGTGTGTAAAAGTGACTTGTGTGAGTAGCGTTGTCAAAAGCTGCGCACGCAGAATCTTACTGCTCACACACGTGAATATACTATATTGATTACAGCGATCACACACACACGCAAGTCTCCATATACATCAGACTGGTTCTGAAAAGCTTACTCTTTCGATGATGCACCGCTCTCACTTGGTCTTACATGGTACCACCTTTACTCACTTACGTGGTCTGATCTCTACTTGCTAGACCTACTGCTGCCTGGTCTCGACTCACCCACTTGCGCATGCTGTGATTCGCAAATTGAAGGCTTTACGAGGATTCTACCAAGCTTTCTAAGGATCCCCACTGAAAACATCACGCTAGCTATCGCGGAAGGGCGCTATTTAATGTGACTGGATGTATGGAAGCAGCTACAAGAAAACAACTTGCAGATAGCAGAATTAACTGACACAGTAAAGGTCGAAAAGCAAAAGGTAAATTATTTTACGGATAATGAATTTGTCAAAGCTGAACAAACATTCCTACTAGCTTTTGACACAGTTATTGATATTCTGTCAAGTTTAAGAGCCTCGAGCTCACTTCTAGATTCTACTTCGTCAAAAGGTAATAGTTTTAATGTATCACAATTAATAAAAATATCACCTAAGCTCCCGACAATAGAATTGCCTAAATATTCAGGTAATTATATTGAATGGAAAAATATTAGAGATTTATTCTAAGCAATTGTAGATATTATTATTATACCATTAAGCCATTTCCCTTTCGGGGTAGGCGTGACTTGCTCGGTTGAAAAATAGTAGTGTGTAGGTGAGCATATAGGTATAAGGTAGATGGGTATATAGGTATTAGGTATAGATATTTTAGATTGATCTGGAATTCTCGTTGTTGGGTTGAAGTTCGGCAGAATGAATTGAGGCGGAGTTCACTTTTAGAATAGTCTTTATTGACGTCTTGTCAGTTCGAAGGCTACAAGCGTACTGAAGCGTCGTGACTCTCCCACGGAAGAGAGCGAACATTCCGAGAGTGTAAGCAGGAGTGGGGATGAACGAGAAGGAGAGGAGGACGACGAAGCAACCTGTGGGGCGTCCACGAAAACCACAATCCAACATCCCGCCCACCTCGTTCCTTGAACGAAATCGAAACAAGTCCGCCCGCCGGGAGCAGACAGTGGGACATCTGCTTATCCACGCCGCTAATGTAGGTGTCGCCCGCCACGTCAAGGCGATTTGCCTGCTGTGGGCGGTCCATCCTCCACCTGCGAGTCAGCGGGCTGTCGGTCTTGGTCCTGACGGTCGAGGGTGCCGTCTTCCTGTTCCCGAGCCCTCACCAGCAGTTTTACCAGCTTGGTGATGGGACGGATGTAAGAGCTATCTGCTGTACGCACCGTGGCAATACGGACAAGGCCATCCGGCCCCGGGTGAACGGCAGTGATTCTCCTGAGTGGCCAGGTTCCGCTGGGCTTGACAAGAGGAGGGTCGATGATGACGACCATGTCGTTGACCGCGGGGTTTGACCTAGGCCGGGTCCACTTAGCTCTTTGTTGGAGGTTGTTCAAGTACTAACGGCTCCAGCGCGCCCAGAAGTAGTCGCGGAGGCCCTTGACCAAAGTCCAGTGTTGCCGCGGCATAGAAGTGAGTGGCCTGCCGGTGAGGAAGTGAGCGGGCGTCAGAGCCTCGATGTCGATGAACTCCTCAAACGTGAGCTTGCGGGCCCGGCGACTCGTCGCAGATGAGATTTCGCAGACTTGAAGCCCGCTTCTCAAAGTGCACCAAAGTGGAGAGCCGAGGGAGGGATAAAGTTCCAGATGATGCCCTGCTGGGCAAGGTTTCCTTCGACGAGGCCCCAATCTATCTCTGCGGCGCACAGCAGGCGACGAAGTTCGGTATTTGCCCCGTGGAACGTTGTGCTGTTGTCGCTCCACATTTCTTGGGGTTCTCCGGGTCGGCCGGTGAAGCGTTCGAGTGCTCCGAGGAAGCTCTGCGTCTTGAGGTCTCCCACGAGCTCCAGGTGTACGGCCTTGGTAGACAGGTCAACGAAAAGGGCGACGTAGCCCTTGGTCGTGCTCACTGCACGGCCTTCTGTTGCAAGGATGTCGAATGGGCGAGCGTCGTCCACGTCGGTGCGAGAGAAGACGGCTGTCGAAGTCACCCGGGCAGCTGGCATGGGGGCCATGGCTTGCTTCATGGGCTTAGCATTGATATAGGTGCAGGCCGTGCAGTCTCGGACGCGCTTCCTGACCTGTGCTATTCCGCCGACTATCCAGGCGCGTCAGATTGCTTGGAGGTACGTCGCGCGGAAGCTGGCGAGTATCGAGTTGCCGAGCCTGCCACCGACTCGCAAGAGGTCGGTGTCATCGACAAAGGGCGCTAGGCTTCTCAGCGCGCTGTCATGGCGGATTGGGTGACCCCGCTGGAGTTGTCGTCGGCTCTTACGGGGGTACGGATTGAGGGCGTGCTTGGATGTATGCGTCGGCGAAGCCCTCGTCTGGCACGCGCCATGCCTCTAAGGAGTCAGTTCAGGTTTGAATATTTGTCGGCTGGATGCTCGTCGGTTAACGCAGCCTGGACGACCGCGCACCTCAGATTAGTTGGCTCAGTGGGCGGTCTGGGGGTGGAACTCGAGGGTATCCAGTTGTGCGTGAGCAAGGCGGCGTCGTCTTCTTTCAATCAGGCGGGTCCGTCCCACTATAGGCTGGATTGGGAGAGGCCTGGGATGTCTGTGCCTCTGGTGGCAATATCGGCCGGGTTCTCTCTGGTTCGGATGTATTGCCATTTAGCGTCGGGTGCTAGTTCATGAATGTGTACGATGTGGTCGTCCACCAAATTGTTTCCCGTAGGAGCATCAGAGTGAAGCCAAAAGAGCACTATCTGTGAGTCGCTCCAGAGATGCCAGTCGGCCAGGGGGATATCCAAGCTTGCGGCTGCGTATTGGAGAAGCTTGGCTTTCAGGAGGGCGGCTCTCAGCTCAAGTCGCGCGATCGTCATCCGGGTAGTGGCCCTCTTTGGCGGGAGGAGACTTCGAATGGGCGACAACTTGGTTTTTGCCCAGAGAAGGCAGGTCGTAGCGTTTCCTCCGTCGTGGTCTCTGGTTCTGGAGTACAGTGCTGCGGCTGTTGCTCGACAGCTCGCATCCGCGAAGGCATGCAGCTCGATCCGTCGTGACTTGTGCTGTCGAATCCAGCGTGGGATGATGATCTTGTCCAAGTCCTTCATCGTCTCCTGGAACTCGAGCCACTTGTGGGCCCAAGGCTCAGGCACGCGCGTGTCCCAGTCGAGTTTGGCTCGCCAGAGGTCTTGGATCAGTATCTTGGCCACCACTGTGACCGGAGCGAGCCACCCGGCTGGGTCGAAAATTCGAGCCAGTTCGGCGAGGATCGTCCTTTTTGTGAATTGACGGTTGCTGGGTGTGGGGGGAGGAGCAAACCGGAAGCAGTCCTGCGCTGGATCCCAGGCAACCCCCAGTTCATTGACCGGTCCGTTGGTCGAGAATTGGAGCCATGTCGGTCGAAGTCTGTCCTCTGGGGCGATGTCCTCGAGTAGTTCGGGGCTATTTGACACCCACTTCTTGAGGTTGAAGTCGCCGGCTTTGAGTAATGTGACGAGTTGGTCGCGGTGACGTCGCGCGGACTCGAGATCGTCTGCGCCGCTGAGGAAGTCGTCGACGTACAGATCCCTGTCGACTGGGTTGACGGCCTCTGGAAGGTTGGCACCCTCGTCTTGGCAGAGCTGCTTCAGGGTCCGCAATGCTAGGTACGGTGCACTAGTCTCTCCGCAGGTAACAGTGAGGAGGACGTAGTAAGTTTCTGGGGTGTCGGAGCTCGGGCTCTACAGGATCCGCTGTAGGTGGATGTCCTGGTGTCGGACTCGGATCTGTCGGAACATCATCCTGACGTCAGCGCAATAGGCGATTTGGTGAGTTCTTCAGCGGGTAACCACGAATGCAAGGTCATTCTGGAGCCTGGGGTCCGCATACATTACGTCGTTGAGGCTGCATCCGCTGGTTGTTGGGCGGGAGGCGCTGAACACCACGCGGAGTTTTCCCCATTCGTCGCTGCGGTGCCAAATCCCGTGGTGGCAGATATAGCAGACTGATTGTGGGCAGTTTTGCCGTTCTTCGAGCATGACGGGACGCATGTGACCGAGTTTGATGTACTGATTCATGAATTGTATGTAAGCATCCGCGAGCTTCGTGTCGCGTCGCATGCGGCGGTGCATTGCTGCCAGCGCCACCTGAGCGTCAGTCAGGCTCTCCCCCAGACGAAAGGGCCCTTCTGCCTAGAGGGGAAGTGGCACGATGTATCGTCCGTTCGACTCGCGGGTATGTCCTTCAGTGAACAAGCTTTCACACTCAGCATCTGCTGCGGACATTCGGGGAGCTCGAGGTACCTCCTTCAGTGAACAGAAGCGCTGCATGAGCTCGACAAATCTCTCGTGGCACGGCATCTGGGCGCATGCAGCCATGAGCGTTGCCGTCGACTCGTTCGCGGGTACGGTGCCGGTGAGGGACCAACCGAAGACCGTTTGTTGGGCAATCAGTTGCTGTTGGTGCAGGGCGCCGGAGAAAAGGAGCCGCCCATAGACGTTGGCACCGAGGATGACGTTCACTCGCCCCGAAGTGACGAACCTAGGATCGGCCATCTCTACTGCCCCGGTGGGCAGGGGCAGGGAAGGCGTGATGATTCCGATGTGTTGCAGTTCGTAGGCCTCGAAACGAAGCGAGCGATTCAGAAGCGTGTCACAGAGGTGGAGGCGGGTGCGTAGACGGGCTGAGTCGATGGGTTAGCCGGACACCCCGGCTACGCCGATGTTGACTCGCTCGAGGCCATCGCCTAGTCGTTTGGCGATGTTCTCTCGTCGGCCTCGTCCGTCCCAGAGGGTGACCAAGGCTTATGAGCAGGACGGCTAACCGTGCTCGTGGCTGCCTGCTTTGCCGCATTCGTACCATTGCGGCAACGAACTGTCTACGGTGAGGGGGGCCGCGGTTGCGACCGTTGTCATCTGGTGTCGGAGCCGCTTTGCAGGTATGTTGGAGGAGGGGTCAGTTACAGCGCGCTTTCCCCCGTGGATTTATCGAAGTTGACATCCGAGTTTTTAAAATTTTAATTAATATAAATTTTGATGTTAAAACGATTACTTCGGACAAATAAAATTTGAAGAACAAGAGAAAATCTTCCTTAGCCCGGATTTAACCCGGGAACGCCACTATCCATGAGTGGAGCGTTAACCAATTGTGCCGCCGAGACAACAGCAAATATTTTCTTGTTCTCCATAGCATAGTTCTTCAAATTTCATTTTTCCGAAGTAATCGTTCCAACATCGAAATTTATATTAATCGAAAATTTTTAAACTCGGACGTTAACATTTATAAATGGTAATAACATCTTCCAAATATTAATTATATTGAACCTACGTTGATCAAAAATGGTACATTTGTCGCAGTGGAGAAATACGTATAGTACTACCCTGTAAAAAGGCACCTATGGAGAACAAGAAAATATCTGCTGATGTCTCGGTGACGTAATTGGTCAACGCTCGACTCATGGATAGTGGCGTTCCCGGTTCCAATCCGGGCTGAGGAAGATTTTTCCTTGTTCTTCAAATATTATTTGTCCAAAGAAATCGTTTTAACATCGAAATGTATATTAATTGAATATTGTTTAAAGAATTATCAATTGTTGTTAATTTGAAAAAATGACAGCAAGGAGGCATTGGCAAGACATTTTTAATCGATTTTACAAAAAAATGGATCCTATTCATTGCGACACACGGAAACTGTGTATTCGTTCATAAAAATTGTTTCAATAACTGCCTAACAGCAGATATTTTTCAATAATTGCAATGAGACATACATTTTTCCCATATTCGGAGCATTTTTTAAAAAACATATTGAAAATTTATTTAAAACGTTTAAAACATTATAAACAATTCCTTTTTCACTCTAACCAAGTGAAAACTATTGCTGGATAGTAATTACACTAACTTAAGGTCTTTTTTAGGCAATTCGCAGATCTTAAAAAAAAAGTACATGTGAAAATTTAGGATTAAGATATTGTTTACTTTGTTGTTAAATAAAAAATGTTGCTTTAGCCAAATCGAAATTTATGCACCATCGCGATATACCCAAAAGCCTTGCGGTCATTAAAAAAAAGTCAAAATCCATTGAAAATTGGGTTGTAGACATCTCCTGTCCACAAAAAGTGCTTTTGACTACACTGTGCGCCCTGGTGAGAGTTATCGTTGCATTGGGTTATCCAGAAGCCTGCCTGACTCTCAAGGAGTTGGGCAGGCTGATGGAGGAAATCTCTTGAGAGAATAACGCGTTACCCCGCGAGGGGCGCGCTATCAGATTCAACGACATCTTTATCAGGTCGGAGGCTGGTCATCAAGGGGACGAAGTGTCTCCAAAGGTACCGCAGAGTCACTGTACAGATTCCCGGTACCCCCTAGGATCTGTCAGCTGTTCTGGAGCACCTGAACTTCCAGAATCCCACTGTACGAACCGATACTTGAAAGACAGACAGGGAGACATGCCGAAGGGGACGTGCTGGATTCTAGCGGTAAGTATCCCCGGCTCTGGATTACCGAGCCTTTCTAGAAACGGTTCGGATGACCTTCCGGGCGATCCATCTGGGCTTCGTAGGGAGACTAGAAGCACCCGGAGACGCCTCGAATGAGTCTATCAATGCCTGAGACTGGAATGTCCATGATGTAGATTAATTTGCACTACAGCAAAGGCGCCTCGGCGTTTTTAACCTGACGTATGTTTGCGATGCAGACAGGGCTTGCTCTAAGCCAAGAACCCTTGTTATACAGGGAAAGGATTCGTGGCTTAGGAAGGCGTGGCTCCATATGTAAGGGGCCACGCGAAAAGGCACGCGAAAAGGTATGGGTGCGATTTTCGTTCCTCAGCTCTGCTCCAGCGACTTCACCGTTATTAAGGTGAGAGTCAGGAGCAGAAGCCGAGGCCCCCACCTCCTAGAGAGGTAAAGGCTCTAATACAGCACTGCCAGGAGAAGAGGATTCCTCTACTGTTGGGCTGTGACGCGAACTGTCACCATACAGTGTGGGGGAGCATGAACATCAACCGCAAGTGAATAGATTTAACTGACTATTTAGCGGGTACTGAGCAGAAGATTCTAAATCCTGGTGATACTCCCACATTCCACATTAAAAATAGGAGTGAGGTTCACGATTTGACTCTATGCTCGAAACAACTGGGAGTAATCGTAGATAGCAAACTGAAGTGGGCAAAGCATCTTGAGGCCCAACGCAAGATGTTTGTCATGACTTTTTATATACACAAGAGCCTTTGGCTTGATGTGAGGTCTGGGGCCTTAAACGCTTACATGGCTTTAATCCGCTGTTTTTAACCCTAGAAGGGTTAACTGGGGTTATACGTCAAATAATTCAAAGTTCAAAGTACTATCCTAACTATGATCAGGTATAGTTTGGTGCAGGGCCCGAAACATAATTGACTTCAACTGTACGGCAGACGACCTCGGTCAGTGAGTGACTGTATTAGTGTTTTTTATGAGTTCTCTACGGCGTTGAATATCGACTGGGGTGACGCATCACCCCAGTTAACCATTTATGTTCGAAAATTGTCTTGGTAAGTCAATGTCAGTTTTTTTGTTAGAACGGTTCAGTTACATGTTTTAAGCATACATTTGAAATTTCGAAGCGTAAACATGTATTTAGAAATAAAAATGGCAAAAAATGAGGTATAGTAAATTTATGAATTTGAAGCGTCATTAAAAGCTTGAACAGTCGGATAGTATAACGATTTCAGTTAGACGTTATAAGCATGAATTTCAAAAGTTAAAAATTAAAATAATTTTTCATGAAGCTATGTCTCTAAAAAAAAAAAAATATTTATAGTGAATTTGTTAAGTAGAAGCGTTATACAAAACTCTAACCTTTGGATAGTTCTTCGGATAATATAACAATTTTTAGTGATCGATTTGTTCCTCACTGTAGATGGAATATTTTCGGAATTTTTCACGTCGACTGTTTATATACATATATTACCATTAAAAAAATCATTATAAGTGATTAGAATAAAATTTTCTGTAGAAAATGTCCTCTCGCTACCAAACGCGCAAGCTAGTGTTCGAAAAGAGCCAGAGGTGAGAGCAAGACCAAGCAAGACCAGGTTATGTTTCGGTCGTTAACGTCGCATTTGTCATGTCGATAGTTACGGCACTGCACGAGTCGACCCTAGGGACCATAAATCATGCCAAATTCGACAGACGCCAGTTAAACAGAGACCAATTAACCCGGCATTTTAGTGTATTTCGTTACTAAAAGATCATAGTTCTTTTTCCTAAACTTTAGTTTACAATTCTACATTTGTTTACAGACTGAAGATGCGGAAATATCAACCAGTAAGTGAGGGAGACCCGCTTGGCGTGCAACGCCGCGGCGGTGTCGTCACGACAAGGGCGTAGACCGAGTGTCATCAGTGGAAAGGATAGTCACCACAATCTTTGAACATTTTATATCATTTTGGGTTGGTAATAATAAATCTTAATTCAAATAATCAGTTTCACTGTTTTTTGAAAAGATGACTATTCTTCTTTTGAATTTCGTTTTATTTTTCAAAATTCGGGCATATTGTTGAAAAAGTACTTTATTTGTTATCTGAAAAGTCAATTTTGCGGAATTCCCAGGTTCTTTTTTGTTTTTAACGAATTGCTTATCATTTTTTGAAAGACGAAATGAATATTATTATTACTATTATTTTTTTATTAAAAAACGAAGGAAATGCACTTTACTAAACTTGTTCTACTACAAATAAAAAGCACTGTACCACGATCATGTATCACCCCAGTCAACCATTAGAGGATGAGCCAGCTATGGTTACTAGTCTAGGGTTACAGCAAGGTTACTATACGAGACCGTGGTCTGGTGGCCACGGGTGAAACTTTAAAAGATGCAGGATAGGCGGCGTTAATTATAAACGCTTGCGTTTGGGAGCGTGACGGGAGCAATGTGGACTACGCCCACAGTGGCGATAGGATTCATGCTCTGTGAAGAACCCCTACATTTTGCGATAACTGCCAGGGCGGTTCACGCGATGGGCCGCCTGGCAAGAGCAAATAGGTGGACTTGAGGGAATAGACACACTAGGATCGCAAGTGATATCAGCACACTGTCAATTCTAGAAATGAGGCAAGATAAAACAGTAAAACGCTTCAACTTCACCAAGACTTTCCGCGTCTGCATCCCAAGCGGGAATATGTGGAAATAAAACGGTAACTCGCTCCTCACAGGGGAAATCTAGTACACAGACGGCTCTAAGGAAATGGTAGGGCAAGTGGAGGTCCTTGCCGTCCTTCGCTATACTGAGACATTAACTGTTAGATGGTACCGGGGGTCCAGCGGACCCCACCCCAAGATTGATCGAAATAATCACCTTCTTTGCACATTTTACTTAAAATATAAGAATCATGCAAAAAAGTCGTTCCACGATCATTTAAGGCCTTGTAGAACCTTGATATTCACTGAAAATTGCTTTTCCATTTTTTTCTCAAATCGCCACTTTTATTCTTCGAATTTTGGATATACTTCCGAAAAGGACATATGTCCGATTTTCTTCGGGCTCCGTGTACTTATGTATTTTGACGCGCTGAT
>CAKNXH010002296.1:157106-186592 GCA_932178445.1 Andricus quercusramuli
GCACGACGAAATCACAACGACAGGCCGGCGAAACCCTCGTGTGTCTTGAGGACACGAAGCGACCCAAGGATGACAGCTTTCTGCATGCATCTCGCAAGTGCCTTGGCATATTTTTGGCACGCGGGTATGGCTTCAAGGTTACGAACCAGTGATAATTTCGCACCTCCGAGAGCACCTATCACAAGGACAATTACTCGTACCGAATATTTTGGGTACAGTCGTTGCAGCTCTCTTTTAAGGTCTTGATACCTCTCCTATTTTTCTTTCTCCTTTGCAGCGATGTTGTATTCGGACGAAGCCGAGAATTCGATCACGAATATAGTTCGTTTCTCGAAGTCTTGGAGAACAATGTCAGGCCTCGAGTGCGCAACGGAGACTGCTGCCCGAAAATCGTACTTCCAGAAAATCTGGCACTTCTCGTTTCGGACAATTGACTCTAAATACGTTGGAGCGTTCGGCAGGGCAGGGTCGCGACCAACACCGTAAGAGCGACAAAGGTAGTAATAAAGTACTCTTAGGGCCGCATTATGTCTATAGATATACGTTGTTCCTGCGTGGGTCGGACACCCCGATAATATGTGTTCTAAGTGCTCTGCACCTATCACTGGGAACTTCTCGACATAAGATACGGTGACGGTATGCTAAGGTGGAGATGACACCGTCCTGGCATGCGATAGTAAAACCCTCTGTACCTGAATTGAGCCCTGATGATTCGAGGAAAGCAAAAGTTTGCTCCTTCGACAAGGACTGTTTTTGTACATTTATGTGAAAGTTTCCGTGCATTGCCTTGTCGAGTAACTGTTGGTGAATTTTTCTAACCTCGGCTTTCTTCACTTCGGCTTTTAGAAGTGAAGCATCTAGATGAAGTAATGCACTTTCCTCACTTCTGATGTAAAAATTCAGGCCAAGGGTCTCGGCAGCTTGCTCCGCGGCTTTGTAAAGGAACGCTCCTTCGCCAATCATCTCGTGGTTTCTGACCATCTTTAGGAGAGGATCTCTGCCATTCGCAACGATGTAAGCTGTACTTAAAACAATTCGGTTATGAAGACACTGGAGATTCAGAAGTCCGCGTCCGCCTTGACGGCGTGAAATGTATAATCGCGGAACTGACGAATTGATATGCAAGCTTTTATGCATATGCATGATCTTGCGCGTGGTGACATCAAGGGCCTTAAGCTCGTTATTCATCCATTGAACCACCCCAAACGAGTAGAGTAGAACCAGGACGACAAGCATGTTAGTCGCAGATACCTTGTTCAACGCCGACGGATTGAAAGACCAAATCTGTCGAAGAAGATGTTTGTATCTGCTTCGTAGAGACTCCTTCAATGATGTTACGTCCGGAATGCGACTTTGAGGCACGCCCAGGTATGTATAGGTCTGTCCAGTGTTAAGGTGTCTAATAGCACTTATATCCACAGGCTCAGGGTCCTTGGGAACGCCAGTAATCTTTCCTTTCTTCAAATGAATTTTGGCACACTTGTCCAAACCAAAGTCCATCCCAATCTCTCCTGTGTAGTTCTTGGCGATATTAATAGCAGTTTGAAGTTTGCTTTTACCACTGGCATAGATCTTAAGGTCATCCGTATAAAATACATGAGTGACCTTATGCTCACGCTGATTAGTGTCGCCACAGAGGTATCCCTGAGAATTTCGTAGTGCGAGAGATAGAGGCAGAAGTGTGATGCAAAAAAGCAAAGGGCTCATGGTATCACCTTGAAAGACGCCCCTCTGCAAGGTGACGTTGTTCGTCGTCAGACGATAATTCCTGGATGAGATGATAAATCTAGGTTTACAAAGAGGCATCAATCTCTCTATGCATCTCACTATGTGTGGATGTACCTTCAAGCTTTCCAACAGACAGATGATAAGTCTATGAGAGGTTGAATCGAAAGCTTTCCGGTAGTCAGTCCAAGCCATCGACAGGACGCGCTGATGGACTGTAGCGTCTTTACAGACACACCTGTCAATCAGCAGGTTCTCTCGACAGCCTGCTACACCTTTTTTCGAGCCACGTTGTTCGTACATCTCTCGTTATCCAGGCTCAATTCGTCGAACAATCCTGTTGTTTAGGACAGCTGTAAAGATCTTATACAGCGTGTTCAAACAAGTTATTGGCCTGCAATTTTCTGGGTTGGAGAAGTTGCCTTTTTTCGGCAGGAGTATAGTGCGTCCTAACATCAGCCACTGCGGAATGGGCATCTCCGACTTCAAATATGAGGTGAATATGCGGGCCAAATGTTGGTGTGTAAAAGTAAACTTCTTCCACCAAAAGTTCTTGATACAATCTGGTCCAGCACCGGAAAAGTTCTTCGTGCCTCTCAGTGCTTTTTTCACCTTTTCGGCAGTGATTGATGGACATTCCTCCTCAGATTTTATGACGTTGTCGCAAAACTCCTTGAAGTGGATGATCTTGTCAGTATCTTCATTCAACTTTAGTGTTTTCGGGATTTTGTACACCGCTCTCCAACAAGTCACTACCTCCTTGGGCTTGGGTGGATTTCTTACAGAAACAGGGAGATCGCTGAAGAGGCGTGATGGGTCAGCGAGAAACTGAAAATATAAATAACTAATATAAAATAAAATAATAAGATATAAATAAATAATAAAATACAATAATATAAAAAATATATATATATTATACATACATAGATATACCTGTACAGGATCCTTCATAGATACTTTTTGCAAATGTGTCCCACTTGCACAGGGACCTGGACAGGATCCTCCCTAGGGAATTTCTTGCAGCAAGATTCACGATAATGCAGAAACCTGTACAGGTATTTGAATACCCAGGTTCCTCTATAGGACCGTGCGCAATTTCCCTCGCAGAATCCGTGGAAGGAACCGGTGTACCAGGAACCTGTGTGTGTTTCTGTAAGGAACCTCCAAAGGAACCTTTCAGGTTCCTGCACAGGTTCAAATGCAGGAATTTTCAGCTGAGTAGCTAGACCACTCACCAGAATAACTCAAAAGGATACAATTTTTTACTAAAATACAAAGTGTGAAGAAGTATTTGAAACACTAAAAAACGCACTAACAACAGCCCAAGTATTAAGGTTCTCCGATTTTAAAGAAAGATTCACTGTAACCACCGACGCTTCGAATCAAGGGTTAGGCACAGTGCTACTCCAGGCTGGACACCCTTGCTTATTTATTGGCATAACCCTTAACAAAGCAGGAGAAAGTTTTGAAAGAGAAATTTAAACCTACATATGCGAAAAAAAGTTTGGATTAACATTTTTTATGCAAGAATATTTATTTGGAATTTTGTGTTTTTCCTTCCGCTTTACAGATAAACTACAATTTTTATAATTTCGAATGCTCAGAAGCTAATTTTATTTCTGAAGAGATTTTAAGCAAAAAGATTTTGTTCGTTTTCATTAAAAAAAATATTTTTCTTTAAAAAACCATTTTCGTTAATCATTTTAAGGTATGTATTAATTTGTGATGTCATAGTATTAGAATTCGGGTGTAAGCGCACTTTTCAATAAATTAAATAGTATTAAATTGGTCTTATGTTTTAAATTATGGCATAGATGTGTGCATTCATTAAAAATCGATTATTTAATTATCAAAAAAAATGCAAGAAGTAATTTCATTATATTTTTGTGTTGGATTGACATTCTTGAATATCCTTTTATGTAGTACTAAAATAATTAAGATGGAATCTGCCGTTTTTAAATATTTATTGCAGAATTTGGAAAAAAAATTTCATTCAAAAAAGTAATCTGGAAAAAGACTAGATGGAGCAATTCCTTTTATCAGGAATTGTACTAGAATGTCTCATTCTCAATGCTCTTTATATACAGGGTGTTTTTTTTAACTTGAGACAACGAAATATCTCAAAAAATACGCATCCTACAGAAAAAATGTCTGGAATAAAAACTTTTTATTTTCGAAGAGGAAAAAAGACTTGTTAAAATTTACCCCACCCCCACCCCCACAGGAGGCAGGGGTGTGGGTAACTTTGTAATTTCAAATGGCAACCCCAATTTTTTATCACAGATTCAGATTCTCCTTTACGAAATACGTAAGTTTCATTCCGAAAATCTGTTTGGATTCGCGATAGATGGCGCTGCAATTGCGAAAAATGAAATTGTTTACACTACTTTTAGCTCTACCCAGGAATAACTACGCGGACGTAGTAGTTGTCTATTCCCTTCGGGGTGCTTAATTTCGGTGAGTCCCCTTGCCTCTCACCATCCATCGGGGTGCTTGAACTTTTGGCAACGGGACAGTAAAAGTGATAAAACTGTCGAAAACCATTCCCGAATGCAGTTGGTTGACGACAGTCGATTTTGGATGTAGACATTACATATCATCGAGTCTCCACTGTCTACAATCCTCGACGTCATTCCGGCCGAGCGATAACCGCATCTGTCCGTGCTTAACGTTTATTCATTAGGAAGGTTGATTGTGTTCATTTGATTTGGGTGTGTTGGTTGCTTTCGTTTGGGTTATTGTTGTTGATCACGTTCGTTTGAGTTGGTTTGGGTGCCGTTGTATTTCCTCATTACCTTACTTCATTACTTTTACAATGGAAATTCTATCTCAGCAACAGAAGACTGAAATGATTCTCATTTATGGAGAAAGTGGCAGGAATATCAATGATGCTCTCACGCTTTATGCTCAACGCTTTCCAGAAAGTGTTCCTTCACGTGCTTCTTTTTACCGGGTTGTCCGAAACTTCATCACTGACGGAAGTGTACAACCGAAAAAAAGGAAGCGTCAAGTAACAGTTACTGGAGTTGATAATGATATTGCAATTTTAGCTGCAGTCACTCATGACCCTCATGTTAGTACTCGACAACTAAGCCGCGATTCCGGAATGTCTCTATCCAGTGTTTGGAAGGTATTAAAACGTAATAATTCTTATCCGTATCATATTTCACTGCATCAAGAACTTCATGGAAATGATTTTCAGAACCGAGTGACATTTTGTCAATGGGCGGTTCAGCAGACACAAGGAAACCCGAATTTTTTTTTTCTAGTACTCTTCACAGACGAGTCGTCTTTCACAAACCATGGTAACGTTAATCGGCACAACATGCATTATTGGAGTGTAGAAAATCCACATTTGTTGCGTGAAGTTGAGCATCAGCGTCCATGGTCCGTGAACGTTTGGTGTGGAATAATTGAAGATCAACTTATCGTTCCGTATTTTATTGATGGAAATTTGAACGGTGAAAAATATCGTGACTTTTTAGAAAATCAACTTCCAATATTGCTGGAAGACCTAAGCTTGGAAGTGCGACACAACATGTGGTTTCAGCATGACGGTTGTCCAGCACATTATGCGGCAATCGCGAGGGAAGTACTCAATCGCGAATTCAATGGACGATGGATCGGTAGAGGAGGTCCAGTAAATTGGCCTGCCAGATTGCCAGATCTTACGGCGCCGGATTTCTATTTGTGGGGTGATCTAAAGAATCGCGTGTATCAAGAAGTGCCCACAACTCGTGATAACATGATCGAGCGAATCAGGTCTGCTTGTGCACAAATATCACCAGAAACAACTCGCAGTTGTGTGGAATCTTTCAAAGCTCGGATTAACAAGTGCATCGAAGTGCGAGGACACCATTTTGAGCACTTATTGTAAAATAATTAATCGAAATCAAGCATCCCTGTGGTGAGAGGCAAGGGTACTCACCGAAATCAAGCACCCCGATGGATGGTGAGAGGCAAGGGGACTCACCGAAATTATGCACCCCGAAGGGAATAGACAACTACTACGTCCGCGTCGTTATTCCTGGGTAGAGCTAAAAGTAGTGTCAACAATTTCGTTTTTCGCAATTGCAGCGCCATCTATCGCGAATCGAAACAAATTTTCCGAATAAAACTTACGTATTTCGTAAAGGAGAATCTGAATCTGTGATAAAAAATTAGGGTTGCTATTTGAAATTACAAAGTTACCCCCACCCCTGCCTCCTATGGGGGTGGGGGTGGGGTAAATTTCAAAAAATCTTTTTTCCCACTCGAAAATAAAAAGTTTTTATTCCAGAAATTTTTTCTGTAAGATGCGTATTTTTTGAGATATTTCGTTGTCTCAAGTTAAAAAAAACACCCTGTTATGAAAACTTGTAGGAGTACCGTTGGGTAAAAGGCTTGGGTAGGGGAGACCGGGTCGAGATGTGCATACGGAGTCAAATGAGACACTGCATTTTCTCTCAAAATATGTGATTTTTGTTGCTGTTCTTTGCAGAAATAACAGGAATAATAATTTTTAATTTCTCGGAAACAGAAAAAAATTAAATAGAGTAGATAAAATAAAAATAAAAATGATTAAAATTTCAAAACCTGAATCCGGTTATTCTATGACATCATATAGTCCAATGACTTTAGATCAAATTCGATGTAAGAAACAGAAAAACCGCGGGCTGAGAACTTTCGAAGCAGTTAGGTGTCCCCCGCGAAGTAGATGAAGAAATCAGATAATTGTCCTAGAAATAATTACCGGAAGTGTTCACCATCTTGGATTTTGCGTTTTCGTCTATTTGCACGCGTATTTTGCATTTCTCGATGAAAAAGGTGAGTAACAAATTTGTAGAGAATTCGATTTTCTACAATTTCCATTCAGACGATCTAGTTGTAAAAAAATTATGTGTCGCTCTCGGGAACGCTCTCAAGACAGCGGTGTGAGGGAACACGCGCTGTTGGACACAATATATGCACTGTTAGAAATGTTTGCAATTTTAGTATGCACGGGTATATTACATTTTCATACGTTTACTCAATTCATTACTCTTTGTAATTTTAGTATGCTTACGTATACTAAATTTCTTTTATGAACTTATATGTATACTAAATTTATTAAGCATACATTAAGTTTCTTTTACGTATATGAATTTCATAGTTTCTGTATATTAAAATTCATATACGTGTTTACTATATTCAGCTGCGCAAGCGCGTTTCAATTTATGCGGATCGCGTAACGTGGCCGGTGGCAGGATCGCATGCCGCTGCATTTGTTTGAGATCTTAAGTGATGTAGCTTTACGATATTATTATTTGAAAATGTCAAAGCTTTGTATGTGAAATTTGAAAATGCAAGATAAAAACTCAAGAAGTCGTTGCATATATTAGGATATGTTAATTGAATGAAACTTGCTATCCTGAATTTTTATTGTGTTTAAGTGAAGTTTAAAATACAATTCACATTTGAGGGGCTGATTGCAAAAGCGGAGTAGAAAAATCGACGGAGCAAAAACGAGTTAAGAGCGATGCGGGCAAAAACGAGTTAAAAAGAAAGAAGAATAACGAAGATTGTATCGTATATTATAATATTACGATATAATAGTACGGTAGATTACATCATAATCTATCATTGTATTATACTTTTATGTTATAATATACAATGCAATCCTCGTTATTCTGGTTTCTTTTTAACTCGTTTTTGCCCGCATTGTTCTTAACTCATTTTTGCTCCAACGACCGTTCTACTCCGCTTTTGCTATCAGCCCCTCATTTAAGGTAAATATCCTAGTAATCGTGATTTTTCAGTTAGGAACACAACAAATAAGTATTAATCCCATAAAACGCAATGATAAAATATCGCTCGCGATTATTGTGAGAACAAGGGAAATCGGTGAAGGTTCAGATTACACGGTCCTTTGTTTCGGCGTATACTGAATTTAGTATGTGCGTATACTAAATTTCGTGTACACGCATACTGAATTTAGTATACACGTATACTAAATTTCATGCACTTCTATGTTAAATTCAGTACACCGAAAAAATAAGTCTTGGAACATTTCCTAGATTAGTGCTAGACTTCTGGATGGGTCATCATTTTTATGAAGTCTCGCATACTTTCTATAAAGTTGTCATACATTTTCATGGAGAAATAAAGAAAAGTCATGGAAGTTTTCCAGCGCAGTCAAGAAACAACAGGCTTGGAATTCTTATAAGACAGTTTACAAAAAAATGTATACAGTCATAAGTGGCTATAAAATAACTTCATATTTGAAAAGACTTGAATTGAATAAGTGCGTGATTCAAAAACTAATAACTTGAATACAAGTCAGGAAAACAGTCCATGACTGTCTGCGAGAATTTTCAGAGGCGCGCTCTGTTGGGCTCAGAGACAAATTCACATTGGTATGAGTGAAGTAGACACTGGATGATGATTCAGTGCTCCCGAAACTCGCATCTTCATTCACTGCGCGTGCGTCAAGTCGACAACTAAATTGGTCACCATTGGCTTGCTTATTTAAAATGAATAAATGTGCAAATAAATTATGTACTAACTATGTAATAAATGTAATAAAATATAAGAATGTATGGTGTAACTTGAGGTTACATTAGGACCTTAAATTATCCCATCCCTGGGCTGGGCCCAAAGGGTTGAGTCCCGATAAATGCCGATAGTAGCCAACGAGTCCCGAAAACCTGATAATCAGGACATCGAACACTGATTGCCAGTTTGCTCTCTAATCTCGTAACGCGAGGTACCCCATCCCCAAACCGTTCGATACCCAAGTGTGTGTCCCAGAAGTGAAGGTGCCATCCTGATGTTCGAGGACGCCGACGCTGAGATCCAAGACGCCGACGCTCTCCTATCTCAAGCTAATTGCCAATCCTGGGCTGGTGCCCCAACCCTGTAAGTTAATGAATAAACTGCATTTCTGGTTAATATCTGGTATTATAACTGACTAAACCTTATCTCAGCTTTCCCCTTTTTCCCATTTCTAAATATTGCAACCAATTTTCGGGCAGTGGGCTACAACTTGATGATTGAATAGCATAAGAAGGTGATAAGATATGAAAATGTATATTTGCAAATTGCGAATTTTTTTTTTTTTTAATGAATAGGGGAGGAAAACAGGTTCAGAGGTAAAACTGATAAGAAATCAAAAGACAGGGTAGAAAATAACCGAAAAATTTGAAATTTAGAAGGTGAAAGTGACGCAATAGCGAAATCAAAATAGAATCGAAATGAAAGATTACGCAACAGGGCGACAGTGAAATATCAACTTAAATCCCAAGATCAAGGCTAAGCGTAGCTTAATTTTTTTATTTTTAATCACAAAATAAAATCAGTTCGGAACTTATTAGGCAGAGCAAGAGAATTACAGTGGTTTCTAGAAATAAATATCCGTTCGGAATTTTGAATTATGATAAGTTCGAAATTAATTAATGAAAGAAAAAATTGAATAGAAATAAATAAAACTAGCCAAAATAAATTAAAATAATTTTGCGAACAAGTTACTAGAAAATGGAAAGATACATGAAACTTAGGTCGGGAAAAGTTAAGGTTACGAAAATAACAGAGCTAACCCAAGACAGAGAAATAGAATTTAGAGCAGAAATAAACGCAGATGAAAATATTGAAAGGAGAGAAAGAAATAGGAACTTAGTAGGAATAAATGAAAATCATTCTAGACAGCGTGAGACTGATCCCGTGGTTTATAATACTCAGACAAAGGAAAGCTGGTTAAATCAACCACGGTTTATTAACAAATCGTAAGGTGCAGTTCCGAGAATGGAGAGAACTTTTGGTAGAGGAAATGCAGGACGAGAAAGAAATTTGACAACCCCCGAAAGAATAAGACGCGCGAGATTTGACTCCACATTCCCACAGGCGAACCTTTTGCCGCCAAACTCCCAACTTGGCATTTCTTCATTTAGAGTCCCAAATAATAATACTTTAGGGCCAAGAAACTGGGGGTTAACAGAGCACTCAAATGGTTACATAATTTAAAGAACCCGACAGGCAGATTAGCGAGGTGGGCGTTGGAATTAACCGAATACGACTACGAAATAATTTATATGAACGGTAGTTCCAATTATGTGCCAGACGCCTTATCAAGGACAAATGAACCCAGACAACAGTCACTTGCGTATGTTTTGTCATGTAGTACAGAAACAAAAAGCGAAATTTTCAGGGACGAAACAGATGAGTGGTATAAAACAAAATTTAGACAGGTTAAAAAGAGACCAGAAGAGAAAGAAAAGTGGCGTGTTCGAGATGACCAGCTATATTTTCATAGGCCCGACCCTTTAAAATCATCGTTGCTACCGGAACATAACACATGGAAATTAGTAATTCCTAAGAAATTAAGAAGTCAGGTCTTGATTGAGGGTCATGATAAAGCACAATCGGGACATTTAGGAATCGAAAAAACATACGCGAGGATATCGGAAGACTATTTTTGGCCGGGTATGTATTCCGAAATTTTGAAATATGTCAAAAAATGCGAGATTTGTCAAAAAATTAAACCAAATAATCAGAAAAAGATATGATTAATGGGAAAAAGGATATTGGAAGAACCGTGGACAATGGTGGCCTCAGATATTATGGGGCCACTTCCAGTTACCAAATCACGAAATAAGTATATACTGGTTTTTGTTGATCTGTTCACTAAGTGGGTGGAAATTATACCAGTGAAAAAAGCGAACGGTAATACGATAGAAACGGCATTTCACAAAAAAATAATTTCTAGATGGGGTACACCAAGGGTTCTGTTGACAGACAATGGGACAGAGTTTGTTAATAAGACGATTAGGGAACTCGCCCAGAAATTTGGCATCAAACACTTGACAACACCTAAATATCATCCACAGGCTAACCCAACGGAAAGGTGTAACAGGTCAATTAAAACCACGATAAAGGCATATTTAGAGAATGATCATAATGAATGGGACAAAAATCTGGAAGATTTGCAATTTGCGTTGAACACGAGTAAGCATTCGTCAACGAATTTTACCCCGGCATTTTTAAACTTAGGTAGAGAATTACAGCCACTGCAAACCTTAAGAAACGAAATAGAGAACGAGGACGAAATAGAGTTTCAAGAAGTAGATAAGTGGACAGATAGATTGCGTAGACTCCAAATAATAAAAGAAGAGGTACAAAAAAACTTGGATGAGGCTCGCAATAAACAAGCGAATCAATATAACTTACGTCGTAGACCTTTTAAATTAATAGTAGGCGATTTAGTCCTAAAGAAAGATAAGACGTTATCTAATAAGGGAGCAAAAATAGCCAAGAAACTTAAGAGAGATTTTGAAGGTCCATTTAAAGTCATAGCAAAACTATCACCAACTGTATACGAACTAAGTAAAATCAAAGGTAAATCGATAGGAAAATGGAATATTAACGACATAAAAAAACTGATGACGAGCAAATATCAGATAAGGAAAAAAAAATAATAATAATAAAATATAAAATGAATAAAACATACAAAGCGCTCTATAAATTCAAAAACGACAGAACCAAATAAATAACGTAACATCTTATTTCACAAATAAGAATGTTGAGAAAATGAGATGAGAAACAGTCTTTAAATAAAATAATTGTAGGGTAAGTTAATTTATTTTAGGTCAACAAGCAGCCAGGTTTATGAGTTGAAAAAAAAAAAAATAAATAAAAAAAACCCAGAGCAATTAAACGAATTGTTCTTTGCGTTACATGATAAATTATATAGATTTAAAAGACGTAAAAAGTAAGAAATAAAGGGACGGAAAAGAAGGGGAGAAGAAGTGGAGATGCAGATCCGGAGAATTAAGAGAAAAATAATAATAAACAAGTATTTAAAGAGACAAGATCCAAGAAAGATCACCAAATAATTATTATTGTTTGAATTAGACTATTATTTTTGATTTTGTCCTTTTTGAAATGTTTTTTTTTATTTGAGTGACCGAATAGGTCGGGCTTTCTTATTAAATTGTTACAGATTTTGCACGATGGGAAGGATCAATACCCGAAAATGCAGATTTTGTGGAGGCCACATTCCAGAAGATTTATACTTATTCTACGATGAATATTGTAACGAGAGGGATGAAAGGAGCAGGAGAGGGCACACATCACCAACTGAGAATAAGAAACGTTATAAAAAATCCAGTTGAGAAAAGATCAATTTAAATTTTAGGGAAATAATTGAAATAGTTGGGGACAGAAAAGAAAAAACGGGGGTAGAAGCTAAAGACAGCAATGACAATAACTTACAAAGAGAAAACAGCAAGGAAATTGAGACCATAATCGAGGAAGATCTGGGCTCTGAGGATAACGACCTGTTGGAACTATACGCAGACGAGCAGGAACTCCTGATGAGTCCAGATCCGAAATAGTAGAGGTATATGCCCCAACCCGCGCAGGGGGGAGGGGGTGTAACCTGAGGTTACATTAGGACCTTAAATTATCCCATCCCTGGGCTGGGCCCAAAGGGTTGAGTCCCGATAAATGCCGATAGTAGCCGACGAGTCCCGAAAACCTGATAAGCAGGACATCGAACACTGATTGCCAGTTTGCTCTCTAATCGCGTAACGCGAGGTACCCCATCCCTAAACCGTTCGATACCCAATTGTGTGTCCCAGAAGTGAAGGTGCCATCCTGATCTTCGAGGACGCCGACGCTGAGATCCAAGACGCCGACGCTCTCCTATCTCAAGCTAATTGCCAATCCTGGGCTGGTGCCCCAACCCTGTAAGTTAATGAATAAACTGCATTTCTGGTTAATATCTGGTATTATAACTGACTAAACCTTATCTCAGCTTTCCCCTTTTTCCCATTTCCAAATATTGCAACCAATTTCCGGGAAGTTGGCTACAATCTGATAATAGAATAAAATTGGTCTGTTTTTCATTACAAAAACATTTACATAATAGCCATCTTCTTATTTATAATTTTAATGAATAATAAAAAGTTGCTTAGAAGTTGATCGAGTCAACACTAACACTTCTTGAAACTTCTTTCTTTTAGAAAAAAACACAATCATTATTTAAACAATTTCCTTATTTATTTAACAAAATTTATTATTCTGATATAGAATCTAAAATAATTTTCGTGGATTGTTGTTGAAATTGTTATTTCTCATCAAAAATTTCATTTAAAATAACCATTTTTTAATAACAACCTATAAAAAGTATTTTCGAATCTATCTCAATATTTCTTTCATCTTTTAAGAGTGTAAACGCAAGTTAGTTTTTTCCTAAGTTTAAACTTTTGTTTATCAATAATTGATTGATATGATTTGGTCAATATATCAGTTTTATTAAAATAAATTTTTTATAACGCTGCAACTTATAAACAGTGCGTCTCACAAAAACTGCACAAGGGACAAAAAGTTTGATTTTTTGTTGACTTGTTATCAATTTCTTCAATCTGGAATCAAATTCTTCAATTTATAAAATAAGAATAACTCAATTTAATTTTTAAACAGAAATTTTATCATTCGCCGTAGTATGTACTATGCAAATATTTATTTATACTACATATGAAATTTTCTGAAAAAAATGTCCATTACATGGATTTCATTTTTTTTTCCATAGAATCGAACGGTGCAATTAGTTTTTATGTTATATCTCACAAATTTGAAAAAATTATTTAAACAATTTTAGTTTAAATGAAGAAAAAACTTTTTTTTTTACGTAAAATCATCCCTTGGTCAAAAAATAATTTTTCGTGGAAAATTATATTTTTCCATTAAAAAAAATCTGTCCACTTCGCGGGCACATCTCATCGAGCGCTTCGCGCGCGGCTCGCTTGGCTCGCAAGTTTGAGCGCGCCTAGGGCGCGTGACTGTTGCATCTCGCGCTTCGCGCTCGATCATATATTTATCTCGCGCTTCGCGCTCGATTATATATTCACCTCGCGCTATGCGCTCGGACGTATTTAAATCGCCCTTTACGCTCGGTTTCTCTAGATTTTTGAACTTCGTCTTCGACTTTGATGAAAAGAAAAAGTTTATTTGCAAATATTATAAAATTATCAAAACCTCTACATGTGAAGTGATTGTTAAATTTGTTTTTATTTAAGAATGAAATGGAACATTATTTACTCAAGGTTCTATCGACCTTAAGGAACACATTCTCATCCGGACACTCGCGCTTCGCGCTCGATATGTGATTTGGCAATCATTTGAACCTTGCGTTCCACGCTCGGTTCTGTGCACCGTATGATTGAAATGAAAAAGTCACGAATAAAACAAAAACTACGCATCCTATTAGAAACCGATTTATAACAAATTTGTACCTCTTCTTTGGATGAACAAATTTTGTCTCTGTAATTTTTCTCGTAGCTTGTGTTATTCGTCTAAAAATTCAATTTTACTATTTCCAATGCTGTCTTTTACGAATAAAATAAAAACTACGCATCATATCAAGAAGTGAATAATGACAAATTTGGAGATCATTTTTGGGTGCATAATTTTTTTCCATTCATCTTTGTTCGTATCTTGCATAGTTTGACAGCAAAATGAAATTATTGATTTTTAATTATTTTTTTGTGATCAAAATTTAGATTTTTGATTTTTCAAAAAATTCAAAAAGTTGTTGAGAAAATATTGTAGGGTGTTCAAAAAGAAACATTTTCCCCCTCTTGACTTCTTTCCATATCGTGCGTTTTCCGGCATAAAATGTTCATTTACGTTTGTTTTTTGTAATTTTGAAAATGCCGTACATAGAATTTTTGAATTTTGAAAAAAAATAGTCTCAAAAATTTTCAAAATGTGCTCACTTTTTGAATTTTTATCCAAAATAGTTGGTTAACGAAATTGTTCTTTCTTTTTAGGCCCTAAAAAAGTGTGCCAAAGCACAACCCAATATGATTATTTTTTCGAAAGTTGTCGTGCCTACAGACAGACAAACAGACTGCAGACAGACCGACACCTTGGTAAAAACCTTTTTTTCTGGCTCAGGGGGTCTCAAAACGTGGAGATTTGATGAAAACCGACCAAGTCAAATTTTACATAAAACCAATACCTTCTCACTAGAATGAGAATGTAAAAATTTTTTGCAACATCCACCTCGAAAGTTGACGTTTGCATGCATGTAGATGGTGCCTAAAGGACCTTATTTGAGCAGACTGTGCGCGAAACAATTTTCGCGCATGCGCAGTTTGAATATGGCTTACTTTAGACACTGGTGAAAAAGCTGCGCACGCGCACATTCGAGATGAGGTTTCGTAGCCCCCTTCCCCCCCCCGGGGGGCAACAAAGCATAAACGCCATCATTTTTTTCAATAATTTTGTTCCATACAATTTTTTTCAACAAATTTTTTTTTAAATTTCATTTCACAACATTTTTTTCCAACATTTTTTTCTCAAAAATTTTTTTTTCCTGACATTTTTTTTTCAAAAATTTTTTTTCACCAAATTTTTTTGCACAAAATTTGTTTCATAACATTTTTATTCAAAAATTTTTTTTTTTCAAATTTTTTTTCAAACATTAAATTTTTTTTTTATTCCTTTACTCCACTCTATGCAATATAAAATTAGTATTTTTCGTTACCACCTCCTAACAACTTTTTCGGACGGGCGTTGCAAAAAATAGCGTGTGGTACACGTGCGCCTAGGTGATTAGTAACTCTTGTGATTGCATCATTCGCCTGCGGTTCGAAGCATTCGTCAGTTTTCGCACTCGCTTCACTCGTGCGCTAACCATCGACTCATGCTTCGAGCCTCCGGCTTATGCTGCAAAATTCACACTCGCACACAATCACCTATTTTGCGCACTTGTATCACAAATAACTATTTTTAAACAATGTGTTTAATTTGCTATGCAAAGTCAGTCTTGCAGCAAGTTGTCTAATTCGCAGTCCTCACTAAAATTCTTTTTACGCGGTCACGCAGTTTTTAGCTGTAGCAGAACGCCAAGATTTTTTACCGTGATTTCAGCCCGATCGGTTAGCATCTAGAGGATAGGTAGTTCGAATACCCGCAGCGTGCGTCCGATTTTTTAGAGCGTAAAAAGCGAGCGATTGATATAAGTAATAATTGTGTGTGTTATAATAATGTTCAAATAAATATATAAGTTAAAGATAATATTATTATAATTTAAAAAAATTATTTTTTATTTTTTATTAGCATAAATGGCTAGATTGACAGTCTACCAACCCTTCCTTGACTGTCTTTGAGAATTTAATATTGGAGTGTTGAACGGCTTACAAATTTTTCTGTGATATTTTGTTAATGGTGTCTAGGAGTGCTTCACGGACTATGCTGGACGCAATTTAAGAAGTCTTTTATTTCTTCAAGCACTATTTGCATGATTTTCCAATACGATATTTTCAAATTTTCAAATGCTTTTAGACCTATCCTAATGTCACAGACTCGGTCAATGAAAATTTCCAGCACTTTTTTTTCCGTGTATGCATATACTAAATTTACTGTACGCTGGTTTACTAAATTTAATTTCATGTTGTGCATTTTTGCTCCCATTACATGTATACTAAATCTAGTACAGATTTTTCTAACAGTGTGTGTTACCGTCAAAGAACGAAGTGGCGGAAAACCTAAGTTTGGCTATGAATACAGGCAAACCTAGGTGTGCCAAATGTGCTTTAGGCAAAGTGGGAAACAACTTCACCTGGCTTTAGTTTAGGCAAAGTAAATATCTCTGCCGTGCCTCTGTATTGAGAGCGTTCCCGTCCGTGATCTACATGTCGCACAAAAAACTTGTTTATACAAAAGTTCCCGAGTCGAAGTTTCGTCGTCAGTTTCAACTTCTTTCACTTTCATCAATGAAGGTGAATGAAGACGAAATGAAGTTAAAATCTCAATGTCAGCTAATGTATTTTCGCCTTCATTTCGACTGCAAAAGTTGTAGTTATTACCGTTTTTACAAGTTTTGCAGTCGAAATGAAGTTGAAACGATATTTTGATCTCACCTTCATTTCAGCGTTTTTCACAATCATTAACGTAATATATACAT
Source organism: Andricus quercusramuli (assembly GCA_932178445.1). NCBI lineage: Eukaryota > Metazoa > Arthropoda > Insecta > Hymenoptera > Cynipidae > Andricus > Andricus quercusramuli. The sequence continues at coordinate 173,758 of CAKNXH010002296.1, forward strand.
ATAAAGAAATACGCATCCAACGAAAAAAAATAATCCGCCATAAAAACTTTTTATTTTCGAGGAAGAAAGACGACTCCGCAAAAATTTACCCCACACCACACCCCCTGGGGTCGATAGGAAGGGTGAGTATAAAATTTTCAATGGAAACCTACATTTCTTTATTGCAGATTCAGATTCTCCATTGCAAAGGACATAAGTGTTATTCGAAAATTTGTATCCATTCGCGGAATTTGAAATGCATCGCCGTCTGGCGCGAATCCAGAACATTTTTTCGAATAGAACTCAGGGATTCTTTAATGAAGTATCTAAATCTGCAATAAAAAATACAGGTTCCCATTTGAAATTCTAAAGTTACCCACGCCCCCCGTCCCAAGAGGGTGGGGTGAATGTTTGCGGAGTTTCTTTTCCCCCTCGAAAATAAAGAGTTTTTATCACGAAGAATTTTTTGTTGGATGCGTATTTCTTAAGATATTTCGATGTCTCAAGATAAAAAAAAAGACCCTATACATGTATATTTCATGGTATTGCCTATTGAATTCTAAGCCTGTAATTGTCACCTAAACTTTTGGTGGCGATTAAATTTAGGTCCTAAAGCTTATATGTTGAGTCAAAATTTGTATAAAAGTACTGCAACCATGAGAATATTTATACTTTTCCAAATTGTTAAGTATTGTATTCGCGAAATTTTTTCAGCAGAAACAGCGAAAACCCGAAAGATTAAAACCAAAAAATTGCAAAAGGTGCAAAAAATGAGTTGTGAAATAAATTATACATATTTTATAGATGTTGAGTGCTTATTTATTAAGTAAAAATTTCACATTGTTTCTCGTGGTGAAATATAATTTTTTGGAACTATAAGTAACTGATCAAATCAAACATGACTTAATTCTTGTCATAGTAATTTTATAGACTTAGTCGTTTCCATGGAACTACTGAGCATTATCTTCCGAAAAATGGTCTTCTTGAAAATCACTCTTCTCTTGGTCAAATCATTCAGTTTTCCGACTTTATGATTGCGAGGATTGAGCGCCAAAAATTGTCAGTTTTGGTAATTCGTGCATGTTTTGTTAACAGCTGCAGATCAATCGGTTTTCGCTCCTGAAAAACCGAACAATTCTTGCATAATTGCTCTGGTTTCATCGTCACTATTTTTTTATAGAAGTTGTACAAATATAACTTGATCCTTGTTTACAGAAAGTAATTTTTGGATGAGTTATTTGAGTAATTCACCAGTATTTTCTGTGAGAGTCGACAGAATAATTCTGTCACTCACGAAAGAAGGAAATCAAATTTGCTATTTTCGCACAAGAAAGAATAATTTCAAAAATTAAGTTCAATATTTTGAATTCCATATATTTGTATAGTTAAGTCTATCGCGAAATATCTTAATTTGGTATAAATCATCAAACAAACCAGCAAGGCATTTTTTGTGACTGCTGTCTTATTGTTCGCCAATTTCTTCGAAAACTCAATATTTTCACATATATATCGATCTTTTTTATAGTCGTATTTATTTTCTGGATGTTTGATATCTTAAAAACTTCAATTTTCTTTTCGTTAAGTTTTTGTCTTTTTGAGAAGTTTGTTGTTTATTTCGGTCAACGATTCTTGAGAAAAAATCTTATCGAGCTCATCGAGTACTATTCCCGAGCTAGTAAGAAGCAAATGGTCCAACTCCCCTCTGTTAGCTGTAAAATAATAATATTTTCACCAATTTGTGGATTATTTTTGGGGTGAGCAACTTCTGTGGATGAATTTTTTTCTGTAGCTTGCGTCGTTTTTCCGAAAATGTAATTGTTTTATTGTAAATGATATTTTTTACGATTGAAATAAAAACTACGCATCCTTCCAAAAAACGAATTGTTACAAATTGGTAGTTCTTTTTAGGATGAACAAATTTTGTTTATTTATTTTTTTCGTAGCTTGTTTCAGTTGACCAAAAATGTAATTCTTTAATTAAAATGTTGTTTCTTACGAATGAAGCCAAAACTACGCTTGCTATCAAAATGTGATTTATAACAAATTTGTGAATCTTTTTTGGATGCACAATTTTGGTTGATTCATCTTCTTTTGTACCTTTCATAGTTTGATCGTAAAATGGGAATTTTCGATTATTTTTTTGTGCGATGAAAATTTAAATTTGTGATTTTCCATTAAAATTCGAAAAGTTCTCGTGAAAATCTTGTAGCTTGTTCAGAGAGCAACGATTTTCTTCTTCTCAAATTTTTTCATATTATGTGTTGTTTGGCTTGAAATGTTCATTGTTGTTTGTTTTTTGGAATCTTTTAAATGCTATAACTCCAGTCATTTTTTTTATTATCAAAAACAGTAATTATAATAAATTGTTCGTCTTTTTGAGTTTTACTAATAACCGTACGTAGAATTTTTGAGTTTTTCGGGTTCAGGTCTCAAAACGTGGAGATTTGACAAAAACGGGGGCGAGGGGTGGGGTCAAACTTTGCACAATTATAATACCTTCTCTGATGAGAATGTAAAAAACTATCATAATATTGGAAAATTGTTTACTTTTTTTAAGGAATTAACAAATCTAGAACTTCAAAGTCATTATATTTTTTGATTCTGACACTTTCAAATCATTATATCATTATGATATGGCACAATTCACACATGTTTGAAAAAAATTGTAACTTACTGCTAATAGCAATTATTTTTGCTGGATGCTTTGTTTTTTTGTTGGTTATGTTGTTCTTCCACGTGAGGGTTGTCGTTAAACCTGGCTGCCTGCTTCCTTCTAGAAGAGTCGTCGTAGCAGTTACATCCTTCTGTACCAAATCTATCCACGAGATGAGGGCCAAAGATTTTTTCCTTCCTCTTCGTTCTGGCTTTTCCATGATCACTGATATGATTATTTAACAATAAATAACGACCAGCAACGCCGCGTTGCCGGTCGTTATTGCGCGCGTATTTCACGAAATTGTTGCTTATTTAAAACGTTAAAAGATACAATTTTTGACTTATTATTCGTGATTAAAAATAATTATATTTTAGCATGTTCAAGTGGTACGTGGATAGTTTTTAACATATTCTGAGCATTAGTTTGAAAAATAAAATGAGTATTCAGTAGATAAAAAATATAATGTTATTTAATGTAATCTTTTTTTATTTCTCAAATAATTTATACTAATTTATGCTTTTGAAATACCGTATATTAATTAAAATGGATATGCAAATATTCTCGCAGGTACATTTTGAAATATTCACATTTTATTTATCGAGATAATGTAACTCAAATTTTATAAAAGTTAAATATTGAATAGAAACTCAGTCGAATTTATTTTATATCTGAAAAAATTGATATTTTAATATTATCTGATTCATTTAATTAATATAATAAATTAAATGATTCAAATTAATGAAATTGAACGAACTAATCAAATTAAGTAAATTGATTGATTTATTTGATTAATTAAATTTAGATAACATTAGAATATTTATTATTTTTCAGATTTTTAAAAATCGGAACGACTGAAAAATCCGGAAAAGTAAGATTTTCTACACTGTAAAATTCCCGAATTGGAACATTTCCGAATAATTAATTTCTTGAAATTATAAAATTGCCGAAATATAAGAAACCCAAATTGGAAAATTTCCAAATTTGAACAATTAAAAAATTGTATTTTAATGAATATTATTCCCTTGTTAAAAATGAAAGAATCAAATATTTTTATCAAGGAAAGAAATTTTTTTAATGTTTGAAGTTAAAGCAATTATTATTTCAACTTAAAAAAACAATAATTGAACAAATGTTTTTCTCGGTAAACAATTTTATTTGGAAATGTGCATAGTATTATTAATCGGGAATTTCCCAATTTGGAAATTTGACAGTTTTGGGAATTTTATTTTTCTTGACTTTTCAGTCATCACTTAAAATCTTCGAAATTTTTTTGTTCACATCTTGAAAAGGAACTGAAAACTAGTTTGAAACGCATCGACCCTTCATTATCAAAAGTGAATTTAATATCTGTGCTGGTCATCAAAAAAAATATTATCTTTTATTTAATATATTTTTTTGCAAGTTTAAAAATAAGTTTAACTTTAAAATTCAAAATGGGAACCTATATTTTTCATAGCAGATTCAGAATCTCCATGAAAAAATACGTAAGTTTCATTCGACAAAATTTTTTTTATTCGTTGTTATTATTTTTTCGATTGGTACCCTAGTAGCAAGATAACTGCAGACTGGCGCAAGCTGGGCGCCAGAAAAAGAAGAATCTGTTTGCAGCCTGGCGCCCGGCTGGTTCCGCTTTGGCGTGCCGTTCTGGCACCAGAGTCTGGTGTAGCAGATCCTGGCCCAGACTGGTCATGATATACACCAGACAAAATTAAAATAACGTAAAATGGTACTAAACAGGTTTCTGTAATAGTTTTACTCTATATTTGAGCCCTTTCTGGGAGAATATTCTGCGGAGACGTCACAACATTAGACACATTGAAATATTAAAAACATAACCTGTTGTCGTATAAGCTTGCATGCTTGCATGTTTGGTCATACTTGTGAATCGTTCAAATTTCCGATTGCTAGATTTAAAATTTCATCATTTATATCCTACATTAATTACTAGTGTTTAAACTAAATACCAGAATCTGGTTCCTTTATTCACCAGATTCTGTTTTTCGTCTGGTCTGATCATTTCTCCCGCCAGTCTGGTCAACTATAGGGAGCAGATGCTGAGACAGACTCTGGCGTCTGTCATACAAGGCAGACGTTGCTACTAGGGTAGTTAATTCATTGGCTGCTTACATACCTAGAGTTAAAATGAGAAGCCTGCGTTTTAGGAATAAAATTGAGCTTTCTGATTTTTCTACTCCACTTTCGCCCTCTTCCCAGGTGGGTGGAGGGTGTGTTGAAAATTTAAATTGATTACGATTTAATATCTCTCCTGAAAAGAATCATCACGTTGAAAGGGAAGGTGAAACTGCACAACATAGTTTGAAGTTGAAATGAAGGTTAAATCAGTAAGAAGAACTTATGCCAATTTTCGACGTTGAAGGCGAAAGAAGTTGAAACTGCGGTTTTCAATATTTTCACCTTCCATTGGATAACGCTGACACTGAAAGAAGTTGAAACTGACGATGAAACTTCGACTCGGGTTGTTGGAAATTGAGTCACCTACAACTTTGTCATTTGAATATGTCACTTATTTTCAATAAAAATAGTCAAAAAGTAGAAAAAACTGCGCAACTTTCTTAATTTTCCACACTTTTTGCTTATTGTTAACGAAAAATAATCTTGTTACAGGACTATCGACTAGATGTAAATTGTGGAAAATAAAATTCTCAACAAATTTGTTACTTACCTATTTTATCGAAAAATGCAAAATACGCCTGCAAATCGACGAAAGCACAAAATCCAAGATGATGGACACTTCCGGTAATTAATTCTTGGACAATTATGTGATTTCTTAAGCTACTCCGCGGGGGACACTTAACTGCGTCGAAACTTCTCCGCCCGCAGTTTTTCTAGTGACAAAAGTCTAAAATGATTGGGCTAATAGAACGAAAAGAAATGATTTAAAATAGCAGATAATATTTTTAAACTCAATTTTATCGCGAATTTATTACCGAACTTAAATGTATTATCACATTCATACACACTTCATTAATAAAAACAGGTAATATTGAAGCTCTTGTCATGCTTGTCATAACCTCTTTATGGAGCTAGCAGAAAAGTTTTTGTTCGCAAGATTTGAATCCCTTCGAGTAGAATTTTCGAAAATATATAAAGATTTAAAGGAGAGTTGCAATAGTGAAAACTTACACAAAAAAACTGACATTCGTGGTTAGAAGACTCTATGACTGCTATGGTAAAATCTGTCGTATAAAGAAGATCTAGTGACATGTCACCTGCACTTGGGTTTGTTCATCAATTTTATTTTTTGAGTTGTTTCTTCTGCATATTTAAAACAAAATTTTCACTCATATTGGCGATGACAAGTTGCAGAAGGCTTCTAAAATTTATATTTAACATCATTTCTTTAAATTTGTCAGAAAAATCCCCATTTTTATGCAGGGCAAAATTATGGTTTTTATGTGCGAATTTTATAAAAACAGTTTATCAATTATTTTGAAGAAATTTTAGAAATATGTTACAAATGAGAAATTTCAAATAAATGTCAATTCAACTTGAAATTAGAAAAGTTATAATATAAAGAACCAAGTTGAATTAATTAAACATTAAATGCATTTATACTGCCAAATATTTATAAAATCCTTCCCCTAGGTAATCATGCTCAATTATACCTTACAATAGTTATTTGTGATACAAGTGCGCAAAATAAGTGATTGTGTGCGAGTGTGAATTTTGCAGCAAAAGCCGCAGGCGAATAATGCAATCACACGAGTTACCAATCACCTACGCGCACGTGTATCGCACGCTATTTTTTGCAACGCCCGTTCGAAAAAGTTGTTAGGAGGTGGTAACGAAAAATACTAATTTTATATTGGATAGAGTGGAGTAAAGAAATTTTGTTGAGAAAAATCTTTTTTGTGATGTTTGAAAAAAATTTGGTGAAAAAAATTGTTTGAAAACAAAATTTGTTGAAAAAAATTGTTTGGACAAAAAATTATTTTAAAAAATGTTGGCGTTTATGCTCTCTTGCCCCGGGGGGGGGGGGGGGGCTATGAAACACAAAAAACAAAATTTCAATCATTAAAACATTTGTTGAAGTTTAATATAAATTTATTTCAAGAAGATACCAACACCATGCGTGAAAATTGTTTCGCGCACAGTCTGCCCAAATAAGGTCCTTTAGGCCCCATTTACAAGCATGAAAAAGTCTACTTTTGACGTTGGTGTTGCAAAAAATGATTTGTTGAACATTTTACAGAGCATGAATTAGTACGAGTAATCATATTGCTTAATCGTGAAAACAATTATATTTTGTCGTGATACTCATTTCTAATCTCAGAATACTTCAAATAATCTTCTATGTGTACGAAAAACACGCAAAATAATCTTCTATTAACAAAAACTAATAAATAGTTGAGGTATCTCTTCTCGCCCCAGAAAATGGGGCGAGATGAGACATGTGCACAAATTATAATTTTCATATTTTCGTCACAATTTCTATTTATGGAACACTTCATCTTTCATGAAATTGATACATAAAGGTCCATAGAATGTATCGAACCACTTACATTTTTAAAAACTACTATAGATTTCAAATATTTCACTGAAAATTATAACTATCCTCATCTCGCCCCGGCCTCCCCTAATTTAAGGTCTATTCGGACTTCTTATACAAACATCTTTATTATATTAAAAAACTATTAATGTGCACAATATGCTTCCTTAATATTTTTAACTAATTTTTTTATTATTTGAAAAATTCATTATCTGGTTAATAGATAGTTGTAGATTAAGCTTACTTTTGGACAGCTTTACCTGGATTAGCGGGAAAGTAAATAGAAACATAAATTCGTAATATGCAGTAGAACAGGTGCTTCACGAGCAGCCGCCGAATGAGATTTAGAATTTAAGTAGAAAAAGCTCTTTACGGTCAGCCAGAGCTGCCCCTCCCACTAACAAGGGGGGTTAGGTTGGTGTCCGACGCCGATTTTTTTGTAACTTTGCAGGTGAAAAGAGGATCCCAGACTATAAAAAAAAAATTAATTTTCCGGGCAATCGTTCATATTTAGGGGTGGAAATCACCCCTTCTATATTTTTGATACTTTTACTGTTTTAAGAGGTATCATTGTTTTTTCTTTCTTGTTTTTGCGCAAAATTGTTCTAATTGATTCTATATTATAATATTATCTTGAGTTTTAAAAATACTTACCCCCTAGAGTATCATAATTCAAAAAATCTACCCCTATAGGATGCTTCGCCATATGACACATAGTTTAAGATTTTGGACTTTGTTGCTGCAAACATCTAGTTTTGATAATTAATTCTATTAAAAATTATTAGTCTTATTCGAAATAACCCCTAAATTATGTGCCATCCACCCCTGTAGCATTATCAATAAATAAAAAATTTAGTTAGTAATATGACATTTTTGTAAGTAATGGATTAAAATATTTAGTTTGGACAATCAATAATGGTATAACTAATTATTTGTTAACGATGGCACATGTTCTTATATTAATAAACCCTTGTTATGTGAAAACTACCCCTCAAAATTTTTTTATGTTTTGTTTAGCAGGCGATTTTAATGACAATACATATATAACAGAACTGTTTAAAGAATTTTTATTTAGGTTCAGGCACGTACATATTTCCATTGAAAATTGTACACATATGCACGTACCCTTTCGCATATCGTCCCTCTAACCCTTATTGCTCAAGGCTTTCGACTTACAATATATGACGGGCTGAGAGTAAGAGCGGTGTAAAATAAGTTGCAGAAGAGAAGCGGTTTAAGTTTTCGTGTCAACGCAAAGAAGACTTGAAAAAAGAATGGGAGTGAAAACGGAATGAATGAGCGTCAGAGTAGAAGCGAACTGAAATTATTCCGCGGGGAAAAACGGTTTTGGACTTCAACCCGCTTTGGCTCCCAGTCCGAACTCAACCCGCTTTTACTCACAGTCCCAACCCATGCAGAACATGGGAATTTTCGGCCCCCACCACTTTCCCATCTGGGAGCGACACACGCAAACGTAGCGTGTCGGTGAGTCGGCTCTGTTACATACTGTGTAGACCAGCTTCGTGTAAAGCCGAAAATGCATGAGCAAGTATTCGCGACGAAAACAATTGAACAGTGAAAACAAAATACGGTAGCACGTGTTAGAAAATCCGAACACGTTATGAGGGGGGGGGGGGGGGCGACTGGAGCCAGATATATTGGTTCGAGTGGAGGAAGTTCCGATCACGTGATAAAACAGAGACTCGATTTTTTCCTCGCCTTTCCCACAGGCTTTCGTTCCAGCGTGCGAATTATATAATTGTCAATATTTGGGTGTTCGTGATGTACAATGACACCCAGCCATTTGAATTTGCAATCTATTCTTTTTACTTTCTCATTTTAATGAAAAGTTTGGTTTTATGTAAAATTTGACATAGTCGGTTTTTACCAAATCTCTACGTTTTGAGACACCCTGAGTCAGAAAAAACGATTTTTACGAAGGTATCTGTGCATCTGTCGGACGGATCAGATTGGATTGAGCTTTGTCACACTATTTTAGGGCCTACATGAGAAGGACCAGTTTGCTGTCCAGCTATTTTGGATCAAAATTCAAAAAGTTAGAGCATTTTCAACATTTTTGCGACCATTTTTTTTTTAATTTCAAAATTCCATGTACGGCTATTCGTAGTACTCAAAAATTCGAACAATTTATCTGCACGACTTTTTTCGATAAAAACCAAATTATTAGAGTTATAGTATTTTCACAATCCAAAAATTAGAACTCAAATGAACATTTTAATCCAAACAACGCACGATATGGAAAAAAAAGTCAAGGGAGGAAAAATATGGTTTTTTACAGTTCTGCAAGTTTATCATAACAACTCTTTGAATTTTCTTGAAAAATCGAAAATTCAAATTTTGATCGTACAAAAAATGAAAAATTCAAATTTTGATCGTACAAAAAATGAAAAATTCCATTTTGTGTCAAACTATGCAAGATACGAAAAAAGATAAAAACACAAAAATTGTGCACCCAAAAATTGTCTACAAATTCGTTATTACTCACTTTTTGATTTAGCACGTAGTTTTTGTTTTATTCGTAAAAAACGACGTTAACAAAACATCAAATTTTTGGACAAACGACACAAGCTACAAAAAAAAAGACAAAAGTTGTTCACCCAAATAAGAGCCACAAATTTCGCATTAATCATATTTTGACGAGACGCGTAGTTTTTGATTTAATCTTAAAAAATGATATTAAAAATAAACAAATTAATTTTTTGCACAATAAAACACAAGATACAATAAAATGTTTAACAACAAAATTTTCTTCAAATTAGGTCTAAAAATTTGCTTTTAACATTTTTTTTCTCACGAGAAACGTGATGAGATTGTATTCGTTGAAGCCGAAAAAGCTTTAACAAAAGAGAGCTCACAATCACTAAATTTCAGTTGTTGATGGTTTGCATTATGAGAATTAATCCGGTTTTGAGAACTTGTGGAGCGGGGCGAAAAACGAAGCGTTACAACCCTACAATATTGTTTGAACTCTCCGTGCTTCGCCACGCTCTACAAGTACTGAAAACCTATACACTAGAGCTTCGTTATATGCTCAATCTCGGGGGTTGCCTGAACATGGCCTTGTGCATATATCGCCAGCAGCAAAACGTAAACAGGCAGGGCCGCCTAAACCGTTTCCATGACATTGCGCAATCTACTTGACTGCGGAGTAATGCAGTGCGTCCCTTCATAGGCGGAGTCGCAACCGTCTCTCACCCTGCCCCCTGAGAAACTGTGGGCACGAGCAATTCTAGGAATTGCTAATATCGCCTGCAGTCGCGCGAGCATATAACGAAGCTCTGGTGTACTAGTTTTTTTAATCATTAAAATCTTTAATTATGTAAGTTATACTTGATATAAATATTATTATAATGAATATTATTATAATTATTATACTATTATTAATGTATACAGAGTACTCTCTCTATTTAAAATTTCTCCACGGTTTTTTGTCCCACGATTGACCCTGGGGCAGAATCAAGGAAAAATATTCTAAAAATATGTTCATTCGTTATTCAAATGCTACAAAGACTTACCTTTAAAATTGCTTTGTCCTTTTAAAATCATGATATATTTCTTTACAAAATAAATTTTGTTAAATTTATTTTACAACTGAAATAAAATTGTAAAAAATAAATTTTGTAATGTTGAGATAAGTATTTTAAAACATTGAAGGTTTTGTAAAGTTTTGATATATTAAGAAAGTATATGAGGTCAAGTTAGTAACTTTTCGGCCTTTTCTCCTAAAATCCGCAAAATTGTAATTAGAGTCTAAAATAGATTGAAAAGAAAGGTAATTATGAGAGAAAGATTTCAAAATTATTTTTTTTTTTCAGCTGAAAATTAAAATATACCCTTTCTGGTTGAAAAATTATATTTTTCAGTTGACAAATGCAACTATCTGGTTGTACATTCATGTATTTTTTGTAAATTAGTCTTTTTTGGTAAAATATTATTCTTCTTGCTTGAAGATGGTTCCATCTTTACCAATTTTGTTAGAAATCCTTTTATTTTTTTGTTAAAAATTAATTTTTAATGAATATTTAATTATTCCGTTTTTTAAACTTTTCTTTTCTGGTTAAAATTCATTTCTTTCATGCAAACTGAATTCATTTGTTGAACAATGACTTCACTTTTGTTCACAATTAATTTTTTGAAATGATAATGTAACTATGCCATTTTGGTTGAAAATTAGTTGTTTTTTTCAATCACAAATTCGTCTTTTTGATTGAAAATTCATCTTTTCGGTGGAAAAATCAAATTTTTGGTTAAAATTTTTAATATTTTTTTAAACTTCGTTCTATTCGTTTGAAAATTCCTTTTCTTGGTTGCAAATTCATTGTTTTCCATTCAATTTGTTTGGTTAAAATGTAAATATTTTGCTAAAACTTCGTTCTTTTATCACCTTTTTTACCGAAAATGTAACGATTCAATTTTTGGTTAAAAACTTATCTTTTTTAATTGCAAATCCAACTATGGGGTTAAAAATTCATTTTTTGGTAGAATGTGACTATACTCCATTTTTGGTTGAATACTTATTTTTTTAAGTTTAAATATTCATTTTTAAAGTCGAAAATTTTACAATTTTGTTCAAAATTTGTTCTTGATTTGAAAATTTGTCTTTTTTAGTTGAAAATTCATCTTTTTAGTAGTAGAAAATTATTCTTGTTTAGAAATCCATTTATTTTGGTTAAAAATTCATTTTTTTTGGTTGATAATTTAACTATTTTGTTGAAAATTTGTTGCTTTTTTTTGCTCGAAAGTTGAATTTTCTCAGTTTAAAATTCATGTTCTTTGTTATTAAATTATTCTTCCTGTTTAAAAAGTCATCTATTTTAATTAAGAATTTATCAATTTGTTTGAAAATGCATCTATTATGTAAACCTTCTGTTTTTTGTGCTTAAAATTATTTTTTTAGATAAAGATTAAACATTCCATTTTCCGTTAAAAATGTATCTTTTTAGTAGAAGATTCAACTATATGGTTGAAAGTTCATGTATTTTGTTTTAAATTAAGCTGTTTTGCTGAAATAATGTTTTTTTGTTGTTGTTAATTTATTTTTTAAACTGATGATGTAACCGTTTTTCGTCGACAATTTATCTATTTTGTTGGAAATTTGTTTTTTCTGTTGTTTAAAAATTGATTTTTTAAATGTTGTATTCCTGTTTTTGGTAGAAAATTATTGGTTTGAAAATTAAATTATTTGTTTGCAAATTCAATATTTTGCTTCAAAACTTAAATATTTTGTTAAAACTTTGTTTTTTTGGGGATAATAATTTATATTTTAATGGAAATACAAGTATTCCATTTTTGGTTGAAACTTTATCTTTTTTGTTGAAAATTCAACTACGTGGTTGAAAATTCATCTTTTTTGGAAGAATATTGGTATTTTTGTTGATAAATTCATTTCTTTGATAGAAAATTTCACTATTTTATTGTAAATTCGATTGCTTTTTTTTATTCAAAATTAATTCTTCGCACCGAAAAGTAACTGTCCCATTTTTGGTTAAAAATTTATATCTTCCAGTTAAAAGTTCATTTCTTCCTTTGAAAATTAAACTATTTTGTCGGAAATTATATTTTTTATTTCATTGCAATTATTTCATTTTTGGTTGAATACTTATTGCTTTAGCTTAAAATTTGTTTCAAAAGTTGAAAATTGAACAATTTTCTTGGAAAGTTTTTTTTTT
>CAKNXH010002296.1:186692-225585 GCA_932178445.1 Andricus quercusramuli
CTTGTTTGAAAGTTCATCTATTTTAGTTGAAAATTCATTTCCTTGGTTAAATATTCTTGTTTGGGGTGTGGAGAGGTTAAAAATTAATTTTTTTCAACTGCAAACTTAAGTCTAAACTAAAATTTTCAGTTAAAAAATGTATTTTGTTTAGTTATTTCTTATGTTGGAAGCTTAACTATTTTCTTGAAAATTTGTTTTTTATCTGTTAAAAAATAATTTTTTACTAAAAAGATGACTAAGATAATTATGCCACACAAAATTTGAAACATTTTAGCCCGTGAAATCTTGTCTCCTGTGTATATATAGTCATCCGGGATTTTAAAACCGGAGTAAATTTGAAGAGGCAAGTCTCAAATTTCCTCTTCAAATTTCAAATTTACTTAAATGCTCTTGCCTGGCATGAGCATTTAAAATTTTATAATTGATTCAATTAAATTTCAATTAAATTAATTCATTCATTCAATTTTAATTCAATTTGATAATTAATTTAATTCATTAATAATTTAATTAAATTTAAAATGATAATTATTTATTATCATTTAAACTTTGCAATATTCGAAATGAATGAAAAAATAAAACATAAATAATAAAAAATGAAATCACTTGAAAAAGATGAATATTATTAATCTAATCTTAAAATCCCATATACGTTCCTGAAAGGCATAATAAAAAATATTTCGGGACTTCCTTACATGCATGGGTATGTCAGGTGTCATTCGCGAAAACAAAAATCAACCCAAACCTCCTAATAACCCACGAAACTGAATCGTGAAGTCGGGCGAGCTCGGCTCGGCCCGAGCCACAAGTTCGTGCTCGTGCATTTTCGGCTTTACACGAAGCTGGTCTACGCAGCATGTAATAGAGCAGACTCACCGACACGCTACGTTTGCATGTGTTGCTCCCTGATGGGAAAGTGGTGGGGGCCGAAAAACCCCACGTTCTGAAGATACTGTTTCCACGAGACTACAGGGAAAAACGGCTTGAGTTTTGGCCGCGAGGAGAAACGGTTTAGGCATCTAAGCCGTTTCTGCCCTTAACGTATTTCAATCCGCTTTCCCTCTGGCGCTCATTCAAACCGTTGTTACGCTGAAGCTTTTCAAATTCGCTTTCGCTCCTCTACTAATTCCACACCGCTTTTACTCTCGGCCCGTCATATCTTCTACGGAATAAAAAATAAATGGAAAAAACAAACAAAATATTGCCTTCAGAATTTGTGTGAGACACAACTTATTATTTAGACTGCAAATGAATAATTGTCAATTAGTTTGTTTTTACGTATGTCATACGGTCTCATTCAGATAATAATAACGACAATATTAAAATTGGATGATTTTTTAATAATAAGATAAATTGTCGTTATTATTATCCAAATGAGGCCATATGACATACGTAAAAATAACCTAATTGACAAAATATTGACTGTTTACAAGTTGGGTGTCTGATATGATAAAAATATTATCATTTTGGCAATTTTAATAAAACTGTACAAATATAAAATTATCAGGAATATATTATAAGCCATTATCAGGCATGTATATAAGGCGAAAGAAAAGAACATTTGTTCAGTCACATTTGCTTCTTTTTCTATTGTGCGAAGTATTACTAATAAAATGAGAATCAATCCATTAAATATAATATCGTTATTGACAATAACGTTCAATAAGGAAAAACTTGGAATTCAGCCTTCAGAAGTTACACCTCAGGAGTTACATCTACACGATGTAATAGAGGATATTATAATGAAAAGTGTGTTTGATTCCTCATTTATTATTGAAAATTCAGTTGACTTACAATTTGCTCATGAGGATAGTCAAATTGACATACAACCGATTGAAGATGAAGAACAAGAAGAAGAAAAGGGTTATGGTGAAGTTCCTAGTTGTTTATATCAAGAGGAGAGAGTTAATTTCGACTATAAAAAAGAAGCTGTTGACTTTTGGAATTCTGGAAAGAAAAAGCGGTTATCTTTTACAACCGTTCATCAAAGATTCAAGAAGCTTCGTTCAGAGCGACAATTAAGAAGATGGCAAGAACAAGTCAACAGTGGTGGTGACCGAGAAGATAAGCTATACAACGTTGCAAAATACACTTTCGACAATTTGAAGGAGGCTATTGATTCAAAGATGACAGTTCACGATATAGATCTTCGAAGATGGGCTTTACAAAAGAAGCATGAATTGGACATGCCATGGTTTAAAGCATCACGTTGGTGGGTATGGAAATTCAAGAAAATTCATAACGTTGTTTCGCGAAAAATCACAAAATTTATATCTGTATCATCTTTACATGAAACTAGAGATACAGAACAAGAATGTGATGTTTTTAAAAACAATGTAAAATCAGAAATTCTGAGGTATGGGGAAAGCAAAATTTTCAATTCCGATCAAAGTGGCTTTAATTTAGAATTACACAGTGAAAGAACTTTGAGCTTTAAAGGAACAAAAACTGTGGAAAATGTTGTTCAATCGGTTTCCTCCACCACGCATAGCTATACGATTCAGCCAACCATATCTGCCGATGGAAGATTACTTTCACCCCTTTTTGTAGTTTTAAAGGAACCATCCGGACAACTTGGACCAAGAGTAAGCCAAGGGCTTTTTGAGGCAAACAATATTTATTTGCAGGCCTCTAAATCCGCTAAACTTTCTTCAGAATTACTGCAAATGTGGCTTCAAGATGTATTTTTCCCTAACGTAGGAGAAAATTCTGTGTTATTGTTGGATTCATGGAGTGGCCAGTGTGAACAAACCGTGCAAACTGCTATACCGGAAGGTAAAACCCTTTTACTGAAAACTAATCCAAAAGGCACAACTGGGAAAATTCAGCCCTTGGATGTGTTTGGGTTTAGAATCTGGAAGAATTTCGTACGAAAAATCTCTGACACTTCTATTCTTTTGAGGTCTGATATTAACTTGCATATTAGAAATAACATTATAAAATTACAGTCCCTCACACATAATCAATTGTCTTCACCTAGATTTATTAACGTATTCAAATATTTTTGGTATAAAAGCGGATATATAGAAAATAGTCCTCCACATTTTGATAACCCTGTAGACTTTTGTTTCAAGGAAGATATTGAACCTTTTTGTGATATTTGCGGTGATGTTGCAGTAAAAACATGTTTTATACAGTTATTTCATTAAAACTAAATTCCATTTTAGTTATTTTTTTGACGTAAATTCAATTCTTTCGTATATATAAAGCACGTACTACTTCTTGCTTAAGCAAATAAATAAAAACAAACCATGTATACAAACATGAACTTTAATTTCTTCCTTGAAAATTCATTAACAAATTTAAGTAGGGCCGACGAGAGAAATATTGGGGCCCAGTACACGCATAATCGCTTGGGATTAATTACAATCTTCCCCTCCCTTTCTGCCAAGAAACTATAGGCGCGACTTAGAAATGAAAAAGGAACTTTAATCAGAAGCCCTGAGTACGAGGCACCAAATTTTGTTTAATTCATGGTGAATAGTTTTTGTACAGTATATAATAAGAAGAAATAAAGAATTATGTGAAAAAACGTACGTGCTTCCTGGTTGCATTCGCGTGTTACAATGACAAAGAAAAGAGTTAGTGCAGTGATTGCAAGTAGAACAATCGCAAGAAAGGCAAGTAGTTGTTGCCTATTAATTGGTCCCCTATGTTGTCGTGTGATTGATGCTCCTCTAGAAATACCCGGCCGATGTAGGATAGTGGTTGTTGCACCTCGAGGGCCATGTTTAACCTGTAAAAATTTAGAAAAATCATAAGCTATCAATATTGAGGAATTCAGTATAAAAACCAATTAAATGCTTTCTTCAACTGAACCAGTGAAATTGTCACTGGTTGAATCAGTAGGGTGGGGAGTTGTGGGCCGTGGGGAGTCGTGGGCCACTTCAATCTCCGCCATGTTGTGGTTGGAGGACTGCTTTAACCACTGCCAAAATACTCTCTTTGTGTGAGCTCACTTTGTGAACTCGAGTTTATGTACAACTCAAGTGGTTGATATTCGAAGTCCCGTTCTACAGCAGATTTCAAAGGCACGTTATTGCAAAATATTCCTTGAGCAGTGGGCTTTAAATTCAATCAAAAAATTTCGGTAAAACATTCATTGTGTGTATAGCAATTCGGTCATTTCGTAAATGTCGGCTGCGGGGAGTTGTGGTCCACCATTAGTGAGGAGTCGTAGGGCAAACGTTCTTAATGCGTATTTCAATTTTTTAAGTGAAACTTCTTTTCTCTTGTTCTGAAAAGACTTTTGCATTGTCTGCAAGGGCACAATGCCAAAGATTTTAAATCGGAACAACACAGTTCACTGCAACATGTGCGATCGTGTTGTGCACTTGAAATGTGCCAACATGAGGACCGGATATTACACTTGCATACATTGTGAATCAGAATAATTTTTTTAAATGTTTTTAAAATCATTAATTTTGATTTACTACAACTTTAATAAACATAAACTACTGGAATATGGCATTTTATTTTATTTTTTGTCATGGCCCACAACTCCCCACCAAAATCACAAATATCGATTTTTATCAGATTTACGTCATCCTAAATATTTCTCGCGCATTAACGAATGTTATTAATTGTGGTCTCCACTTGATGTATTGAGAAGTTTACTACAAATACCAGTTCATACATTGACATTTTTTCGATGTTCAGAGAAGTTATGTCTTGAAAACAAAGCTTGGCCCACAACTCCCCACTCTCCCCTACTTTGAATTATCACTGACGAACCAGTGACTTTCCGATTTTTACCTGGTGAACCAGGAAGTGACCCAACTAAAACAGTGTTACTGAATATACCAGTGAAGTCAAATGATAGATTCAACCAGTGACATAGCACTCCAAGCGGACAAGACATGAACTTCCAGTCGTCTGGAACGCGCGTGTCGCCGGTCGGGTCTTTGCATTTCTCGAGTGAAAACACTTTATTGTCTACTAGTGTTTATGTTAGAAACATTTGGGTTCTGGCTGAAATAAGCAGAGGATATACTATCTTTCTCTTGAAAGTTGGGAGGCTCCTGGCTACTTGGGCTTGACTTTGAGCGACGCGGCACGTTGACGTAGTGCTGGGCCTTCCCACAGTTAGAAGCAATATATTATAGCTATTGTATATAAGTCTGCCCCTCATTTATTGTTGTAAAAGTTAAGTGCGGTTTTGACAAGATAATTTTGCAAAGGTGACGACAAAAGTGATGAATGATAGTGTCATATCTAACCAGCTGACGGACGACAAAGCGTACGACAAGATGACTACTTGTACTGAGTAACAAGTGAACCTCACTGATTAAGCTGATGATGGAATTCCACTGAGTGAACTAGTGAAATCCCACTGAATGTCAGTGACATACTTCAGGCTGCTTCAACCGGTGAGATTTCACTGGGAATCAGTGAGATCTCACTGGTTTATTTTTAAAGAGTGGTTCCTACACAGAAAAAAAAAGTCTTAAAGTTGGGTTGGTTTTGTTTTTATTTTTGCCTTAAATTAAGCCCAATACTAAATGAGAGCATGAATATCGTTTTAAAAGAAGGCCTTATCGGCTTAGAACTAAAATTAATCCATTGATATGGCTTCTTTGCAAATATTCATCTTGAAACAAGCCCCACTAGACTTATTAAGACAGCAAGATCTTCGCAGTTAAAAAGAAGACGATATTGAGGCTACCGTTTAGCCCTCTAGAAGCGAGATTCAAAAATCTAACGTCTTCTCGCAGTTGTGACAGGAGCAGGAAAATAGACGCCACGCCAAGCATGCGACATGCGTCAATTATAAGTTTTTATTAAGTGAAATTATATCTTATTTAACCTGCTCTATTTATTAAACCTAATTTAACATATTCTCAACCATATTCGAGGTTAGTACATCTCATCATATACTCTTGTTAATGTTATTCACCGCACAGTCATATAGTCGGTTTTCTCGTCTCGACACCTATAACCTATACAACACTTCACATTATGATTGGATCGCAATTAGGTTATTTCACAGCAAATGAAACAAGAGTTTCGTATGTTTCAGTAATAAATGTAAATTTTTTTATAGTCTCATGATAAGAAACAAAATTATAATATATATTTATTATTGCTTTAGTCCTTCTATATTTTAGTCTGCGATAACGCTTTCTTCAAGCCCACGTTTTGGCTTACGGCTAGTTTTAGACAGTATAGCAGTTACATTCAAGCCCACATTCTGGCTTGCGACTACTTTTAAGCCCATGCAACGTCTCAACTTTAGTTTCTCAATCGCTTTCTTTTAAAGCCTTAATCCTATTCTAGTTTTTAGCAAATGCTGTCTTCTTTTTGTTACACCTTAAAACAAGCCCATATTTGGTATTGTATTAAGACTTTTTTTTTCTGTGTACAAGTAGACAGTTGTAAAACAAATTCTCTTAGTATATTTACGCTAATTGATGAGGCGCGTGCAAGTCTTATTAAAATTAAGTGGAGTTAATAATTTTAAAAGTTAACTTGAGTTTAGTTGAACACGACTTCTACGTTTTGAAAACGATTTTATCCTTAAGATTGTTCAATAATGTAGGTGTTACTTTTAAGGTACTGAGGGTGGCCGGTGTCCCAGGAAACAGTGCAATTGCCGGGAATTTTGTGTGAATGAGAAAACCAAGAAAAATGACAGTGGATTTATGTTTTTCTAGAAATTTTACAAATTTTTAGAAAAAAAATTTATGCAGTTTTGACAATTTTAACCATTAAAACCTAAAAGCGTTCGAATTAAAAAATTTTTGATAAAAAAGTTTTGGGTTGATCAACTGTAAAAACAAATAAATTATTGATTTTTCAACTTGTCATAATTCAAATTTAAAAAAATTTTAAAATATCTGATTTTATAAGACGAATCTGAATCTGTTCAAAATTAAACAATTTACAGATTTTAATGTTGAAAATTAAACTTTTTCGATTTAAAAGCCCCAGTAGTTAAACGAATTTAAACGTCCAATTGAAACTTTATAAACTATTTTCAATTTTTAAATAATTTCAAATTTATACAGGGTGTCCACGCCAGGGCTTACCAAAAAGTATGCAACCCGCTGTACACGGCCATAAGAATAGCATTGGCCTGTAAGACGGGTTGCATAATTTTCGGTAAGCCCAGGCGTGGACACCCTGTATATTCATAGTTAAATATGTTTCTTTAATTTCAAATCCTAATCAAATTTTTCTTAGTCAAAAATATTCCATTTTTAACCCATTCAATTTGAACTTTTTTAAATAAAAAAAAGAACAGTTTTTTAATATTTAGCAATATCTATCCGTCCATTAAAAAATAGCAATTATAAATCACATATTCAAAGATAAACAATTTCAAACTGCATTTTTTTTAAATATAAAGCCTTGAATCGCTAAAATTTTAAAAAGAAGGCCGTGGCTGCATAGCGTGGATTTATATGTGTCAACCATACGGCAACAGCCATACCACGCTGGAAACACCAGTTCCCGTTAGATCACTGGAGTTAAGCAGTGTTCGGCGCGGATAGTGCTTGGATGGGTGACCGTCTGATACTACTGCGTTGCTGTTGGCGGTCGTGGGTGTGGTGAGCCCACACTTGTAGTTATTTGCTACAAGAAACTATCCACCTAGAAACACTACTTGAATCGGGTAGTGTCACGCCTACCCCTAGAGGCTCGCCGAAAGGGAAATGGCTTAATGGTATAAAAAAAAACATAAATCTTTCACCTGTTTTTTTATAAAAGTTAAAAATGTTCAATTTTGCAGTTTAATGGACTTTAATGTTAAATTCTCCAATTGGAAAGCGGTAAAAGGTCCACTTTTTACGTGTAATGTATTATGCGTTTGAATTAAAAATTTCCGAATGGAAAATTTTGTATGCTTCAATTTTAGATGAAGGAAAAATTCACTTTTAAAAGTTCCAATTTTTCAATTTCAATTACCGAAAAAAATTTTGGCGCACCGGGTAATGGCGTGCAATTTTTTTCCTTGATTAAAACGGCCACCCTGTTATTCAACTAAGAATAGTGAAACTTTACCATTTAAAAATCTTTTATTCTGAAATGTTGCCACTAAAATTGAACATTAAAAAATTAAAAATTAAATCAATATAAAGTTCAAGAAATTGGATAAAAAATAGAAACAATGAAAGCTTTCACAGAATTAATTTGATATAATACATGAAACTGGCCTCGGAGATAGTTGTCCAGCGCTGTTGCGATGGTTTTTCATCACCTGTTTCTTTACACCTGAATTTTATATATGTATATATACACGGTGTTTTTTTAACTTGAGACAACGAAATATCTCAAAAAATACGCATCCTACGGAAAAAATGTCTGGAATAAAAACTTTTTATTTTCGAGGGGGAAAAAAGATTTGTTAACCCTCATCATGAATGTATGCAAGTTTTGAAGTTGACAACATTTACAGACGCTATATAATGTATAGAAATTAGATTGTTATTGTCTTTTTAAAATGAAACCATTTTGAAGACTATAAAAAAATTCTCAAAATTTAAAAGTTACAAAAAAATATATTTTTCAAAAAATCCATAACTTCCACAGTTTTTATTATTTATGACTAAAATTTGTTTTGGGTACTCTTTTAATATCATGCGTCAATAAAAGAATGCGTACAGGTAAGTCTGATTCAAAAAGTACAATTATTTTGAAGATCGTATGGGAGTTATATTTAAACAAAAATAATTGTTCATTCAATCGAAGCATTCAGGCTCAACGGTCCCAGGTCCCAATTTAAACGCGATCCTATCCAAATATTAGTCTGAAGTTGATTTTGGGGTTGATCTGACCCCAAGTAAGTGATGAGGGTTAAAATTTACCCCACCCCCACCCCCACAGGAGGCAGGGGTGGGGGTAACGTTGTAATTTCAAACGGCAACCCCAATTTTTTTATCACAGATTCAGATTCTCCTTTACGAAATACGTAAGTTTTATTCGGAAAATTTGTTTCGATTCGCGATGGATGGCGCTGCAATTGCGAAAAATGAAATTGTTGACACTACTTTTAGCTCTACCCAGGAATAACGACGCGGACGTAGTAGTTGTCTATTCCCTTCGGGGTGCTTAATTTCGGTGAGTCCCCTTGCCTCTCACCATCCATCGGGGTGCTTGAACTTTTGGCAACGGGACAGTAAAAGTGATAAAACTGTCGAAAACCATTCCCGAATGCAGTTGGTTGACGACAGTCGATTTTGGATGTAGACATCACATATCATCGAGTCTCCACTGTCTACAATCCTCGACGTCATTCCGGCCGAGCGATAACCGCGTCTGTCCGTGCTTAACGTTTATTCATTAGGAAGGTTGATTGTGTTTATTTGATTTGGGTGTGTTGGTTGCTTTCGTCTGGGTTATTGTTGTTGGTCACGTTCGTTTGAGTTCGTTTGGGTGTCGTTGTATTTCCTCATTACCTTACTTCATTACTTTTATAATGGAAATTCTATCTCAGCAACAGAAGATTGAAATGATTCTCATTTATGGAGAAAGTGGCAGGAATATCAATGATGCTCTCACGCTTTATGCTCAACGCTTTCCAGAAAGTGTTCCTTCACGCGCTTCTTTTTACCGGGTTGTCCGAAACTTCATCACTGACGGAAGTGTACAACCGAAAAAAAGGAAGCGTCAAGTAACAGTTACTGGAGTTGATAATGAAATTGCAATTTTAGCTGCAGTCACTCATGACCCTCATGTTAGTATTCGACAACTAAGCCGCGATTCCGGAATGTCTCTATCCAGTGTTTGGAAGGTATTAAAACGTAATAATTATCATCCGTATCATATTTCACTGCATCAAGAACTTCATGGAAATGATTTTAAGAACCGAGTGACATTTTGTCAATGGGCGGTTCAGCAGATACAAGGAAACCCGAATTTCTTTTTTCTAGTACTCTTCACAGAAGAGTCGTCTTTCACAAACCATGGTAACGTTAATCGGCACAACATGCATTATTGGAGTGTAGAAAATCCACATTGGTTGCGTGAAGTTGAGCATCAGCGTCCATGGTCCGTGAACGTTTGGTGTGGAATAATTGGAGATCAACTTATGGGTCCGTGTTTTATTGATGGAAATTTGAACGGTGAAAAATATCGTGACTTTTTAGAAAATCAACTTCCAATATTGCTGAAAGACCTAAGCTTGGAAGTGCGACACAACATGTGGTTTCAACATGACGGTTGTCCAGCACATTATGCGGCGATCGCGAGGGAAGTACTCAATCGTGAATTCAATGGACGATGGATCGGTAGAGGAGGTCCAGTAAATTGGCCTTCCAGATCGCCAGATCTTACGGCGCCGAATTTCTATTTGTGGGGTTATCTAAAGAATCGCGTGTATCAAGAAGTGCCCACAACTCGTGATAACATGATCGAGCGAATCAGGTCTGCTTGTGCACAAATATCACCAGACACAATTCGCAGTTGTGTGGAATCTGTCAAAGCTCGGATTAACAAGTGCATCGAAATGCGAGGACACCATTTTGAGCACTTATTGTAAAATAATTAATCGAAATCAAGCATCCCTGTGGTGAGAGACAAGGGGACTCACCGAAATCAAGCACCCCGATGGATGGTGAGAGGCAAGGGGACTCACCGAAATTAAGCACCCCGAAGGGAATAGACAACTATTACGTCCGCGTCGTTATTCCTGGGTAGAGCTAAAAGTAGTGTCAACAATTTTGTTTTTCGCAATTGCAGCGCCATCTATCGCGAATCGAAACAAATTTTCCGAATAAAACTTACGTATTTCGTAAAGGAGAATCGGAATCTGTGATAAAAAATTGGGGTTGCCATTTGAAATTACAAAGCTACCTCCACCCCTGCCTCCTGTGGGGGTGGGGTTGGGGTAAATTTTAACAAATCTTTTTTCCCCCTCGAAAATAAAAAGTTTTTATTTCAGACATTTTTTCCGTAGGATGCGTATTTGTTGAGATATTTCGTTCTCTCAAGTTAAAAAAAAACACCCTGTATATGTGACCACCAAAATTAAAACTTTGACCACCCATCTCGCTGTTGTGAGACGTGGCCATAAGTGTGATTTACCGCCGTTCTACTGGGAGCTGGCGTCATTTTTTTAGATGGCAGTTACTCTCAGTGGGACCCTGCAGCAGGGGCGCCAAACCCCGGGGGGGGGGGCGGGTCGGGCGCCCCCCCGACTTGTTACAAGGGGGGGGGAGGGGTCATGGCGATAATGTACTAGTTGTAAATAATAATAAATATTGTGTGAAAAAGTAGAAGAAATGAGAAAAACACGTACACTACCGTCGGAAATTGCGCGCACGACTCGCGTGAGCGCTATTAAAAATCACTGCTGAATTCGAACCAGGATATTTCGGCGAAAAAAATAGATAGGGCATTTTTTTGAAAACAGTTGGAAAGCTCATGAAATTCCACGTCTATTTGTACCCAACAAATATTTTTTTGACCTTCTGTAAATAGTACAGCACTTGAGAAGTTCAAAAAACAAATTCAAGATTTTCCCAAATTTTCTACATCAAATTCAACTGTTTGCACGACCTAGGAAAATTGTTTCAAAAATCTAAAAATTATACGACATCGAGCCTTCAATCTTATATTTAATTTAAGCCAAGAAAACTTAAAAAATCTTCATGGGTGCCCGAGATATGATTAAAAATGTTCAATCGTATCTGAGCTTAATTTTAATCGACGATCACAGTTCTCGGCCGGTCTGCTGCTCGTCTCCTTCGTTGAGGCAGGACCGAATAGGCCACGCACTAAGGTGGCGCCTCTTATACTTTTGGTTCTCTTCATTAGTAATTTTTATTTCAAATTATGGTGAATGAAAAAAAATATTTATCGTTATTTGTGATTGTTAACAATTATTTGAATCTAATATTATCATTATATTAAAGAATAGGAGAATGTCCACTTAGGCGCCACCTCTCTGCGTGGCCTATTCAGTCCTGCACATTTCCACATTTGCACATTTTTAATCATATCTCGGGCATCCATAAAGATTTTTTAAGTTTGCTTGGCTTAAATTAAAGATAAGATTTCAGGCTCGATGTCGTATAATTTTCAGATTTTTGAAATAATTTTCCTAGGTCGTGCAAAAAGTTGAATTTGAGGTAGAAAATTTGAGAAAATCTTGAATTTTTTTTTGATCTTCTCAAGTGCTGTACTATTTACAGAAGGTCAAAAAAATATTTTTTTTGGGTACCAATAGACGTGGAATTTTATGAACTTCCCAACTGTTTTAAAAAAAATTCCCTATCTCTTTTTTTCGCCGAAATATCGTGGTTCGAAGTCACCAGTGATTTTTAATAGCGCTCACGCGAGTCGTGCGCACAATTTCCGACGGTAGTGTATGGAAAGAAAGTAAAATAATACAGAACGTTCGGAAATCCAAATTACGCATGAATAAGTTTATATTTGTGAACAGGCCAGTTCACGAATATTACTGAAAATATTAAGTAATACAAATTATGCAAAGTGTGTCAACAAAATTGCAATCAAATATATTGTTTACACTCTTGTATATTATGCAGTTTAATGTCCAATAATGTTTTATTAACCTTTTGGTATAGAAAAAGTGATACCACAGAATAAGTGTAAATAGGTATTTTTGTCTGGAAATTTTTAAAAATTTAGTTAACCTTTTTTCAGATTTTAATTCGGCAGACAATTATGTTTATACATTTATATATTTTTATATTTTTATAAAACTTTCGATTCATTGAAACTTTTTTTATTTCAATTTCTCCACCCCTTATGATGTTAGGGAATTTTAAAAATAATACATACAATCGATTTTCTAATTCTTTAAAAACATTAAAAGTTTTAAATCAATTTGGAAAACGAAAATGATTCGATTTCATATTATTTAATTTCAGTCGGACTGTAGTAATGTTTTTGAAATTGTATAATTAAAATCATAAGTCGCTTCTTTTCGTAAGCTAGTCTTGATTCCATCTGTACAAAACATCTCTCACCCCATTTTTTTTGAATGATTGCTATACAGATTTTAGAATAAATTAAATTAATCTGCATTAGAATAGAAGAAAACACTTTAATTTAATGTTTCAAATTTATCAGCTGTGGATGAAACAGTTTATAGAAACCTGGTTTACTTGTGTCAATAAAAATCAATAAAATTATCGAATTTTGTGTCGATTGAAGAAATTGAATGTTGCCAAATTATTTATGTTATTTGTTCAGAAGAAAACAAAATGGTTAATGAAAAAGAATGTCCAATGTGCTTGAAAAGGTTTAAGAACATACATTCATTTAATTGGAAACAGCATCAAGATGCGTGTAAAACAAAAAAACGCGCGAGAATTGAGAAATCTGATCTAAGACAGTTTTTCATTAAAAAATCGAAAACAGATACATCGTCTTCAGATAATAGTGAAAACAAGCGTGATAAAAATGGTAGGTAAGTTTTATTTTACTCTTCCATAATCTCAAAATATATTGTCTCATCAAATTTAAAGTTCAGAAGTTCATATGTTTTAGAATTTAAAATCTTTATCTATTGATATATATTTTCTTAGCGATACCAAGTACAAGTTTGGAAAATGAAAATGTTTCTCAGGAAACTCAAGTCAGTAGAGACTTATAATCGTCATTATCGACGAATCAATATGAAACAAAGGAAAGCACAGAAGAGAGTCTGCCATGCATAAACACAGGTAAACGTATTACTTGTCATAAATATCAAAGAACTTAACACTCTACAAATTTATTTAAAAAAATATATAAAAAATCGATACTTTTGAAAAATATTTTCAATCAATTCTTCTACTAAAAGATACCTTAAATGGCATATTTCTCAAGTTTTAATAATTTATAATGCAAGAACACTCATTATTGTTATTACTATCCATCTTCTAAGAATTGAAAATAGGGTAGTAATTCATAAACTAAATTTATTTTGCAGATTCTTCGATTATTATTCACCACAATGCCAATAATATTTTTTCCCCTGAAGTTGAAATTCGAGAGGCAAACGAAATCGTATCTCTGGACGAACAATCTTCTATGGAAAACGAGTTTCGTGAAAAACAAAACGATACAAATATTCTTCAAGACGACGCTCTCTCTTCTCTGGATAAAGAGATTCCTGTGGAAAACGATAAAAAAAGTGAAGATGTTCCCAACAAACAGACTGTACTGTTCCAAAATGATCCTGCGGTTTTTAAAAATAAAATATCGTTTTCAGATTCCGAAATAAAACGCATTTTAGAAGAGGGACCTTGTTAACTGAAAGCTGAAGAAATGCAAGGTGGAAAATTTCCGATTAAGAAAGATGGAAGGCATTTTAAAGAAGCTTGGTATACCAAAGACTATGTGGATAAGAAGAGAGAAAAGAGTGAATGGTTGAGCTACTCGACATCTGAAAATAAGGCGTTTTGTGTAACTTGCCAAATAGCAGTTCGGAATATACCGTACCAAAACAGTAATTGGGCAACAACAGGCTTCAGTGACTGAAAAAATGGCACTATTGCCATAATAAAACATGAGACATCGCAGTCACACATTAAAGCTTACTTTAAGCTCCAGATGAAAAACGTGTCGGCTCCTATTTTACCCGATTTAGTCTACGAAAAAATAAAGATGTTGCTCATAATCGTGCTGTAGTAAAAGAGTTGATTGGCATTACTCTTTATCTTGCAAGACGTTGCATTGCATTCCGCGGGCATAGAGATAATTTCACACACGATTTGGGAGGAAATTTTATCGGTCTTGTCCAACTCCTTTCGAAGCGATCGCCGGAACTGGGTACGTATCTTGTTCACCTACAGGAAATAAAACTTGGAAAAAAGAAGGTAGAATTTTCCTTCCTTTCATGGCATAGGCAGAACCAGTTGATAGAAGCAATTGCTCATTATATTAAATCAATAATAAATACCGATATTAGAGCAGCTCTCATGTTTAGCGCTCAAATGGACGGATGTTTAGACGCCTCAAAAAAGGAACAAATAGCCTATGTAATACGATATGCAAATGAGAAGGGTGGTGTTGTTCATGAGCGTTTAATTGATATCCAACCGACTGTCTCGAAGCTGGTGAACGTCTTTTTCAGAATTTGAAAAGATTTACCAAAAGCATGACCTTCATTGGAAAGATTTCCTTGTTGGACAATCTTTTGATGGTGCAAGTAACATGCGTGGCGAAGAACGTGGACTTCAAAGTCGTATCTCAGAAGAAAATACCTCATCTATATACATATGGTGTATGGGGCACAGAGTAAATCTGGTTGTGACAGAAGCTGTTTCTTGTAATCTCGACGCTAGAGACATGTTTGAAAATCTTCAAGAATTGTATATTCTTATTTATAACTCGAAAAATACAATCGTCTTTTTTGAAGAGAAGCAACAGGAGTTATATCCTAAGCAACCGATTCGTCGATTGAAAAGAGCTAAAACAACTCTTTGGATGTCTGAAGGAATGTCCTTGGATACTACGTTAGACACCTACGTAGCTGTGCTTGATACATTGGAGCATGTGCGAGACTTAAGATGTACTTCTGAGTCAGAACGTAGTGCTAGCCGTATTGCTGCGGGTCTTTATAACTACTTTCTCTCAATGAGGTTTTTGGCAACAGCGTTCACCTTTACAAAAATCTTTGAAAATATTAGCCCACTAAGCAAATACTTGGAAGGTATAGATATCGATCTGTATAGTGCGGCTAATCAGGTTTCTACAGTCATTAAAGAGATAACAAAACTACCATCTGATGAAAACTTCGAAAAAACTTTTTCTTCCGTCGAAGAGTTTATACAGAAGAATCTTATTGAGGATGTGCAACCTTTTCAGGAGAAGCGATTACGGCATAAAAAAGGATCTGCTGATGAAAAGGGAAGAGATGAGCCTATGGTAGATCCAAAATTTAAGTTCGAAGTAGAAACCTATAATGTAACAATTGATATCACTTGTCAACAATTGGAAGAACGCTTCAGTGAAAGAAACTGCGGAATTTATCGAGATTTAGCACTCCTGATTCGTAACGGTATAGAGAAAATTAAAGAAGATATGTCTTCTTTACCCGATGATGCTTTTGCAACTATCGCATCTGTTTATGGTCAGTATATTGACGAAAAAAAGGTTTGAAGGAGTACACACAGTTCTGCAAATTATATCCTTCCTTTGAAAGTGGACGTCTCTTACAGAAGATAGACACTGATGTAAATCCGAATCAGGAATTCGTAGCTGATGAGTTCTTTGAGGAGGACCATGGACATTGTTCAGAATATGAAACATGTGAAAATAATGATGATGGGGGAAAATGTGAAGATGATGAAAACGTAGCCAAGAAACCCAACGAGTTGCATAATTGTGGTAGCATTATGCAAGTTTTCAAAGTGTTTTGTTATTGCAAACTTAGACCTGTATTTCCAACTATGGCGGTGCTTTTAAAAATTGTAGTTACGCTACCAGTAGCCAGCACTACGCCGGAACGCGTATTTTCGAAAATGAAGTTAATAAAAACGCGCCTCAGAAGTGTCATGGGGTCCGAACGTCTTGGATCGCTTCTAGTTCTAACGATGGAAAAAGATATCGAAGTAGACTACGACGAAGTGATGAAGATTTTCGTAAGTTTCTGCCCGCAAAAATCGCCTGTAAGAAAAGCTCTGCTGTATTGCTAAGAGCAAGCATTGAAGCACGCGTGTAGTAAAATGTTTACATCGATATGAATAAATAATTTCCTTCCAAACTTGTGTACCTGTAGTTCATAATTTTCATGCCCCAAATGTTCAATTTTGAAGAATGCCCGAAAAATGACCACATGTGGGTACTTAGCACGTGAGAATGCTCTTCCTATTCAAAAATAGCCCAATTGAATCGTTTCATACTGCAAATCGCGTCTACGTACGTTGTACTACTACGAAACTACCGCCCAGGCTCTTTTTTTTTTGCTTGTTGGAAATTTGGAGTGAAAAAAGGGGGTGGGGGGTCAAGATGAAGGAGTTATGCCCGTCCTGTTTGGAAAAGGATTGGCGCCACTGCCCTGCACTGGTTGTTTAGCCCTTCTCTTTATATATACATATGTCGTAGGCTTTTAGAGGATTCAGGCTTTCAGCCGACTGCCGGCGTTCGGAACAAGTTGGGACGAAATCTATACCTGGCGTCCAAGTGCCTGATTTATTTAGGCATTCAGACGAATACTCAGCTATTCTTCTGAAAGCCTGACACGTTTGAGGCTTTTACGGGAAACCAGCCATAGAATATTAAAACACATGAAATGGCTATTTAACATTTTTTTAAATTTATTTTCATCTTCATCTAATTAATGAAATATAATTTTCCAAAATAATAAGAATAATGATTTATGTCATATATTTAAAAAGTCTTTTAATTTTAGTTCATGTTTTCACAGGATTCGAAGGTAAAAATGTATTCATTTTTTAATTTGCCTCATTATAATCATATAATATTATTGATGACAAATAATAAAGAAAAAGTAATTAATTAGTCATTTAATTAGAAAATCTTTATTTTAATTAAATATTTGAATGATGAATTTAATTACAAAATAATAAGAATAATGATTTCATGTCATATATTTAAAAAGTCTTTTAATTTAAGTTTATGTTTTTGCAGGTTTCGAAGATGAACATCTTATTTTTATTTTGCAATTCGGTTGCGCAAAGAAGTGAATGGCTAAATTAATCATTTAGCAAGCAATATTTAAAATTTAAACGCATTTTTTGTAGATCTTTGTAAATATTACAACGAAAAATTGCCACGTTTACTATTTTTCTTGCACAAGTTTCAATTTGAAATAGCAAAATTGCTTGAATTCCACGAAAACACTGACTTCAGAGTTCAAATGATGCATGTTAAATGGTAAATATTTAGCCTTTTACTATAGCATTAAAATTTAATAAAAATGAACAATTGTTCTTTAATTTGAGGTAGATAATGTAAAAAATGCAAAAATTATTCATTGCTTTCATTATAGCATTTTTTTAATTTTTCATCAAACTCAATTTTGTTCACAATACACTCACCCATAATTTTTACGTTTTCGCTTGCTTATACTGCTCGCTTCAAGATTGATAGCAGACTGATGTTATTTATAAATGTTCAATAAGTTCATAATTTGATTGGTATGCATAACATCTATTGTACATTATACTGAATGACAAGAAATTTCACTGCTAAATCAAAATACATAATAGTGAACAATAATAATCCATGAAGCATTCAAGATGTACTAAATAATTATACATGACATAAATCTGAGTGGATATAATTATGCAGCAATAATTATTATACTTATAATTATTATTCACGTTAATTATAAATTCATTATTTAATTATTCGATTAATATGAAGATTTTTTAATCAAATGATTATTTAATTAATTAAGCTTTTCTTTATTATTAGTCATTAATAATATTATATGATAATATAAACGCAAATTGAAAAATAAATCAATGTTTACCTTTCAATCCTGTGAAAACATGAACTGAAATTACGAGACTTTTTAAATATATGACATAAAATCATTATTCTTATTATTTTGGAAAAGTATATTCTGATAATTAGATGAAGATGAAAATAAATTTAAAAAAATGTTAAATAGCCATTTAATGTGTTTTTATACTCTCTGCTGCTTTCCTGTAAAAGCCTAAAAGGTGTCAGGATTTCAGAAGAATAGCTGAGTATTCTTCTGGATGCCTAAATAAACCAGGCACTTGGACGCCAGGTATAGATTTCGTCCCAAAAACTTCCGAACGCCGGCAGTCGGCCGAATGCCTAGGCAGTCGGCTGAAAGCCTGAATCCTCAAAAAGCCTACGACATATATATACTGAGCCGAGAAAAACCGCATTAGGTCGATTAACGAGGCACCAGGGTATTTTTGAACTTGGAACTTCGTAAAACCGCTTTCCGAAAAAAACGCATCTAAACTTGGCGATGGCTATGTTATTATTCCCCATCGTAAACTTTAAATCAACATTTTTACCCTTGTTCACAAAAACACGAATATCTTGAAAACTAGAATAGACTAAATGGGCCCTTTCACCTGATAAGGACATATGGGGCATAATTTCTGAAGTGTACCCACCTCAAAAATGAAAGTTGTCCGATCGGGCTAAAAATTGGCCTAATTGTAGTCCTATGAGATAGTACTCCTCACACCAAAAATTAATTCATTTTGATGATTATTTATCAAAGTGGAGGGGGAACAATTTATAGGGTTTTCAAGCAAAGCCTTACTTTCAAACGTTTGTAACTTTTGTCCTGTTGCCTGAAACAAAATTTCACGTTCAGTATTTTCGATAGATTTTTTCACAAACTTTCTGTTTGTGATAACGATTTTCAAAAAAAGTCAAAATTTCACCCGAATTTTTGAAAATCAAAAATAAATTTGACTTTTTTTCAAATTGCGGCACTTTTTTTTTTCTTCAAAATAGTTTTAAAAGAAAGCTGAGATTTTTTCCTATAAGACCTCCAATTTTCAGAGTGGCAAATTCATTCGTCTTTGAGTAATAGAACGATACGTAAACAAGATGCCGTGATAGGGTGAGTGGCGCGCGATTTCCCCTAGTGCGCTCACGCCGAGGATCTTTCTGCAACGCTTCAGTGCCAGTTTTTTAACTTAAGTAATATTATATGCTACTAGAATAACTGCTCTCTGCATTGCCAGGATGAACTAACAAGGCCTGCATTACGGGCAGTGTAAAATTGATTGGGAATATGCTTTATAAATTATAAGTGAGAATATACATCTTTTGAATTTACTCGAGCATTTTTCACTTTCTACTTCTGCCACTAGATGGCTGTCATCCAGTAGATGGTTGTGATTCTCACAAGAGAAGATAATTTTCAACAGTATAAGATACTTGAATTTAATATTCGTATTTTACTCGCAGATTTTATCTGAAATTGAGTTTATCAAAGCAGGTTTGTACTTAAATTTATTTTATTCTTTTTTTCCCCATTCTTATTCTCCATTATCTATTATTCCTAAAATTGTATTTCTGGAAATATTGTCTTTGGTTATTCTTATCTAAGATTCTCTTCGAATTTGAAAACAATACTTTTTGCACGATGCCCTCTGAAAAAGTGATTAAAATTTGGAAGAGTAGATGTATTAATCCTTTTCAAAAAGTGCGGCATAAATCAACTAAGCTTAAACTCCGTTGTGTTTCCCAGGACTTGCGTTCGAAATTCCCTACATTTCCAGAAGGAGCTCCAATTTGCAGTTCATGTAGATAACAACTCATCAACTCAGCGGGAATATCATCCTTGAACTCTGGAAATGTTGCAGAGCCTTCTGGTAGAGATCAGGTAGATACTGAGGACCATGGAATGATTTCTGACGATGATGAAGATCAGCTCTATGACATCGAAGAAGATTTAGATGTCTTAGACACCAAGTTGCAGTGTGAAAACAAATATCATGAAGCTGGTGTTGAAGTACTTGGTCAAATCATCGAAAAATTCAATGCCTCTAAAGATCTTGAAGAACAATTTCAACTTCTTTCGCTTGCCCCAAAATCTTGGGGACGAAGAAAATTGATGCAGGTCTTCAATACATCAGAGCGAAAAGCAAGGAACGTCAAAAAATTAGTTGCGGAGCATGGAATTCTGACGCTTCCGAATCCAAAAAGAGGAAGAGCATTGACACCTGAAACTGAAACTATAGGTTACTACTGTGTAACCTCAACGAGTTATATGCTCAATTCACGTCAGAACACGTAGGCCTGAAGATCAGCATTTCGAAATTCACAAAACTCAGACCTCGTCATTGTGTTCTAGCAGGAAGTAGTGGCACACATAATGTGTGCGTTTGCGTGCATCACGAGAATGTCAACTTGATGTTGAATGAAATAAATATTCAACATTTAACAAAGGATACTGACATGGTGCTCACAAATTATCACGACTGCCTGCATGC
The DNA here is from genome assembly GCA_932178445.1 of Andricus quercusramuli. Taxonomy (NCBI): domain Eukaryota; kingdom Metazoa; phylum Arthropoda; class Insecta; order Hymenoptera; family Cynipidae; genus Andricus; species Andricus quercusramuli. The sequence goes on from CAKNXH010002296.1 coordinate 207,545, forward strand.
TATTGTATGTCCTGACTCTTCAAGTTCCTGTCATTTAGGAAAGTGTGAAAACTGTCCAGGTACTGCAAACTTGAAAGATCACATCACAAAAGCTTTTGATGAACATTGTATTAATGAAGTGAGGTTTGAAATTTGGCTACAGACCGACAGATGTACTCTAAAGACTCTGGTAATGGATACTGATGAATTCGTAGATGATTTCTGTGAGAGGCTGTTGAAATTAAAAACTCATCACTTCATTTCAAAGGAGCAACCATCTTTTTTTCAAAAACCTGAAGGAAAATTTATTGCCTGGGGAGTTTTTGATTTGCTTCGATTTCGCTGAGAATTACGCCTTCATAATTCAGAATGCAGCGCAATCATTCCACTGGAATAACGACCGAGCTACAATATTCACTGTCGTGATTTATTATAAAACAGATGGAGAGCTCAAGCACGTAAGCATGGCAATCATATCTGATAACTTAGCTCATGACACGGTGGCTGTTCACGAGTATCAGAAGATAATAGTAGATTACTTGAAAACTCATTTCAGGCCAAAGAAAATCTACTATTTCACTGATGGTGCAGGGCAACATTTTAAAAATAAGAGTAGCTTTATTAATCTCCAAGCCCATGAAGAAGATTTTGGTATCCAAGCTGAATGGCACTTCCATGGTACATCTCACGGTAAGGGTGCATGTGATGGTATTGGAGCGAATATAAAGAGACAAGCAGCACGATCAAGCTTACAATGTTCTCCGAAACATCACATACTCACTCCCCATGCTTTTTTTCAGTGGGCAAAGAGTAACTGTAAGGAAACCGAAATTTTTTTCAGCAGCAAAGAAAATCATGCCTTAGCCACCGAGTTACTGAAAGCCAGATTTGACAAAGCTGTCACGATACCAGGTACATTACAGTACCACGCTTTCATTCCCACTCAAGATGGAAAACTTCAACTCAAGAAGTTTTCTTCCTCTGAGAAATACGACATCTTCTCGAATGGCAAAAAACAGAAACCGCAAAAGAGGCCTGCAAAGAAAACAACTGTTGAAACTATCGCCAAAAAATCGAACAGGAAGACACATAATATTACCATATAATATTACTTAACTTTAAAAAGTGGCTCCTAAGCGTTGCACAAAGATCCTCGGCTTGAGCGCACTAGGGGCAATAGCGCGATACGCCTTATCACGGAATCTTGTTTACGTATCGTTCTATTACTCGAAGACGAATAAATTTGCCACTCTGAAAATTGGAGGTCTCATAGGAAAAAATCTCAGCTTTCTTTTAAAACTATTTTGAAGAAAAAAAAAGTGCCGCAATTTGAAAAAAAGTCAAATTTATTTTTGATTTTCGAAAATTCGGGTCAAATTTTGACTTTTTTTGGAAATAGTTATCATCACCAGAAATTTTGTGAAAAAATCTATCGAAAATATTCGAGGTGAAATTTTGTTTCAGGCAACAGGACAAAAGTTACAAACGTTTGAAAGTAAGGCTTTGCTTGAAAACCCCGTAAATTGTACCCCCTCCACTTTGATAAATAATCATCAAAATAAATTAATTTTTGGGGTGAGGAGTACTATCTAATAGGACTACAATTAGGCCAATTTTTAGCCCGATCGGACAACTTTCATTTTTGAGGTGGGTACACTTCAGAAATTATGCCCCATATATAGATCAAGACGCGTTGCTACTTAATCTCCTCGAAAACTATGGTAACAAATAATTAAATAAAAGAATCTTTTTTAATTTCATAATCTCCCCTGGTAACTTAAACTGTACGTTTCCGGATTCAATATATTTTTATCAAAAAATACAATGAATTGCAATAGAGTACAATGATATGAAAAGTGTAATTTTGTGTACAAATTTGTAATAATTACTTCTAAAATATGATCAAACGGTCTGACCTCTAGCAACAAATTTCTGTTTTTATTACAGTTTTGGCTTTGTTGTGATTTTTTACGGTTTTTAACAATTGTTTGAAAAACATCCGGAGAGCGGAAACATATTTTGAGAATAAAATATAAAATGTGATTGTAAAATTCTGTAAAAATGTCCGAATTATAGAAAAAATGGTAGATTCGAGTAAGGTTTTTCACATTATTTTTAAAAAATCGTTAAAATCGTACAGAACTGTAAAAGAATCGAATATAAACTACCGTTCATTGTTATAATTTTTATACTTCAACAACATTATACTACTAATTGAAAACTTTCAAAAACAATTACGATTTTCACATTATTACACTTTATTGCAATTTATTGTTTCTTTATTGTGAAAATACAATTCCACAGCAGGGAAATTGAAAGGAAATCTTTAAGAAACTACTATTCATTGCAATTATTTGAATACTTTCACACATTTCAACAAGTAATTAACAGTTTTTATAAAAAATTACAATTTTCACATTGCTTTACTTTACTGTATTTTACTGTCTTCATTGTGAAAATATACTTCCATCAGGGTTCTACTATAGTAACATTTGTTGAATGAACGACATTTTGTTAAATCAATACAAGTTTTTTTGAAATAACCGTAATTTTTTTGGGTCAAACAAAATATTTTTTTGCTTTCATGAGAACTAAATTGTTTCCTTGTCACAACTAAGTATTTTTCTCAGTGAAAACTTATTTCACTGATTGAGACAGCCGACTACTTCATTCTCTTCATATACTTTCTACAATGAAAAGCACATTGACTCGCTCTTTTATCATGAAAAAAACAGTGTGCAATTCAACTTCTTTACTAACCTGAAGAGATGCTTCAGAAGGCGCGCATTCTCGACTTCCGGTCGGCAAAAGATCGCCCTGTTCTGCCATTACTGCTGACCTGATGTACCCGTTATTACCCTCCGATATCATCTTTAATTTCAATTCCTTTCCTTCCCTTTCTCCCTCTCCTTCTCCACGTTCGATTTCTCCTTTTTCTTCAATTTTTACGATTTCATACAATTACACACTCCTTTACGGGGGTCACACCAACATTAGGTATTTTCTTCTCAACTTTTTCCCACGAAACCCTAGTTTTCAATCCTTAAACAATAGCATCATATCGGGGGAAAAATATTTCAGGCTCCGAGGGTGAGAAACTGACAGAGTGCCTACCTTAATCCCTCCCGATCCACGTGTTTGATGGCCGAGCGATTCCACACACGAGAACCTCCACGAAGCGAGGGGAAGTTTACTGGATCACTAAAGCTGATCTGCCGGAAGATGAAGCCTTCACCGATCGAGGCTGCACGTGGAATACTAAACAGGGAAGCTACGTGCAAACGGAGAAATGCATTCTTTGACTTATCTGTACGGTTTGTGTTGAAACTGACAGTACCTATGTTTTTAGTTCGATCTCGATATGCATCGGTTAATCAAAGGGACTGCTTCTCCAGTGGGAGAAACACTCCTCGTGCGCGTTTAGGATTCTTTTGTTTGGCTTATTGTTAGTTTTAAAGTTTAGTCATGTATATAAATTGTATGTATTGATTTTGCTCAAATTGAAAAATTCATAAACTAGTTTTTAGTTAGTTTATAATTCCTCTTTTGGCTCACTTATTATTTTTCTCTTGCGACTCACTCGCTGGCTGAATCTTCGGCTTCGATTAACCCCCTTTCCGAGCTGGTATCACGGTTCGTTGACCGAGATATTTTCGAACCAATCACAAACTACGACACCTTTCACATCCCGTGAAAATGCGAACCTGGTCCGCTGATCAAGGGTCTGACACAAGTTTCCTCGCAGCTTAGAGTCCATGAGCAATATCCAACCATCGTAAACAAATTTTCAGCCACGGACTTCAGGTGCAGACCAGGTGAAGACCCAATCCTTGTATTAACTTTTCAAAGTTATCTCAACTTATCTCTCTTATCCATGATCCTCTAATTCAAGGAGTATGTGAATTCAAAACAAAGTGTGGATCATGCTTCAACTTAGAAGATGATCTAAAGTGAAAAGTTACTCAAAGTTAAAAGATTTTGGAGTTGATAGGATCCTTAACGTAACCTCCACTTAACCTATTATGTAGTTTCTCCCTTGGCTTCGGGGTTCTTTAAATTTGTTTAGTATCTTTCTCTATTTTTGTTTTCTGTTGATCTTACGCGAGATTTTACATAAATATGTAACGATTGCCGGTGGCGGCGGTGGTCTGTGCCGGACTGAACATCAGCACGTTGCTGTCGCACAGTCTCTACCACCACCATCACTATCGCAAACATCAACATCAGGGAGTAGCACACTTCTGCTTCTTTCCCCATGCAATATACCCATTTCTGGTACCTGCAGGTCGATACCACGCATGCGCTTGGGGGGATGAAACCAGTGTTCGGTGGATTTATAAGAATCGTCTCGTTTAGGGAACGAATTTCCATGTTCGTGAATCAAGTTCCAGAGGAGCTCTTCTATTCTTTTCATTCACAATATACTAATATTTCGGAAATTTGAAAATTCTGGTTTTAAATTATGCAATTTTGGGAGTTTAATAATTGAAATTCAAGAATTTTAAATCAGACTAAAATCAAATTCAAAATCCCATTTAACGTACAACAATAAATTCAATATATAGAATTCCTGAAAAAAAAAAACAAGAATTCAACGATCAAATTTGGACAAACATCACAAAATCTAAATTTTGTGGTGTTTGTCCAAATTTGATCGTTGAATTCTTGTTTTTTTTTCAGGAATTCTATATATTGAGTTTAATAATTACCATAATTGGACATTTCCAAATTTTCTCAGTAAAATTAAGATGATTTGAGGAAAATTTCGTTTTAAGTAACGGAAGCTTCATGCCGTTACATGTAATAGAAAATTACAAAACTTTTTCGAAATTCAAGTAAATGTACGAAAACTGCATTACAATGTCGTGATTTTATGAACATTTTCGGAAATTTCATATACAAATTTCGTTTTAAGATGCGGTGACGTATAAAACCATAAGAAATTTCGTAACGTTTTCCGTTACCGATGTATATGCAAACAGTGTATGTTTACAGAATATCTATGCAGAATACAGAATATATTATGATTTTTGCTGGTCTGTTTTGATTAATTTTACTTATTCACTAGTTTTGCCTTTTCTGTTGTCTCTGCTTCATCTTCTTCGATATACTGTTACTATTACCGAGTAAAGTAAGACGTAAAATTAATCAAAACAGAATTGCAAAAATCAGAATTCCATCATTTTTTAATTCAAAATCGAAAAGATTTGATATTTCTAAACTTTTTAACAGTATATTTTGTAAATGCAAATATGGTTTGGAAAAGTTTAAAAAAATAAATTGATATATTGAAAAATGTATTTATAATATAAAAAATTAATTTTCCTATATAAAGGAATACTTTAGGGAGAACTAAACTCACTAGATATCTCCCTCACAACGCTTTGAATCTGAGAGATAATCAAGAAAAAAATATAAAAAATTAAAAGAAATCAAACTAAAGATCTCAATTCATGGAGAAGAATTTTTGTTAGAAAACAATATAAAGATGTATTATTTATTGATTCTTTAATTTTCTCAGAAATAAAGTATTTAAACCCCATTTTTTATTCGCAAATCTCAAAAGCAGATAATATATTGTTGAAAAATTCTATTGTTTCATTCAATCTTGATAAAAAAATGGCTCATTATGTTCTGTGAAACATTCTCCACAACTATACTCGATGAATTTTCACAACAAAAATTTGTTTGGAATTTTTAAAGTGAACAAGTTATTTTTAACATAATGCAACGAGGAAAATTGTAAAGAATGTTTCAAAGAACAATATGAGCCATTATGTATTGATATTATAAACAAATTAGGATATGTTATAAAGATATTTAAAAAAACCAAATGTCAAATATCTATTGTGAGAAAAACAATTTTATTTAAAAATAATTTTTTTTAATACATTGCTGCCTCTCGTAAAATGTACTGAAATTGATTGCCGTTTATTTTTTCTGCTTGTATAAACCGTTATCAATTTCAGGTTATGTCACTTTGTCGATCCAATCGACTCAATATAAACTTTAGGCGGTTCGTAAAATTCGACTCATGGCTGACATGAGTCGATTCAGAATTTTTCGATTCGTTCACAGGTTGAGTCGGTGTCTAAAAATTCGACTCATGACTCACGTCCAGATGACGGTTATGAGTGGAGTCGAATTAATTTGCACACCACTACCAAAAAGGCTTCAGAACTTTGAGCACTAGTACGTTCTAAGTATATATTGTGCAACAAGTGCAGAAGATAGGCAGCTCTAAACAGTCTAAGCAGGTATATGAGGCAGTGATCTAAAGTCGAAAATCGAACGGACCTCTCTTTTTATATCACCACACTTTAGAAAAAGAGGTTTGTTCGATTTTCGACTTTCGACATGGCCCCGGAGTCCCACTGCTGTTACACACGATATTTTTTGTATTCAATGCAGGGAATATTCGATTTCAGAAACAATAAAAACACCGAAAATGTTGGTTCATGGTAATATTACCATAAATTGCTAAAGATTTTCAAAAATGATTTGAAAAGTTGTAGGCTCCGGAAGCTTCGATCATGATTCCTTAAAGAAACCAATCCCAAAGCTACTGGAACGTGTACGTCATCCGCTTCTGCTCCTTCTGTCCTAGAAGGTAAGCAAGAGCGGGAAATTTACGCGTGATAACATCGGGCAACACTGTTCCTTGGAGTCAGGTCTCTAGCCGCGGATGACCGTACGCGGCAGACAAGTCAGTTGGAGATGAAGGTTTCACCTCTGGATACTTTTTTAGAGCTACCAAACTTTTCAGAATTTAAGAGGAACAGTGTTGATGGACCAGATGGAGTGATCCCAGGAGAACAGCCTTTTGCATCCGGTTCGCGATGAAATGAGCGTGACGCTGGCAAGCCGGAATCTTGTTGAGTTCGCTAATAAATGAAGCTTTCATACCTCCAAGGCAGCCGATTATGAGAATTATAAGATGGACTTTGTAGCCTTGGTACAGCCTACTCAGCTCGAAAAGAAGTGCGTGATATTTCGCCCGTTTTTCTCCCTCCTTTGCCGTGATATTACCATCCGCTGGTGCTGAGAATTCAATCACGTGAATGATCTTGTTCTTCAGATCTTGGAGGACAATGTCAGGCTTCGTAGCACTGATACGTTGAGTGGTGGAGAATAAGAAATTCCAGTAGATCCTACACTGATCATTCTCCACAACTGACTCGAGTTCCCCCTGGGCGTATGGCAAGACGGGTAATAGATCAACACCATAGAAATGCCTAAGATGGTAATACAGGGTGTCCCAGACTCAAGTGTCCGGACTTATATAGCTATATAAAAATGAAAAAAATAAATAGAAAATTCCTCTTCCAAAAATCAGTTGAAGTTTTAGTTTTTTAGTTATAAAACGTTTAAGCTGGGCCAATCAGGAGCGCCGTATAAACAGCCGTGTGTCCGTGAACCAGATTTAAACGCAGTGTTTTTGAAGTGAGCGCAGAGGTGGGGTTAGCGACGGGAGAACACTACGTTGGAATTCCGTTCACGCACACACGGCCGCTTATACGACGCTCCTGATTGGTCCAGCTTGAATGTTGTACAACTAAAAAACTAAAACTTCAACTGATTTTTGGAAAAGGAATTTTCTATTTATTTTTTTTATTTTTATACGGCTATATAACTCCGGACACTTGAGTCTGGGACACCCTGTATATCACTTTTAGAGCTGCATTGTGTCTCTCTATGTACGCGCAGCGTGCATATTTAGAGCATCCACTGAGAACATGTCCAAGTGTTTCGGGCTCTTGCTTGCACGCTCGGCAGTTGGTATCGCGTACAGGTACATTCATTATGCGCTCGCGGTAAACTAAGGTGTCTATGACGCCGTCTTGACAGGCAAAAAGAAATCCCTCGGTCTCCAATCTCAATTCAGCAGACTTGAGAAACATGTTGGACAGACCCATCGAGAGCTCTTCTCTACGTAGGATGCCGTAGAACTTACCATGGAGGGGTTTCTCAGCATGTTCTTTTAGTAGGAGCGTATGTTCTGCTTCCTGTATACGACTTTTGAGCACCAGAGGTGTTAGTGATGCTAGGCCATGTGTAATGTCGCTGGAATTAAATGGGAGGTCAAGCTCCTCTGCGGCCCTATCTGCTGCATGGTATAGAAACACCGCAGCATTGGCGACTTTATGTTGATGTACGAGTCGCATAAGGGAATCCGTTCTTTTTGGAACTGAGCAGGCTGTAGCCAGAACCGTTCTTCGATGAAGACACTCTAAGCTTAGCAATCCTCTACCCCCTTTATCGCGAGGGAGATATATTCGAGGTACGGAAGATCTAGGATGAAGACGTAGGGATGTGGATGTGGACGTAGGGATGAAGGCGTAGGGATGTGGTGACCCCATCGCCCGAGAGCTACGGCTCTTGCAGTCAGCCGCGTTGCTTTAGGCTAACTCCCCAATGCAACGAATTATGCGGTTACGACACAAGTATCGCGCAGTGCCACCCACAATAGGCCTCTCTCGGATGGAGGCCATGGTTCAGTTGGGAGTGGCAATAGGAACGAACCGAGGCGACGACCAGGCAATGACCCCGGACAAACGCGAGAACATCGATTTAAATGGTCGGACCAACTCAGGAGGGACCTTCTTACCTGTTGGCAAAGAAGCTCACCGGCGCGGAGAGGATTCATGAAGAGGTTACATGACCGTTGGGGCAATATGCACCCGGAATATGCTCATAAAACGCCTCAGTATTTAAGAGATCAGGTATCCTTCTGTGTTATTTATATAAATTACTCGCTCACTCCGTAACACTGCTCCGACCCAGGTTGCTGATCAATCTCTCTGGCGATCACCCCAAGTGAGGAGCCTCACTAGTATCATTAGTATCCAAGGTCTTTGTTTCAGGCATCATTCATTCAATTGTCACTCCGTTTATAAACTATTTGTCGCCACACATTTCTGTCCTGGCATACTACTCTAGCTTCATTCACGTCCATGCATTTTTTCATGCAGGCTCTTGTATTTCTATGGCTTCTTATGTCTCTTCGCATTAGTGTCTCATTCACAGATTCTAACCATTCTTTCGGCGGTCTACCTCTGGGCATTCTGCCATTTACTTTACCTTTATACACTTGCTTGGTCAGTCGTTCATCTTTCATTCTTTCAAGGTGTCCGAACCACCTTAGCTGATTTCTTTCCCATATGTCAACTAGTGTCTCCCCTGTACCACATTCTTTGAGGATTGTCTCGTTTCGTACTTTGTCCATCAGTGTTTTCCCGCATATTATGCACAGAGGTTTCATGCCGATCGCGTTGATTTTACTCCTGTCCTTTTCTTGACAGGTCCATGTCTCGCTACCGTATAGTACAGTCGGTACGAAAATAGAGTTATGTATGGCCATTTTAGCTTTTTTTGATATGTTTTTATTTGTGAGGATGGACCCTGCTCTACCGATAACCTGCTTACCCTTATTTATGCGCCTATCTAATTCCCCATCTATTTTGCCGTCGTTAGTGAATAGACTACCTAGATATACGTACTTGTCAACTTGTTCTAATCTCTCATCATTTAGGACAATGTTGCATATTGTTTTCTCACTTTTTTCCTCAAACACCATGACTTTCGTTTTATTCACGTTAATTTTGAGGTCCATGTTCTTCATGCTTGTATTAAGTTTATTCAACATTCTTTGCAAGGCTTCGACTGACTCTGCCATAACAATCTTGTCATCTGCGAAAGCCAACCCACGTACCTTGACGGTTTCGAGATCTACACCTTTTTCGTCGGAGAGGGCAGTTCTTAGACACTTATCCATGAATATGATAAATAGCCAAGAGGACATAACGCATCCTTGTTTCACGCCTTGCATAATATCGAACCATTCACTCTGTTTCCCATTTACCCTCACAATTTAATACCATAAATTACGGAAAAGTTTTGGGAAATTTATAAATTACCGAAAATTTTTAGAAATTTAAGATAGGTACCTAAAAAGTTCCAAAATTTCAAAAAATTTGTGGAAAATTGACAAATTAGAGGAAATTTAATGTATCAGAAAATTTCCAAAATTTCCGGGACTTTTTTGGTAATTTATCGGTAATTTACGGTTATTCATCAATAATTTATGGCAACTCATCGCTTTGGGTTTTTGCAACCACTATCCATTCAACCACGTTGGTATCACTTCCAGTACGCTACTCGTCGTGCGAAGGTGGAATTCTTATATGACTGTCGTTTCGTTACGATTTCAGTCGCCAAAAAGGCAAAGTAGTCTTTTTAAGTCAAGCGTCAATTTACAATAAAAAGATTAAAGAGGCGTAGTCGAGCGTCAAGCGCGAGGCAGTTGAGTTAGAGGCCATGAGAGTATTTGGTAACGCATTTTTTTTGGGTTTTTATCCCCCCAACCCCGGGGGTCCACTTTCCCCCCCCCCCCCCCAGTATGGTATGTAACGTTGAATTAAAAAAAATTAATTTACATGTCAAATATACGTCGAACTTAGAAATTTACGAAATTTTGAACTCAAACAGGTACAGAATGCATTTGAAAAACCGTTTTTGAAGATAACGTGAGTCTAAAGGTCATGACGAGAGTGTTACGTAACATTGACTTTCAACATCCTCCACCCTCACTCCCATGTAATACATAGTACTTAATACTTGAATGAAGCCCCTTATTGCAAAGACGCAAGGCATAAGAAGTCTATTTGCCTCTTAGATACACATGATATTTATAGTAATTGCATAATAATCGCAAAGACATCAGACAAAAAGTTGTACAAATACAATCGGTGGACGGAAGGGAAGAAATCGGGGAATCGGGAAATATAATATTTCAGAATATCTGTGAATATTTAGGAATAGTTCGGAATATGTGGGAATATGTATAGTATAGGAATATGAGGGTATATTTGAGATTATAAAGAATATTAAGAATGTTTGGGAATATAAAGATTACAAAAAACAAACAATAGAAGAAAAGAGCAGGGATCGGGAAGTTTTAGGCTAGACCAGTCCGGGTGCGGACTGGACACTTGTAATTCTTAAGGGTGCGGGTCCGAACTCGGACGCTTTAAGTTCAGTAGAGTCCTGATCCTTACTCGGACCCTTCTAGTTCCTAAGGGTTCAAGTCCACAACTGTGCCTTTTAAATTCTTAGGGGTACTGGTCCGGACCCGGATCCTTGAGACATACGGATGCGCAGTATAGTTACACGGCACATATTGCTGCGCAGTAAAGTTAGGAGGTACTTATAGATGCGCAGAAGAGTTAAATAGCAGTTTCACATGCGCTGCAGAGTTTCACAACTTATACGGATGCGCAGCAGAGTTCCATATTACTTACGGGTGCGCAGTAATGTTAGAGGTATTTGTATGTGCGCAGTAGAATTACGCAGCATTTACATTAGCGCAGTAGAGTTCCGCGAATTTACGAATGTGCAGTATAGTTATAATATATATATATTATATATATACGTTACTCATGGAGACGCAAGAAAGTTAGAGGGTACTTACATATGCGCAGTACAGTTCCATGGAACTTGTGGATGCGCAAGTGAATAACGTGGCAAGCGCATTTGCCCAGTAGAGTAACTCGACATGTATGGCTGCGCAGTAAAAGTACATCAGCCTTAAACATGCGCAGTAGAATTACACATCACTTACATCAGCGCAGTAGAGTTCCATGGAACTTACAGATGCACAGTAAAGTTACACGTCACTTATTATGTATACGCAGTAAAGTTAGAGGGTACTTATATGTCTGCAGTAGAGTTCCATGGAACTTGTGGATGCTCAATTGAATTACGTAGCAAGAACGTCTGCGTATTAGAGTTACGCAGCACCCATGACTGCGCAGTAGAGTTACATACCACGTACGACTTAGGGGTACAACGCATGAATTTGGGGACAGAATAAAAAAATTCCAAAATTTGACTCCAATTTTGAAACTTATTAAATTAGTAGATTTCCGTGAAAGTCAGTACGAGGAGGGTTTTCGGCGCACAGAACACGAATTCAGTGTTAAAATTAGTCAAAATTAAGAAATTCGAAAATTTGAGTTAAAATTTGGAAAACTGGACTGAACCTGTGGATTTCCATGCAAGTCAAAAAGGGCGGGGCTTTCGAGTCTCAAAATACGAGTTTTATTCTCAAAATACAAATTTTGGGAAAAAATTCCAAAAGTGGACTTAAATCTAGGAAACATGATTAAACTGGTAGATTTTCATGAAAGTCGAGTACGAGGGGGTTTATTAAGTCATAGAACACAGAATTTTAACCTGAAATTTAAAAAATGGTATTATTTTGGCAGATTTTTATGTATTCAAAAACAAAGGATAAAACAAAGGCCGCTAATTCCTCTTTTGTGACTCAAAAAACGTTCTCTCACAGACTTTGATGAAAATTTACCACTTAAATACAATTTCCAAAACTTGTTTAAACTTTTTAAATCCTAACCTTAAATTCGTATTCTGTTACATAAAACCCCACCTCTCACTGACTTTCATGGAAATTACCAATGAAATAGAATTTCCAAAACTTAGGGTTTTATTTTAAATTCTTAAATTTTGAACCAAAATTAGTATTATGAGACTCGAAAATCCCCTCCTTTCCTATTTTCATGGAAATCCATCATGTTAATAACATTTTACCAATTTTAAGTCAAATTTTGGAATTTTTTCATTTTTACCCAATGTTCCTTTTCTGAGCCCCGAAACCCCTCGTACTGACCTCGAAACTGTTTAATGAAATAAAAAAATGTTAAGTTACTTTCTGGAATTTTTTAATTTTGACACCAAATTTATTTTCTGTGACACAAAAACCCCCCTCTTACTGACTTTAAGGGAAATCTAACAATGAGTGTACAGAATTTCTGAAAATAAAAACAAGAATTCTACGACCGAATTTGGAAAACCACCATAAAATGCTCCTATTGTGATTTGATAATAATGAAAATAAAAAAGACAAAAGAATTAAAACAAGAGAAGAAAAGGGGATTTGGTTGGTTGCCTTCTCATTTTTCTTTCCTCTCTTTTATTTTTGTACAGAGAAAAAAAAATTTTGTTTTTAAGAAAAAGTTTTTTTTTTCAATTACAATAGGAGCATTTTATGGTGGTGTCCAAATTTGGTCGTTGGATTGTTGTTTTTATTTTCATGAATTTTATACCCTATTGAACGTTAAATAGGATTTTGAATTTTATTTTAATCTAATATACAATTCTTAAAATTTAACCTAACAATTTAACTACATTTTCAAAATTTCAGTCAAATTTTCTAATTTTTGAATGTGGACTCCAAATTCCTTTTCTGTGCTCCGAAAACTCTCTTTGTGATAAGTTTTATAGAAACCCAGTAATTTAATAAAATTTTCAAAGTTTAAGCCGTTTTTTTGAATTGTTCACTTTTAACCCCAAATTACTGTTATGTGCCCCAAAAACCCCTCGCACCGAATCTCATGGATATCTACCAACCAAGTAAAAAGAAACTAATTGGGACGAATTAAGAAGAATTCGCCGGAAGCCCCCGTGAATCTTGCTTTGCGACAATCTCGAATTGGAGATGGTGGTGAATTCGTGAAAAGTAATAAAGTCTTCAAATATTCTATTCGCCCGAATTCAGCGAAATTTTTTAAGGGATCTAATTCATTTGAATGCATAAGCACGAATTATTTTCAGTGTGCGCCAATTCATTTTAATTCGCGAGATTTTAGGTGAAGCCGCAATTCGCCAGAATTCGCCAGCGCGAATACAGTTAAAGACTGGCCTATTCAATCGAATTCGTAAGCTATAACCAACGCGCTCGGCATAAAGGATCCGTTTGTACATAAATATCAATGAGTCCCGTAGCTCAGTGGCTGCCCTCTGGACTGTATGCACTTGAGATCGCTGATTCGAGTCTCCAGGCATGCAATTTTATTACTTCTTTTCGAAATGACCTCGACCACGAATTAAGGCGAATTGGCACGCATTCAATTCGCTCTGGCCCAATTCGTTTCAGCGAATCAGAAAACAGAATTCGGGCGAATTTAAACATGTTAATTCACCGCAATCCTCCCGAATCCCCTCGTACTAACTTTCATTGGAAATCTACCAAATGTTTAAGATTTTCAAAATTTTTGTCAACTCTAAATGCCCCTATAGCACTTGCTATTTGCGTCGTAATACAGAGTTTTTGAATAAAATTATGTTTTAAGAATCAATTTAAATAACTTCAACAGCAAAAATTAATATCTTTAGCTAATTTTTTTTTGTATATTTTTTATCATTCGAGTGCGTCAAAAATTTAGGATTCCGTCATATTCAAGCAAATCCTTCCCAAGGACTCAAAATATTCAGGAGTTTATATTTACGTGAATTTGAGGTTTTAAATTATTCCGACTACTTAACATTTTTTATATTGGACTTGAAAGTTATATAAACGAGTTGATTTGAGGACCATGTAAATGTTCTGGACAAGTTGATATGGATTGAAAAATTAACGTGTTATATTTTGAGTGCATGGAAATATTGCTTAAAAATTATACAAACCAGTTGATTTGATGGTTATACCATTTTAAAACGTATCCTGATTAAATTTGGGACATAGCCCTAATTTAAAATTTCTTTTTCAAAGTTAGTCCTCAATAGGATTTTAGAAACCGACGTAGCATCAAGTTGACATGGACAGAAAATTCGGTTGGAACGCGCACGACATTGACATGTCTTTCGGGGTACGTTGGTTTCTAAACTTCACAGTTTAGAATTTGTTTTATCAGATTTAGCTATTCACCGATGATTCTCATTTCGAGCCTATTTCAATCCATAAATCGAGCTTTTTTATTAGATTGGCAGACCAAACTGAAGTGCAATTGTTTTGTTGCGTAAACTGTTTTATTACCGAATTAAGTTCTAAATCGAATCCACGAAGGAATAGTAAGGAGTAGTATCCCTGTAAGTGGGGAGTGGGACGAGCGACGTCCAATAATTCGTTAATGCTAGCTACGAATGAAAACTCTTATGCTCCCCCGTTCACATGCGCACTGGCGTTTGCCATGCCAACGATGTCAACACGCGTTTGAAGTTTCGAACTTGTGTATTGAACGAACATAAACAAACGAACGTAACCTACATGTTCATCGAGATGTCAAAAGGTAACATATTGAGTGGGTATAACATGTGGCTGCGAAAACAGCTCTGCGCATGTGCACGGGGGAGCATAAGAGTTTTCATTCGTAGCTAGCATTAACGAATTATTGGACGTCACTTGTCCCACCTCTGCTCACCGAACACATAGGGTGATACCACTCCTTACTATTCCTTCGTGATCGAATCCTAGTTTTTACAGTGTGCACGGACATTTATAGATATAAATATATGTATCCATGAAGATACAAAGCAATTTCCTTTACAATTTTTTGAAATTGAATTTCTTCCAATACGAAAAGTTTCGGATAAGGGTACATGGAGGTTTAAAAGAAGATCGATATCCTTAAAACGAGTTGTAAAATTCCTGCCGCTACAAAAGATTTTGTATCCGGTATTGGATCAAAGTCTTGCGTTGATAACTACATAACTACATACTTCATTCAAAATTCTAATACATTTGGGGCATAATTTCTTAAGTGTACCCACCTCGAAAATGAAAGTTGTTCGATCGGGCTAAAAATTTGCCTAATTGTAGTCCTATTAGATAGTACTCCTCACACAAAAAATTAATTATTTTTTTTCAATTGTCAATCTATACAAAGAAAGATATACATTTATATCTTTCTTTGTATAGATTGACAATTGTTATTCCATTGTGTAGTTATAACATTCTTTTTACGCGTGTCCTCAGGATGTTCTAAGGAAGTCTTAGGAACAAAAACCGTCCTAAATGTCGTCTTAAAAACGGCATATTCGTAGGACATGTGTAGATTGTAGACGTATATTGTATATCTCAAAACCGTTATTAGGATGACTTAGTGCTCGCTGGGATAATTTAAAGAATATGAAAACTTTCTTTGAAATATTGCTAAGGGGTCATTCACAAATTACGTGATACATTTTTCAGGAACTTCAGACGTTTTAGTCGTGGCATGAACTCCTATTGAAAATTATTTTTTGATAATAGCAAGCTATTGTAATTAACGTAACTAATGTGCATTTCAAAAAGAGAAAATGAGTGTATACTATATTTAGATATATAAACAATACCGTATTGGCAGCAAATGCTGCATTTGTGTGGAAATATTTGTTTTTGTGTCGCTCATGTATTCTGTTCTTTATATTCCTTATTCCGTGACGCAGAGAATTCACTTTGTTCGTCAGTTCGTTCTCATTATACTTTTTCCATTTGCAATTATAACCTTGGAGATATTTCCAGTTCGTACTAGATGATTCGTAACTAATATTTTAATTCTATGATGGTATCTTCAAAAAAACTACTTAACGCTTATTTTCATAAATGAACAAATGTCGGAAAGGGTAAAAATTTGAATATTCACTTCGTACCAGAATAGTACCATTCAAATAAAATTGTAATATGTTAAAAAAATGTAAAACACAGGATAAATGGCTAACATAATTCATGTGACGACATTGCAATCTTTAAAATGAATGAATGAATTTAAAATGAATTTTCTAGCTTTAATTTGGTATGTAATACTTTCGCCGCTTGGTCATCATTTCTTAATATTCTAACTTCTAACCTTTTTTTATCCACCTTGTACTGGTTTCCCCTAATGCATTTTTGCGAAATCTGAAGAAATTTTGGAAATTCCTACGGTTTTTGGTTTTTGGAATGGGGCAGCAGTGTTATACCTACATTTAGAACTTGGCTAAAGCCTTTCATTTCCGATGGCATATTCTTTTATTTTTCCCCGAAAAAATTGGGGATTTGGAAAAGGGGATGGACTCATGAAAAATATTGCACCAAGATTATGAAAAATATTGGACTAGTCATCCCGAATTTCGAGATGACGAGATACATCGTAATTAATATTATGGAGTAAAAGATTATTGATTTTATATCAGCTTATAAAATTTACATGAAGCCATCGCATTTTAACGAGTAGTAAATTAATTTGTTATATTTAAAAAATGTTGTTTCTTATCATTGTTGAGAAGCAAGAACCGATAAATAATTAAATTATTTATTAACCATTGATAGCATAACTATCAATAATTTCAAAAAAATCAGAAACCTTAAGTAATATTTCAGACTTGACAAACAGCGAGCCGACTTCAACAATTTCAACTCGTAAAATTTCTCCCATGAACGAAAGTTAAAACCTACGTTTTCAAGGCAAACTAAGACATCTTTTTCCATAGAAAAGATCCCCCGGGCATTCCTACCCGACAAACATTCGTTTTACGGCGCTATTGGACATCCCTCCCATCACTTAAACATTCCAGCTCTCAGGCTCTGGTCATATCGGATAAGCACATATAAATAAGTCTTCGTTGCCAAAGGTTAAATAAATAGAAATAGAAGTTTAAGTTTAAATGTGCTATGTTTCGGAAACTGTGTGGTCCCTTTTCATGCCTGTAATAATCTTATTGTAAAAACAAAAAATACCTACATCTAGGAATATAGTCTGAACTGTAGATTCATTTAAACCAGAAAAAATTCAAATAATTGAAGAATGCTATTAGATAAGTCAGAACAGTCAACTAATCAGAGGAGAATTGGGGACCGCATAGCTAGAAAACGAGAACCATGATCACATCAAGGCAAAGGCTGAGGGCGAGTTATATAAATATCTGGGTATCTGGCCTAATGACTGCCTACTAGGGATGTTCGATTCTTCCAGAAAAATCGATTTTTGAATCGATTCTGAATCGAATCATGAAAATCGATTCACTTAAAAATCGATAACAAAAGAATCGATTTTTCAAGAATCGATCTAAAAAATCGTGAAAAATGATTAAATTTATAAGAAATTAAATTATAAATATAATTTTACTTCAAATAGGGAATAATTTTCAATATGTTTTTACTATTTGTTTAAATAAACTGATGAATGAAATATTTGTGCTATAAATGTTAAAACTTGAATACATACCAATTTGCTAATCCTATATTCATTAAAATCGTCAGTCGATACAAGAGTGCACGTGTCGGCAAAGTATTCTTATGGCATTCCACT
>CAKNXH010002296.1:249392-285784 GCA_932178445.1 Andricus quercusramuli
GGGGTAGGGGTTTCAACTACATTATTTCAGTGACCAGTTACAGGTGTGCCTTCCCGCTCCAGCTAGATGTTGAAAAGGGGTAGGGGTTTGACCAACATTATTTCTATGACCAGTCACAGGGGTTCCCTTTCGCCCCCCCCCCCCATGAGACGTTGGAAAAGGGTAGGTATTTGACCAGCATTATTTCTGTGACTACTCACAGGGGTGCCTTCCCGCCCCCATGAATCGTTACTCGTAATTCTTGACTTGCTAATCGACGATAAAGTGCGATATATACATAAAACGTTCCATATAAAGAGTCAAAACCAAAACAGGACAAAATAACTCCTAAATCACATGTCCTCACTCTGAAATGCTTGACAGTCTTTTCGGTATGCTGAAAATATGTTTCTTTACTTTTTCCGGTAGAGAACTTTTGCCGTTACTGGCAGCCTATCCACTCCGATAGGTCAAAATACAGCAGGAGGGACAGTAAAAATGCAATAAAGGAAGTTGCTACGATAGAAAAAAAGTGAGAAATTGAATAACATGAAAAGAAAAATGATTAGGAATACTCACACTTCCCCTGGCGGACCGGCCGACCGCAAACATTACGCTACAGCGTAATGGTAAAGTAATCTGCCGATGAAACAGCACTGAAAGGGCACTGGCGAACCGCTAGTTTCTGATTGGTCGCAAGAATTATCACAACCAATCTGAAGCCACCGGATGCGTGATCCAACAGTATAAGCTGCCATTAGTCAAAATTTTACGCGCGCGATTCAAAATCGAATTAATTTAATTCGATTTTGAATCGTGCGCCAGATTACAGCCAATTGCAGAATTTGCCCAGTGTGATGGCCAACGCTCGGTGCGCGCGCAGGCTGTCTACTTTATCAACACTGTCATCATTTTGTCAGCTGAGAAGTTGAGCGTTTAGGTTAGTTTGCCTGGTGCAACTTTATGATCTGACATTCTACAGAAGGCAGAAGATCCCGGTTTGGACACGTTGCCAGTGAGATGCAAGAGAGATGCTGGTTACGTTTGAGAGAGTAAATTGGTTATCTTTGGGAAGCTTACGTTTGAGACTTACAGGGGTTAGAAAAAATATTATATGATACGCGTGCGGGTTGGCGATTCCTGCTCGTTTGATGTTGGCCACACTCGCTTCGGTCGGGCGGCGAATGTCAAACTCGTAGGAATCACCAACTTCCCGCACTTGTATCATAATGTACTATGCCAATTGGTATAGGAAAAGTACATATTCAGGTAGAATTTAAAATTTCTTTTCGGCTCATCCTTTTCAAAACAAAAATGCAGTAATCAAAAACTTAGTTGACAGAGCTCTAGGTTTGTTTCACATTTCATTTCACAAAAAGAATTTGAATATTGTTAGGAATATCCTTTTTCTCAATCATTACCCACAAAAGTTAATTGTTGAACATATCACAATAAGAATTTAACAAATCAAAAACAAACAAAATAACATTTTATTTACAGATATAATCAGAAGGAATTGAGAGAATATAGTTCTTTTAATACTTTTGTTCTACCGTTTTTTGGTCAAATTTCGAAAACTATTGAATTGATGTTACAAAAATGTAATATTCATACTATTTTTCGTATACCATTTAAAATGGATTCAATAATAAATTTTTGTAAAGATCCTTTAGATACATTCGAAAAAGGTGGTGTTGTTTACAAGATCACTTGCAAGATCTGTAACATGACTTAGGGTAAGGAGGGGCAGCGTCGACCAGTTAACAGTCAATGAATTTTTTAAAGTTAATAAGATGTGGAATTGATCCACTTTTTTAAATTTCGAGTCCTACATTATTGTATATCATATTACTATAAGTATTAATTACATTGATGAAACAATGATTTAATAATTCAATTATTTCCAAAAAGCTGTATTTCGTCGCCTTTGCCCCACACCCGAGGGCAAAGCCAACCGCAGCTTTTTATGAAAATCAAAATATCTGAAGATGGCAAAACATGATGGTTCGCGTCTGTGGTAATTTATATACTGGAAAAATTACCTTAAGGGCATGTGACACAGCCAAATACCTACATTACCGACCTCAATTTTTCAATTTTCCAAATTTTTTGTTGAATCTAAGAACTTTTTTTGTAAATAAAATTTCGGGCTGAAACTTTGGAAAATGTATGAGAAGACAATAAACTACGTTTAGGTACTTTATTCGATGATGAATTTCGCAAAAAATTATTCTCGAAAAAATTTAAACTGGGTGCATTTTTTGAACCTAAGAACTTTTTTTATAAGTGAAATATCGGCTTCAAACTTTGAGAAATGCAAGAGCCGGCAGTGAAGTACGTTTATGTACATCATTTGAGTATAAAAGATGCAAAAAGAAAAATTCCAACGAAATGTCAACAACGCTTGCCAGTTCGGTCGGTATTCGCGATGAGCACGAAAATGCGAAGTCTGGCGGCCACTGAACGAGGCCAATAGCGATTTCAATACTTACATAATTCAACATTGAAACAACATATTTCACTCAACTTTTATGCTGGACACAACTTTCAAAAAATATTATTGTAAGAACACCACATCATCAATCTTTGACAGCGTGGACCCCATATTTCAGATGTAGACGAGTCAGCTGATAGAGCCTCGATTAGTGGCCGCCAGACTTCGCATTGTCGTGCCCATCGCAAAAATACCGACCGAACTGGCAAGCGGAACCGGAGTTGACACTTAGTTGGAATTTTTCTTTTTGCATCTTTTATACTCAAATAATGTACATAAACGTACTTTACTGTCAGCTCTTGCATTTCTCAAAGTTTGAAGCCGATATTTTACTTATAAAAAAAGTTCTTAGGTTCAAAAAATGCACCCAGTTTTAATTTCTTCGAAAATAATTTTTTGCGAAGTTCTTCCTCAAATAAGGTACATAAACGTAGTTTATTGTCTTCTCATACATTTTCCAAAGTTTCAGCCCGAAATTTTATTTACAAAAAAAGTTCTTAGATTCAAAAAAAAATTCGGAAAATTGAAAAAGTGAGGTCGGCAATGTAGGTATTTGGCTGTGTCACATACCCTTAAAACATTTCCAGCAAGAAGAATAAGTTATTTTCAATAAAAATAGTGATAACTGTGATATAAGCTCTTATGCGTTGACATTGCACTAGAGACGGACTACGCGCAAAGGTTTCTACCATACCAATACAAAACACCCGCTCTACCGACCGGATTTATAATAATAATATTTAATAGTTTCTTGCATGTAGCCCAGAAGATAAGTGGCTTTTCTACATTACCAATCACTTATCGACAAAACTTATGATACTTTTATAACCTAAGCACGTGTGAACTGTTATTTTCGGCGAGCTTGCCCCACTGGTGAGGCCTCAATTATTTAAGATTTTTAATATATTTTGAACCTAAATTACGTTCAATTATTATAATGGAATAATGTGATATTGTTTCATCTGTCAAATTATCAAATTTTCATACTGTAAGTATTGCCATTAATGTTGAAACCTTTATATTTCGGCCAGCGAATCTTCCATTCTTTCGTTGCCAAAACTGTTTTCTGCATAATTTTTCTTTTACATCGTTAATTTTCAAGATTTTAGTACGTAACACTATCTTTATGATAAAATAGATATATTTAATGCAAAGTAATATTAAAATTGTTGAATAATAGCGATGTTATAAGTAAAGTTGCCTTTGCCCCACCGGTTGGCGCTGTCCCTCCTTACCCTACGTGGGACAGACTGGCAGACTTCTCAATACTACGATGGAGGAACACAAAAGTGATATTCGTTTGGGACGTTGTTATAAGAGTGTTCTTGCTAGACATACAAAAGGATTTGTTGATGTTGACCATGATTTGACTGGTATAATGTTGAAATTTTATATAGTGAAAGTAATGAGAGAATGAGAGCATTCATGGAAATGCTTTATATTAAAAAACAAAATAAGTTGTCTATTGAATTGAAAACTGATTTGGATAAATCAAACAAAAGTTATTCTAGTTTTCACGAATCTTGAATTTCTCTTATTTCTGATGTGTTTATTACGGAATTGCCTTTTGACCCACACATAGATCTCAGGTATCAAGGAGATAGCGTCGTTGTTTCGTCGCTGTTCCCATTTACTCTAATTTTTCTTAACTTGATAAGGGTGCTGTATTAGCACCGAAACGTTGGTAAATATTATAAATGCTTTCATAGTGTGACTTGATTATAATAAAAATAAAAAATACGAAAGAAATAAAGAAGAGAAGGAAGGGGATTTGGTTGGTTGCCTTCTCATTTTTCTTCCCTCTTTTTTATTTTTGTCCGAAGAAACACATTTTTTTGTTTTTAGGAATTGCGATAAGAGCATTTCGTGGTGGTTGCCAAATATGATCGTTGGATTCTTGTTTTATTTTCAGGAATTCTATACATTAACTTGAGTAGCATCTATGACTCATAAATTTTTTTGTATAATCTGGATAAAACAGGGTGCCCACTTTCTGGGAAAACAGGGAAAACACAGGGATTTTTTTTATAAGGAAGTCACAGGGAAAACACAGGGAAAATTGACAACCGTTGTGCTTAGAGTTGTTTCTTAGCTCCATCTTCAGCCCGCAACAATAATTTTTAGAACTTAAGTAAGCTTCGAGCTCTTGGTTCAAAAAGAAACCAAGATGAATCAAAGATCAAGAAACTGAAGAAGAAATGAGATTTTTTAAATGTTTACCCACCTGAAATAGCTTTAATTTGACTGAATGAGAAACCAAAGATTGTATAATTAAACATTTTTAAATCTCTTTTCTGTACTTGTATTCCTCTAGATGCCTTTCCTTCCTAAAATAATAACCAAAATTTTGTTTTCATCACTCAAAATATCTCGATTTACCATTAACATTGCGAAAAATTAAAAAAAATTAAAGACAGGGAAAACACAGGGAAAAGAGGAAAAGGGAACTGGTGGGCACCCTGTAAAAATTGTCTTGATACACATCAATTAAAGTTCATTTAGGCTAATAATGCACTGAAACTTACATGACATATAGTAAAAAAAAATTTTCATAAACGTATTTTTTACAAAAAATGTGTTTTTTCATTATGTAAGATAGAAGTTATCCCTGAAACGCCTTGATTCGTATAAAGACTTATTTTTAATATTCAAACATTGTTTTAAATTCCAAGAAGAAAACGTAAAATCATTTTTATTTCAAAAATTAAAGTGCACCTTTGAATCTCTAACTATTGTTTCTAGTTCTGAGTTTTGGCACCGACGGCAAAATGGTCGACCACCATTCTTTATATCATAGACATTGCTTGTCACTTAATCGTAACTTGCAGGGAACGTATGCAACTAAGATCCATAAGTGTAGCGAGTTGAGGCATGAAGTAAGGCCAATATGGGGGAATGTGAAAAAATTATAAATTCATCCTAATATGATTGCGACCAGGCCCCCCAAGCCTCCATGCATTTTATGCGTTAAAGTGTTTGATTAAAAAGTACATTCCCAATTCCTACCGCGGTGCCACATTCGCCTCAACACAGACAAAAGCCTCATCAATGATGATGGTTACATGCTGTGAAGTTGTGTCATTGCGTATCATTTGTGGTTACATGTTTAAATCAGGATTACATTTAGCTTCATAAAGAACTATTTAGTGTCAGCGACAGTAACTGTGGAAAGGTAATTTTCATTTTCAGAATAATTTTATTGAGGGATATATCATATTAATATGATGATTTTAAATATTAGAAGTATTATATTTATACCCTCGTGAAAAGAAAGACCAACTTTAGATCACAGTATAGGCAGGTATATTCTTGTCCCGGCAGTTTGCGGTGCACACGAATTCCGCTCACGGTTAGGGTTTTACCTGCAAGCTTTCGGACCCTCTTTATTTACATACATAACACAAAAATAGGCCTTTTTATGAATATTTACACAAAATGCGATTATGAGAAAAATTTACATAAAATTCATATATTGCCCTGGTACATTTTTTTTTACAAGAATACACAAAAAAGTAAAACCATTTTTACAGAATTCGCATATAAATACAAAAAATTATAGGACAGTGCAACTTTTTTCTATTCTTCGAGCAAATTTTGTACTTTTTTTGTCCTTTTTTGTATATTGTTGTATTTAATTGTACTTTTAATTTCCTACAAAAATGTACCTTATAATGTCTCATAAGGTATAAAATGTCCTTATGAACGCCATATATTTTGTCATTCGAAGTTATAAAAACTGAACTGCAAAAAACACTCAGAGTGGAATACTTTTGAATTTTAAACTTTTAAAATTTGTATAATTCAAACGCCCAATAATTTACGCGCATAAATTGATGCTTTCGATACTTTTAAATTGATAAATTAGCTATTAAAAGCTGTTAAACTGTAATATTAAAAATGTTTCAACATCAATTTGATCAATTCTTTCTCAATTATATAATAAATACCATTCCTCTAAAGTTTAAGCATAGAAGCTTCTTCTTTAATAGCGATCATGTACTCATCTTACTTTGAGATATTTTTGATATTTTCTACCAACATTATTTTTGAAAGTTTAAAAAAATTAGAATTTGTCACTTCTGATCCTTGTAACATTCATTTATAATATAAGTCTTTCTTTAACAAAAGAAAATTTCACATTTTTACAAGATTACAATATATTAGAAACATTTTGATAATTGTACATTGATTTTCTATTGATTAATTATTGAAGAGTTATTGCAAAAAAACTATTATAAATATTATTTATTTTTATACATTTTACATTAAATATGTTATAGGCACATGTAATTATAACTCAACTGTAATAATAAGAGATTAAAATAGTTTTTTGCAATCACTCTTCAATAATTAAATATTATTTTATGCTAATACCGAAGAAATTAAAAATTATATCTAAGAATCATTTACCGATTAGAATACAAAAAACAGTTAACCAGATGCCCACGAACTGAGGATCCACCGTCACATAGTTAACAAGTCAAGGCGGCTGACAATCAAGCAGCACATTGTTGGCAAAATACAGAGGTTACCTAACGCAAGGAGGATAATACAGGAGAGGGAGTTGTTTGACAGGGAGAATCATCAGTTTTCACTGATCCATCGCGCCTTTTCAGCAATCTCCCTATTTCTGTCAAAAAACCGCCCAAATCCAACACTGAGAGTATCATCTGCTACAAGGAGCTTTACGATAACCGCCTAGAATCTGATGAGGAATGTCCATAAATCACTGCCGAAAAGGTGAAGGAAGCACTGAGGGGCACGAAGAACTTCTCCACTGCAGGACTAGATGGTACCAAAAACTTCTGATAGAAGAAGTTTACTTCAACATTTAACATTTGGCCAGCATCTTCACCTCATATTCAAAGTTAGAGACGCCCGTTCTGCAGTGGCTAATGTTAGGACGTACTTTACTTCTTCCGATGAAAGACGACTTATCCTGTCCAAGGAACTGCAGACCAATAACTTTTCTGAACGACAGGATTGTTTACTAGAGAATCAGGCTTATGTAGGGATAGATGTACGAACAGCGTGGCTCAAAATAAGGTGTACAAGGCTGCCGAGAGAACCTGCTAATTGACAGGTGCGTCTGCAAAGACTTAGTGCAACCTTACAGAGGGGTGTCTTTCTGGGCTGCGCTATGAGCCCTCTCCTCTTTTGCATCACACCTCTGCCACTATCTCTCGTAATACGCAATTCTCTTGAGTACCTCTGCGACGACAATAATCATCGCAAGCATAAGGTAACTCATGTATTTTACATGGATGACCTAAAGGTCTATGCTTCTGGTGAAAGGCAACTTAAGAGTGCTTTAAGTGCCGTCGATAGGTATACAGGAGAGACTGGTGTGGACTTTGGATTGGATAAGTGTGCCATGAGATATCTGAAGCGAGGATGAATTACTGGCTTTCCCGAGGACCCTAAGCAAAATTATGGGACTGCGAATATGTATGCGGCTGTAGTAATATATTCGAGCAAAACACACCCTCGCGCGCTCTAGCATAGCGTTTTCCAAACTAGTGCTGGCGGTAGGGGGATGCCACCCGGCATCCCCCTACCCGGCCCGGCAGCTCAGCAGGCTGCGAGGCAGGCTCCCCTGTGTCAGCAGACGGTTAGTTTCGTGTTCCTGTTACGGATGACCCCGTCATTTTTATGAGATTAAGGCCTGTTACAATAACTAAAATTATAAAGGCATGGCTCAATTGAATTTTAATTAGCTGAATAAATTGACTGATATAATTTTGAAAAATGAAAAAAAGTTTATGAAAATCGGTTAATATTTTCAATAATAAATGAGACCTTTACGATACTGTAGAAAAATAGCCTCAAGATGAGCACAAAAACATTTAAAAATATTGTTTATTACAATATCTACTTAAAAGATAGACAAATTGGCTTTATCTTGGGCTCATTTTATACAGAATGTTGAGAGCATTCAGCCATTCGGAGAGTATAAATTTTAGCTCTAACATAATTAAAATTAAGATAACTGTATCAGTCATCAAAAAATAGGTGGTCGTAAACTTTTGGACGATAGTGTAAGTTCGTTTAATCTTCTAATTGTACTTTGCGCCTCTTCCTCTAGATCAGAATGGAGCTATTTAAATTTTATTACGGTTTATAATTTCAGTAAATTAACATGTATTTTCAAGAAGAAGAGAAATACATGAGAAAAAAACTTTTTAAGTTACATTTGAATCTCTTACAACTAATCCTTATTTAGGATGACCAAGGCAAATACAGTTTTATTTGAAATAATGTCGCGCTTGTAAAAAATAGAAAAAGTTTTGAATTTATTGGTCCAACGGCAGTCTGGCCATCTAGATGTGCAGACTGACCATATTTAAGGATCAACTATAGGACAGCGTTCTAGATGGCTAAGATGACTATCTCTAGAAGGTTAAAACAAAAGGTTCAAATCGATCATCCTAGACAGTCGACTTGATCACCTGGGACGGTCGACTCGACCATCACAGAGAGCCTAACTGATCATTACAGAGGGCCGAATTGATCATCACAGAGGGCCGAACTGATCCTCATAGAGGGTCGATTCGATCATCTCAGATAGTCGACTCAATTTCCTCGGAAAGTCGCCCTGGCCATCTTAGAGCTTCGATTTGATTATCCCACATTTTCTATATATGTTGTCCTTTTGCTACCTATTCCAGTCTCTCTCTTATAAGAGTTTGGAAATTATAAAATTAAGTGGAACCTACGAAACCTGAAAATTTATATAAAACACATCAAATCTACAACAATTTTTTATTATTCCCGGAGAGCGAGATGTATGATGCATAATTTGTTATACACAAACAATGCTCAATTGCACATGGACAATATATTATTTGGAGTACGAGAATATAAGGACATGGCGCCACTGCCATTGAATAGTAAGATTTCAAACACTCGAGTAAATACAGAAACCGATATCACACATCGCGTTACTTTCTGCATCATCAATGAATGATGAAATTTTTATCACGTTTTCAGTGAGAAACGATATGGTGACAACAAATTGATAGCTAAGCGTTGAGGGACGCCTTTCACCGTATCCCTTCGAAGCATCAAATTTGACCTTGGAAATTCAAAAGAAAAAACTTAATACACTTTCCACTATGTTCTCTCTTATGCAATTTACTCTACACGCATGTTCAAAATATCGGAAAGCAGTTTAAACTTATTAAAAACATTTTTAAATTCAACAAATATAAAATGTGACACTGAAAAGCTCAACGATATTCGCTCACCCCGAAAATGGTATCGGCCTTATAATTTTCAAACACGTAATTGATGCGCAAATGTTGGTACTTCGCGAGGGGTTATCTGCTCCTCCGTGGATGGTCGGAATGAGTGAAAACAAGATGATCGTATTGACCATCCCGAAAGGATACCTTGATTATCCTGATAGTGAGTCTGATCTTATAATAGTCAGACTGAACATAAAGTAAGAGTCTCTCTAACTATGACGAAAAAATTATGAAAGGCCCTTCCAACCATCTAGAAGAACGGACTCTCTCTCTCAATTTTTACTCTTTAACTTTGACGATCAATTTTTCTTCTTGCAGTGTCAATTCCACTCTAAACTAAGACAGTTTTGATCCATCTACTTAGGGACACCCGCAGCTTTATGTGGTTTTTAAATGAGATGAACTGCTTGTTTTCGAAATTTCTTAAGGGAAGAAGCGTGCATATTCGGAGAAGAAGCGTGCAGTAAACGGACCGCTCGGCGGTCGTTTCGCTACTTTTTACATTCTCATCTAGAGAAGGTATTAGATTTGTGTAAAATTTGCCCCCCCCCCCTGGTTTTTGTCAAATGTTCACGTTTTGAGACCCCCTGAACCCAAAAAACAGGTTTCTACGAATTTATCTGTCAGTTAGTCTGTCTGTCTGTAGATTTTTAGTTTGTAAGCACGATAACTCTCGAAAGAATTGATTGATTCGATTGTACTTTGGTATACTCTTTAAGTCTCCTAAACCAAAGGTCAAGCTCGTTAGCCAGCCATTTTGGATAAAAATTCAAAAAGTGAGACCATTTTGAAAATTTTTGAGACCATTTTTTTCAAAATTTGAAAATTATATGTACGGCCGCTTATAGAAATCAAAAATTCAAACAATTTTTTCTCATGACATTTTCTGATAAAATGAAAATTTTCAGAGTTTATTTTCAAAATCCAAAAAAAGAAACGAAAATTAACATTTTCAGCTAAACAACGCACGAGACGAAAAAAAAGTCAAGATAAGAAAAATGTTTCTTTTTGCACGCCCTACAAGATTATCATAACGACTTTTCGAATTTTCTTGAAAAATCGAAAATTCACATTTTTATTGCACAAAACATAATTAAAAATCCAAAAATTCAATTTTACGGCCGAACTATGCAAGATACTACAAATGATAATCAAACAAAGTTCGTGGGTAAAAAAAAAGAGTTATTGGCTCCTCGTTTAGAGGTAGGCCGGGAATTGGCAGATCGGAACATGGGAACTCCTATTTAATAAAACGCTGCTGAAGGCTGGGGACCTTCTCAGCATAAAACGTCAACTAATTGCGACTCTAGCGATTTCCACCCCCCCCCCCCCCCCTAATCTTAAGGTAAGAGAACTACGAGAAACTATGCACATAAGAAAACTAGATATTTTATGTGTATTAGAGACAAAGAAAAAGGGTTGCGAAAGTTGAAAGATGGAAAATAGGGTGTTGAAAGGCGGTTTTAAAATATGCGCAGGAGTAGATAGTGAATCACATTGTAATCAAGGAGTCGGTTGGATTATGAATAAAGAAGCAAGACAGCATCTCAAAGATCAAGGATGTATTGCCCAGATTGCCGTGGGTTAGAATGAAGGTAGGAATCAGAAGATTGTTTATCAAAGCGTGCTACGCCCCAGTTGATAGTGATCAGAGAGACGTCAAAGATGCCTTCTGGGACACTTTAAATGATACAATAAGTACTTGCGATCATGGTGAAGGGATCATTCTGCTAGGAGATATGAATGGATTGGTCGGCGTCCAACGTCAGGGTACAGATACAGAAAGTGTGCTAAGTAATTCTGGGGATCCAACAAGAAAAAATTGTAACAGGGAAAAATTATTTAATGGAGAAGAAAAGGAAGGAAACAAACGAAACAAGCGCGAAACAAGATTAAAAATTTACAGAACCCGGAAGCGAGGATAGATTTTTAGAATAAGCTAAACGAGCGCATAGATAGGGCAACTTGAGAAGCGCTTATAAGCCATAAAGATATAGAGGGCGCATGGACTATGCTACGGAATATCATTGTTGAATTTGCGAACATTAACGTGAATAAAACAAAAATCATAATGTTTGAAGGAAAAACTGAGAAAACGATGTGCAACATTCTCCTCAATGATGAGAAATTAGAACAAGTTGATACGTACATATACCTAGGTAGCCTATTCACTAGTGACGGGAAGATAGATGGGGAGATAGATAGGGAGATAGATAGGCGCATGAAAGGAGGGTCAGATGGTTATCGGTGGAGCAGGGTCCATTCTCAGAAGTAAAAATATATCAAAAAAAGCTAAAATGTCAATACATAATTCTATATTTGTACTGACTGTGCTATACGGTAGAGAGACATGGATCTGTCAAGAGAAGGGCATGAGTAAAATTAACGCGATTGGCATGAAACCTCTGCGCACAGTATGCGGGAAGACACTGACGGACAAAGTGAGAAGCGAAATAATCCTCCAAGAATGTGGTACGGGAGAGACACTATTTGACATGTGGGAAAGAAATCAGTTAAGATGGTTCGGACATCTTGAGTTTCCATTAAACGATAAACAGAAACGAGCGTGGAGCGCAAGGTGTACATAATTTTTAAACTAAATATTGAGCGCGAAGCGCCAGTGTCTTGATGAGAATGTGTTCTTTAAGGTCGATAGAACCTTAAGTAAATTAGTTCCTCTTTCTATGTTAAACGTACATAATTAAACCAAAAGCAGGTCATAACGATGAAGCTAACTAAGAGAGCATTAGCCCGCGAAGCGCGCAATAGCGAGCACACGAAGTATGAAACCCCAGAGGAACCGAGCTTAAAGCGTCAGGCAAATGTGTCCGAGCGCGTAGGCGAGGTGAATATATTATCCAGCGCGAGATTCAATAGGTGCGCAGCGATTTTGTAATAATATTCTCCAGTTTTCTCTGTAAATTTTGATTGAAATGCCGAGAAAATCCAAAGTTTCAAGAGACGACCGTTCAAAACTTCAAACGCGTTTTTCTCGAAACAACTTTTTTAAAAGTCCGTGCCAACTGTCATTCAAAAACTACTTCACCGATTCTTCTCGGCACACACTTTTTCCATATAAAATAGCTCCCCCCAACGATCTTTTTTAATAATTTTTTGTTCTATAAACAAAAAAAAATTACAGCTACAAAAAGGCCGAATTTTTCGTAAAATATCGCCATTTTTGCTTAAAATGACCACCAAAAATGTAAAAATGAAGAAAAAAACTCATACACATCGTTGGGGGGAGGAAAAACATGTATTTTGAAAAAAAATTTTTACTTCTTTGATTCAGTTAATTCTACGATGAGATACAGTGGGCACCGCAAATCATCTTTTTGAAAAGGCGTTTTCGGAAATGCTCTGTTATTGGCTTATTTCTTGCTATTTTCTTGTAAAAAATTAACTGAATGTTTTTCAAATGATGCCTTATAATATACAAATTATCTGACTAAATTTACCTTAATCATATTTCTGAAGGAAATTCACAAAAAAAGTGTGTTTTTTTACGCTCCAGGGCGCGGCCCGCCCCCCCGTTAAAAGCATGGTTCTATCGAAGTATTCTTTCAACACAGTAGCTGGACATAAAGTAATACCTATGGTGTAGAATGGAATCACAAGAAAGTGTCAAACTCTATTTACAGCCGAAGTTTTAATTCTATTCGGAATTTTAATTTACATATTATCATTTATCTTGCGGATATTCCTGATTTAAATCAAACTCAACGTTTGCATCTTATGGCCTATGACAAAGGCTAATTAGGATTACTAATTTTAATGTTAGCTTTTCCAATAAAAGTAAATCATTCGTTCCCCGAAGACTCAAGGTATTCAAAAAAATCGCTTGGTTCAATCCACCTGGTGGTCTGAGCTTTGAAGAAACGTATAATTTATGAATTTTCTCCTTCAGCAATGCTTCAGTCTGCTTTGAGGATCGTTGAAAGGTACACAGGAGAGAAAGGTACTTTGGATTGGACAAGTGTGCCAAGATTAATCTAAAGCCAGGACGGATTAATGACGTTCCCAGCGACCATGAGCTTGTGGATATAAGTGTTATTAGACATCTTGACGCTGGATAGACCTATACATACCTGGACGCGCCGCAGAATCGAATTTAGGACGTAATATCAGTGCTCTCACGGCTCACACGACCGTCGACATCATCACCTGTAAGATCATGCGTATGCAGCAGCGCGTGCATATCAATTCGTCATTCCACGCTTGTATGTATCCCACGCCGTCAAGGCGTGCGCTGACTTCTAAATTTCCAATGTCTTTATAACCGGATTATCCTAGGTACAGCTCACATCGTCTTCAATGGAGAATATATATACAGGGTGTTTTTTTTAACTTGAGACAACGAAATATCTCAAAAAATACGCATCCTACGGAAAAAATGTCTGGAATAAAAACTTTATTTTCGAGGGGGAAAAAAGATTTGTTAAAATTTACCCCACCCCCACCCCCACAGGAGGCAGGGGTGGGGGTAACTTTGTAATTTCAAGTGGCAACCCCAATTCTTTATCACAGATTCAGATTCTCCTTTACGAAATACGTAAGTTTTATTCGGAAAATTTGTTTCGATTCGCGATAGATGGCGCTGCAATTGCGAAAAATAAAATTGTTGACACTACTTTTAGCTGCTTAGTGCTTAACGTTTATTTATTAGGAAGGGTGATTGTGTTCATTTGATTTGGGTGTGTTGGTTGCTTTCGTTTGGGTTATTGTTGTTGGTCACGTTCGTTTGAGTTGGTTTGGGCAGGCCCTCTCCTTGATTGTGAGAAGGCCTGCACAAGCAAGCGGTAGCCGCCTAGCGGCGTGTCCCCACAAATTTTCGCCGGGAGCGCCATCTACAATTCGTTCCTCGAACTACACCCCGTGTCGCATCTAAGCTTATAATATGTTTGCCAAAAATATGCCAAGGCACTCGCATCAACCCTGATATTCAGGCTCTTGGTTTTCTCAAAAAACCGACTTTTGGGTGAAGGTACTGGCCGCCAGTACCTTCACTACAGAAAATTTGAGAATTAACCAAATTAGCAGCGTCAGAATTTTGGGCTTTTTTAGGCTCTCCAAAAATACAACAATTAATTTTCATAAAACAACCCCTTTCTCGTAAAAACTACCCTTAAAAATAAATATGCACTCAAGCCAAATGTGAGCATATCAGACTTTTAGGCTTTTTTGGGCTCTTTTTCGGCACTAATACCAATTATTGGGCTCTTTTATTTTCATCAAAAAAACGGACATTTGGGGTGGAAGTGCTGGCAGCCAGCACCTCCACAACAAAAAATGTAAAAAAAATGCAAATCAACACCGCCAGAATTAGGGGCCTTTTTTGAGCTCACACAAAATGAAAAAATTAATTTTCAAAAAACAAGCCTTATCTCATAAGAACTACCCTTAAAATAACTTACGCACCCAGCCTAAATGTAAGCATATCCGAATTTTGGGCTATTTTTGGGCTCCGAAGAACACTTGAAAATTATTTCATAAAATCAATTCTATCCCTGAAAATAAACCGCAAAAAAAAATATATTGAATAAGTAAGAGAAAACATATACCATAGGTCTGAGCTAGTTTTGAGCTGACTAAAAATAACAAATTAAATTATCCGAAAACAACTCGTAGCACTAACACCTACCCGTAATTAAATATATAAATAATAAACAAAAACCAAAAAAATATGAATCAAAAGTCAATGATTTTGTGGGGTTCACAAAACACTGCCGAAAAATTTCCAAATGGAAAGCAATCATACCAGTCTTCTGCGAAAAACTCTGAACTACACCCACAACCCCACAATAATAATGAAAGAACCACAAAAGAAACACCCCTGACGCATTCATCCAAACCCTGCCTGGCTGACATAAACTAAAAAATCCATAAACATTTCAATTAAGAATAATTACCACTAACACTTTTCCAAAACTCTTTTTCATATCCTCATCTCCATAGTAATATTCAATAACCCTTAAGAACTACCCACATCACATTTAGCGAAACAGATGTGAGCTGCCTACAACTAAAACCGCCAAAAAATGTCAAGTTAAAAATTGTCACTCCAGACAACATTCCAAGACTCTAGTTAATATATCTATCTCCACAGTAATATTCTGAAATCCATAGGAACTACCCCTATCACATTTAACGAATCAATTCTCACGTTCCATCAGCTAAAACTGCCGGAACATTCTCAAACCGAAAATATTTATCCCCGACAACTTTCGAAGACACTGGTTAATAAATCTATCCTCAGAGTAATATTCCACATCACCTAGGAACTACCCCTGTCACCCCATATATATTTCCAAGTCTCCAGTCAATAACCTATCTCCACGGTAATATTCCATATTCCATATGAACCACTTCAATCACATTTAACGAAACAAATCTCACAGACGGCTTTTAAAGACTCTATTTAATATATCTACCCTTACAGTAATATTCCCAATCAACTAGGAACTACGCCTATCACAATTAACGAACCGGTTCTCACCTGACATCAACTGAAACCGCCAAGAAAATTTGAACAAAGTCTCAGCTGCTTCCAAATAAAACCGCTAAATAATTTCAAATTAAAAATAGTCCCCACATAAAACTTTCAAGAACTCTAGCTAATATATCTATCTGTACAGTAATATTCCGCGACCCTCACGGACTGCTGCTATCACATTTAACAAACCAGGTCTCAGCTGCCTTTAACTAAAAACGCCAAACAATTTCAAATAAAAATAATCACAGCAGACAACTTCCAAAGACTCTAGTTGATGAATATATCTCCACATTACTATTCCAAATCAACTAGGAACTACCTCTATCACATTTAACAAACCAACTCTCACCTGCCATCAACTGAAACCGCCAAGAAAATTTGAACAAAGTCTCAGCTGCTTCCAACTAAAACCGCTAAATAATTTCAAATTAAAAATATTCCCCATATAAAACTTTCAAAAACTCTATCTAATATATGTATATGTACAGTAATATTCCACGTCCCCTAGGAACTACTGCTATCATATTTGACGAACCAAGTTGTGACAAAAAAGCTTTATTTTTGTTCATTTAAATTTTAAACTTTGAAATCAAGAAATTATTATTCAAAATTTGAAATAAATTAGGAATAATTTATATGGGCATCGCGAAAGTTTTTTTTAAACAAATTGAATGGAAAGAGAATGATTATGAAATTCAATGATTCAATCAAGAGAAAAGCAACACGAGTAAAGAGGCGAGGCTTTAGAGAGAGAAATGAGACACAACAAGGGAATATCGCGATCAACGATATTTGTATTTAAAATAATTCACTGCAATTTTCAAATAAATTATGACGCAAACATTTAAAAACCGTATAAATATAAAATTTCTAGATCCAGTTGAGCGAAATTTATCTACGCATTAAATTCATCGAATTATTTGTTTCGCCCATCATAAACACAAATGGTATTCACACACATACACAAATTCAACTGACAATAGCCATTGACACAAATAAACAAATCCGTAAAAAAAATATATATATATATAATGGATGCGAATATATTGGATGGATAAATATTAGCGAGACGGAATGAGAGCTTTTTGAAGAGTCGCATCGATGATGAAGAGATTACGGATACCATAATTAACGGGCGATTAACATCATGTGAATTCCAGCAGATCAGTCCACATTGTACTGATATTTTTCTATGTATTCAGTATCGTATAAAAATTGAATAATGTTTTAAAAAAGTGATTTTGGTATCTGAGTCTTCCCTCCAATTTTCGTCAAACATCTAGCGTATATGGTCGTTTGTAATCATTTTTAGTTGTTGCGTCACAGTACAAATAAACCACGCTGAAAACACAAAAAAATCGAAGTTTTCTAATCGTACACTTAGTCAAAAAAAAAACCACAACGGACAAAAACAATTTCAAAATAAGCAATAGATACCTCATTTAGATGCAAACATTGCTCCGCACAGACATGGTTAAGTAAGAACGTATTTATCACCTAAATTGAAATGTTAGCAATCAAACGGATTTAACTATAATGACAACAATCATTAATCAATATAGTTTGAAGGCAGTAGCTTCCCACTCTTCATAATCACTTTTTGCGACCCACCAATCGTCTCAGTTACATAATAACACGTGACAATTCGTTTGCCGCGTTTCCAGAAATTCCAGTGCGCATTTGTGTCAGCCAATCTCTCATTCGGAAGAAAATCGTTATAACCATTAAATTTCCTGCGCGCTAAATTATGAATCAGTCACGCCACATATCCCCCTTGTTTGGGACGCAAAGTTATTCAGCCAGAAACAATATCAAAACACATATTCGACAATTCGTACTCATATATCCTCATTCATAGTCCTATATTACGTCACAATACTACCCTGTCCGAAGTCTCATTATAATTCACGTCAATTTACACATATGCTCCAAATCAAAAATTGTGAATATAAAATGTCTTTGATCTAACACAATCCCAGAAACCACCGTAGGTTTCGCACGATCAATGCTCTCTTACCTTTGGACATACTTCTTCAAACTTCAAACTATCAGATAATTCATATGAATTGTTACGGTAGACTTTTGAAATTTCATATGGTCCATAATACAAATGAAAAAACTTTTCCGTGACTTTATCTGTTTACTCTGATTGCTCAGGAACACGCAAAAGCACAAGATCTCCCTCCTTTGGCTAGAAGAATTGTTGCTTCTTTACTAATATCAACATCTACTGGGAAGTCGATTATTTTTTTAATTTGATCAAATGGTTTAATTCCAAAATTTAATTCAAATGGACAGAAACCTGAACTACAATGAGTAGTATTATTCAAGAAATATATTATTTCCGGGACATGTTTTGCCCAACGACTGTGCGGGTCTGAGCACAATGTTCAGAATAAACGTCCCAATTCTCTCATAACGCGCTCAATGGGATTACTTTGTGGGTGCCGAACCGAAAAAAATATTTGTTTGATACCGACTTCCCGTAAATCCTCACTCCAAACTGGCGATGTAAATTGCGCTCCATTGTCCGCTAACAATCTCTTGGGTTTGCCCATTTCTGGTATGTAAGAATCTTCAAGTTTTTTCAAAGCAGTTCTGGTATTTGCAAATTTAATAGGATATAATTTTACGTATTTTGAAAATGCATCCCATACAACAAAAATATACTTTACACCACCGATTGACGTTGGAAGAGGACCAAAAAAATCGACATTACAGACTTGGGGCGATGCTTACAACTGGCGCGGTAGCGCGCCAAGAGCAATTTTCCAATACTTGGCTAGCCAATCCTGGCGTAGTACAGATATTGACACTGGATCTGCACTATACCTCATCTAAGTTCCAATGTCAGCAGACCAGTATCAAACAAAAATTAGCCCTGGTTCTACAAGCTAATGCCAACTTCAAGCCCAATGGTGACACGACAATGGCACAGTCTAGGGCACAGAACTGACTGTAATAGATAGTAAACCACTGTTTCACGGATATGCGCCGGATCTTGGCAGGGTACTGGCACGATACTGGCGTAGTACAGTCTACATAAAACGGCAAACCATTGTCTCACGAGCTTCTGCCGGACCTGGGCGGAGTAATGGCACGATACTGGTGTCGTACAAATTTTAACAAATGGTGAACTGTTGTCCCAAGGTTTTTTGCTGGACCTCGGCGAAGTAATGGCATGATACTGGTGTAGTGCAGGCTATAAGCAACGGCAAACTATTGTCCTGCGATTTTGTCTCGGGCTTGGGCGGAATAATGGCGCGATAACTGGTGTCGTGCAAATTTTAACAAAAGGCGAACTATTGTCCGATATTTTTTTCCGGATTTTGGTGGAGCACTGGCATGATACTGGTGTAGTACGGACTACAAGAAACCGCATAAATAATAAATTGCGGGCGTCACTTTTCAGTCCGTAGAAAGTAGAGCTTTAGCCCCGCTTCATAGGCATCGAAAAGGGCTGAAATCATTCATGTTTCATAAAAAATAATTAAAATAACACCAATTGTTAAAGAATAGGTGTTATTTCAAATGTGTTGTACGGCTTTCCTTTTTTAATGCTCCCCAGGGATTCAGGCAAATACCTTTTTTAAATATTTTACACCAAAAAAATTTTTGATGTGAACTTTTTCGTCATTTAGAATGTTTACGTCTTTAAAATGACAATGCCGTTTACTTTCTGCTCTAAGAATTGAAATATGTATTGATATGTATTCAGTTCATGTATTTTACAAATTAAACTTACTTTAACTTAAACAAATTTTTTTCAATCCGATAAAATGCCTCATCATGTCTAAAAGCAAAGCTGGAAATTGCGAAGGCCGCTAGTGCAGTAGCAATACTGGTAGTTGGTACTGAACATCATTATCATTTCTGCCTCATGCCAGTACATTGCCAATACTGGTGGCCAGTACTCCTCCGGCTTCTTTGACAGTACTCATTTGCCGTACTGTGCTAATACTTACTTCCAGTACTTCACTAGTACTTATACCGATGACTGACCCAGTCCTAAATCACAGTACTTATAGTCATTACTGCACCAATACTGATGCTTAGTACAGTATTTTAGTACAGCCCCGAAGTTGGCAATCAGTACTAAACAGTTTTATCATCCCAAGATTACGCCACATCGACACCAGTATTGGCTACCAGCACCACGCCAATGCTGTCGAACTCTGACCAGTACTAACCCAATTCTGCGCCAGTTGTAAATGTCCCATTGGGTCTTAACATTTAAATGTTTCACCTTTTGACAACGGTCGCACGAAGGAACAAAATTTGATACTTCCTTATTAATTCCTCTCCAGTGATAAAAACTTTTAATGTACATAATTGTTTTATGAACACCTGGATGCCCTAATTCCGAATGAATTTGATCTAAGAGTTTTCTCGTCAAATGTTAAGGAACAGCAACTTGCCAATGTATACTATGTATCACTATGTATGTAACACTAGCCTGACTCTCACAAATCTTTTCAAAATCATCCTTCAAATCTCGACTCAAATTGACTGTAGCACACGTTATACTTTGTGATATAGGTGGTGAATTGATTATCAAACAGCTAATCGTTAGCTCAGTTTGATCAAGCTTTTCAAATTGACCTACTGGGTTTCGACTAAAAAAATCAGCAACCGCGTTATCACGACCTGCACAATAAAAGACATCGAAATCATATGTTCGTAGTATTATGCTCCATCTAATCAATCGCGAATTCAAATAAGGCTGAAAAAGGTCAATCTTTTACAATAATATCACAATACAATACTGCTACAATAATATCACACAACACCCGGGAACAACCCTATCACATGTAACGAACCAAGTCTCAGCTGTCTTCAACTAAAATCGCCAAAAAAATTTCAAAATAAAATTAATTACAACCCCTAGGAACTACTTCTCTCACATTTCATGAATCAAGTCTCAGCTCCAGTCGTAAAATATTACTGTGAGGGTCTTTAAAGTTTGCCCGTGTTGACTATTTTAAATTTGAAATTGTTTTGGCATTCTGAGTTAAACGCAGCTGATACTTGGTTCGTTAAATGTGATAGAGGTAGTGCGTAGGGACCGTGTTAAAATTTCTGCAGGGATATATATATATATATTTATTTATTTATATATTTATTATATATACGATTTCGGTGTCTATTCCCTTGGAATAGAACCCAAGGGGTTATGACAAAGCCACCGAACGCGTCCTCGGGTTGCGGATAGAGGGTCCCCGTACCAAGGGTTTCTGCTGAATATGCTTACAATAATTAATAAGCAGTCGCGGACAATTGTCCAGGGATGGTCCAGAAGGAATAACCCCTAAGCGAAGGTGTGAGAACCGTGCGGAAAGCTGCATGGCACCTGGGTGAGGTGTCTTTAACGGTGACTCTGGGATAGCGGGCGACGTCTCAGAGTATCAGCCTTATCCTTGCACGCGGGGCTCTACAAGGATGGACGAACCCTTTCCGTAGCTGCTCGTGGGACCAACAATAAAACCAACAAACCACCAAAATGATGTAGATCCGGTTCAAAACGATCGAACGCGCAGAGCACCCGACAATGGATCGGCAAACAATGCCGATCATCCTAGAGTTCGGGGTGCTGAACATAATTTAGATGGAAACACGACGACGAACCGGCGAAACGCCCACATTGAGTGGACGGATCAACTTAAGAATGACGTGCTAGACTGCTACGATGCCAGTATTATCCCTGTTCGCGGAGGCTTTATGGAGCTTATGCATACTCTGTGGTGCAAGAAACACCCAGAGCTTCAACACGTTTCGCTTCAGTCTTTGCGAAATCAAGCCGACTACCTCCGGAAAAATGGATATGTACGCGGAGCGCTTCCTCAAGCCCGAAGAGGTAGAGACTGTTTGGAGAGAGGTTCACAAGATCCCGAAAACACTAGAGTTGAAAGAAGATACTGACAATATCATCCGCTTCAAGGTGTTTTGCGACAGCCTCATAAAATCTGAGGAGAAGTGCCCATCAGTCACTGTCGAAGAGGTGAAAAAGCACTTAGAGGCACGAAGAACTTTTCCGGTGCTGGACCAGATTGTATCAAGAACTTTTTGTGGAAGAAGTTTACTTCTATACACCAACATTTGGCCCGCATATTCACCTCATATTTAAAGTCGGAGGCACCCATTCCGCAGTAGCTGGTGTTAGGACGCACTATACTCCTACCGAAAAAAGGCAACTTGTCCAAACCAGAGAATTACAGGCCAATAACTTGTTTGAACACACTGTATAAGATCTCTATAAGGCTCGAAAAAAGGTGTAGCAGGCTGTCGAGAGAACCTGCTGATCGACAGGTGTGTCTGTAAAGACGCTACAGTCCTTCAGCCCGTGCTGTCAATGGCCTGGATTGACTACCGGAAAGCTTACGATTCAACCACTCATAGACTTATCATCTGTCTGTTGGAAAGCTTGAAGGTACATCCACACATAGTGAGATGCGTAGAGAGATTGATGCCTCTTTGGAAAACTAGATTTACCATCTCATCTAGGAATCATCGTCTGACGACGAACACGGTCACCTTCCACAGGGGCGTCTTTCAAGGAGATAGTATGAGCCCTTTGCTTTTTTGCATCACACTTCTGCCTCTATCTCTCGCACTACGAAATTCTCCTGGATACCTCTGTGGTGACACTAATCAGCGTGAGCATAAGGTCACTCATGTATTTCATATGGATGACCTGAAGATCTATGCCGCTGGTAAAAGCAAACTTCAAACTGCTATAAATATCTTCAAGAACTACACAGGAGAGATTGGGATGGACTTTGGTTTGGACAAGTGTGCCAAAATTCATTCGAAGAAAGGAAAGATGACTGGCGTTCCCAAGGACCCTGAGCTTGTGAATATAAGTGTTTTTAGACATCATAACACTGGAGAGACCTATTTATACCTGGGCGTGCCTCAAAGCCGCATTTAGGACGTAACATCAGTGAAGGAGTCTCTCCGAAGTAGATACAAGCATCTTCTTCGACAGATTTGGTCTTCCAATCTGTCGACGTTGAACAAGGTATCTGCGACTAACATGCTTGCCGTCCCGGTTATACTCTACTCGTTTGGGGTGGTTCAATGGACGAAGAACGAGCTTAAGGCCCTTGATGTCACCACGCGTAAGATCATGCATATGCATAAAAACTTGCATATCAATTCGTCAGTTCCGCGATTATACATTTCACGCCGTCAAGGCGGACGCGGACTTCTGAATCTCCAGTGTCTTCATAACCGAATTGTTTTAAGTACAGCTTACATCGTTGCAAATGGCAGAGATCCTCTCCTAAAGAAGGTCAGAAACCACGAGATGATTGGCGAAAGAGCGTTCCTTTACAAAGCCGCGGAGCAAGCTGCCAAGACCCTTGGCCTGAATTTCAACATCAGAAGTGAGGAAAGTGCATTACTCCATCTAGATGCTTCACGTCTAAAAGCCGAAGTAAAGAAAGCAGAGGTTGGAAAATTTCACCAAGAGCTACTCGACAAGCATATGCACGGAAACTTTCACAGAAATGTAGAAAAACAGTCCTTGTCGAGGGAGCAAACTTTTGCTTTCCTCAAATCATCAGGGCTCAATTCAGGTACCGAGGGATTTATTTTCGCATGCCAGGACGGTGTCATCTCCACCTTAGCATACTGTCACCGCATTTTATGTCGAGAAGTTCCCAGTGATAGGTGCAGAGCGTGTCATGCACACGCTGAGTACCTAGAACACATACTATCGGGGTGTTCGACCCACGCAGGAACAACGTATATCTATAGACATAATGCAGCCCTAAGAGTACTTTATTACCACCTTTGTCGTTTTGACGGTGTTGGTCGCGACCCTGACCTGCCGAACGCTCCAAGGGATATAGAGTCAATTGTCTGAAACGAGAAGTGCCAGATTTTCTGCAACTACGATTTTTGGGCAGCGGTCTCCGTTGCG
Organism: Andricus quercusramuli; assembly: GCA_932178445.1. Classification (NCBI taxonomy): domain Eukaryota; kingdom Metazoa; phylum Arthropoda; class Insecta; order Hymenoptera; family Cynipidae; genus Andricus; species Andricus quercusramuli. Next base: position 273,530 of record CAKNXH010002296.1, read on the forward strand.
CACTCGAGGCCTGACATTTTTCTCCAAGACTTCGAGAAACGAACTATATTCGTGATCGAATTCTCGGCTCCGTCCGAATACAACATCACTGCAAAGGAGAAAGAAAAAGAGGAGAGGTATCAAGACCTTAAGAGAGAGCTGCAACGACTGTACCCAAAATATTCGGTACGAGTAATTGTCCTTGTGATAGGTGCTCTCGGAGATGCTAAATTATCACTGGTTCGTAACCTTAAAGCCATACCCGCGTGCCAAAAATATGCCAAGGCACTTGCGAGATGGATGCAGAAAGCTGTCATCCTTGGGTCGCTTCGTGTCCTCAAGACACACGAGGGTTTCGCCAGCCTGTCGTTGTGATTTCGTCGTACCCTGTGACCACCCATCTCACGGATGTGAGACGTGGCCATAGGTGTATTTTACCGCGGTTATACTGGGGGCTATTGACATTTTTTTTTTTAGAAGGCAGTTGCTCTTAGTGGTATCCTGCGGTGGTTGTTTAACTGTTTTTAAATTATATTCGTGTCCTCAAGACACACGAGGGTTCCGCCGGCCTGTCATTGTGATTTTGTCTTGCCCTGTGACCACCAATCTCACGGTTGCTCCCAGTAGGACCCTGCGGTGGTTGTTCAACTCTTTTTTTAAATTATATATATATATATATTCGGTTTTGGTTTTGGTTCCTTCAGAATTGAACCGAAGGGCCTATGACAAAGCCACCGAACGCGTCCTCGGGTTACGGATAGAGGGTCTCTGTACCAAGGGTTTCTGCTGAATATGGGAACAACCGTGCCGAAAGATGAATGGCACTTGGGTGAGGTGTCTCAAACGGTGATTTTGGGATACCGGACGACCTCTCAGCGTATACAGCCTTATCCTTGCATGCGGGGTTCTACAAGGATGGACGAACCCTTTTCCCTAGCTGCTCGTGGGAACAACAATGACAACACCACATATAGTTTTAGTAAATGCGGTTCAAAACAATCGAACGCGCAGGGCTCCCGAAAATGGATCGGACAACAATGCCGACTACACTAGAGTTGGGGGATGCAATCAAGACAGAGTCAATGAGATTGACCGGCAGAATCTCAATACTTTTGAGTGGACGGATCGACTCAGGGACGACCTGCTGGAGTGCTATGATGCCAGTATGGTCCCTGATCGAAAAGGTTACGTGGCGCGACTGCATACTCTGTGGTGCGAGAAACACCCAGAGCTCTCGGATTTTTCGCAGAATCGTCTGCGAAACCGTGCTGAGGACCTCCGGAAAAAAAGTTATAAAAGCGGAGCGCCTACTCAACCGCCGCCAAAACAAGCCGGCAACAGAAAAAGAGAGGTTACACTGAGAACAACCTCGAGCAGGTATCCAATAGAGGAAGAACGATGCTTCTGGACCCGGAGAAACATCAACATCCAGGTATCTTCCAAGCCCAAAGATCTGGCTGAACTGGATGACGATCTTCGTGGAGATTTTTCCGAGGAATCCGACCTCTGGACTATCAATTGTGGTGTGTACAATGCAGCGAGAGCTTTGCCAGATGCAAACCGTAAAACAGAACCAATGGTTGATCATAAGACCAAAAGAGGAATACATCAACTCAGCACAAAAATAGGCTGGGCAAGATAGTACGCATCCCGCATTCAGTGCGTGATTAACTACATAACATCTGGCAAGACTTTCACTACCAAGGTCCAACAGTTCGCGCGCAAACTGTGGATCCTTCATCGCACAATCAACAAGTCAAAGCTACTGACCATCAGGCAGCATATTGTTGACGGAATACGAGTACTATATAATGCTAGGAAAAGTCTAGAGCGGAGAGTGAGGTGGGTCAGAGAAAATCAACAGTTTTTATCTGATCCATCTAAACTCTTCCAAGACCTTCCAGTTACTGTCGACCATCCGCCCAAACCAGAGGAGGTCGAAGCATTTTGGAGAGAAGTCTACGCAGTTCAACATCCACTTGAAGAAGGCTCAAAGAACGTAAATAGCTTCATGGAGCTGTGCACTGCCCTCATAACACCTGAGGAGGAATTCCCACCTATCACTACCGAGGAGGTGAAAAGCGTATTAGGAGGCATGAAAAACTATTCCGCTCCCGGACCAAATGGTATCAAGACCTTCTGGTGGAAGAAGTTTCCTTCAACCCACCAGCATCTGGCCCGAATTTTCACCTCATATCTAAAGTCGGAGAGCCTATTCCGGAGTGGTTAGTGGAAGGGCGCACAGTGCTCCTGCCGAAGACGGGCAACTCAGCTGACCCTAAGAATTACAGGCCAATAACTTGTCTGAACACACTGCATAAGATCTTCACATGTATCCTAAATGATAGGATTGTTCGGACAATTGGACCTGTGTGGCGAGCGATGTATGAACAACGCGGCTCAAAGAAAGGCGTAGCAGGATGTCGGGACAACCTGCTCATCGATAGATCTGTCTGTAAAGACGTAGCATCCTATCAGCGATTTCTATCGATGGCCTGGATTAATTACCGGAAAGCTCTCGATTCAAACTCCCATAGACTTATCATCTGCCTGTTGGAAAGCTTAAAGGTTCGGCCACACATCGTGAGGTGCATAGAGAGATTAATGCCGCATTGGAAAACCAGATTTACTATCTCATCTGGAAAACATCGTGTGATCACTAACAGTATCACCTTTCAAAGAGGTGTGTTTCAGGGTGACACCATGAGCCCTCTCCTCTTTTGCCTCACATGAATGCCACTATCTCTCGCACTTCGCCATTCCGACGGGTACCTCTGCGGCAAACCTGAAAACCGAAAGCATAAGGTGAATCATGTATTTTACATGGATGATCTTAAGATCTATGCTAGAAATAAACAGAAACTACATCGAGCTCTAAAAATGGTCAAAGAGTACACTCAAGAGATTATAATGGAGTTCGGGTTAGAGAAATACGCCAAGGTTAATTTGAAGAAAGGAAAACTTAATGGCATCCCCGAAGATCCTGAGCTCGTTGACCGAAGCGCTTTACGACGCCTTTGCGCTGGAGAAACCTATACATACCTGGGTCTGACACAGAGCCGTATTCAGGACGTGACGTCTATAAAGGATACTCTCCGATGCAGATACAGACGTCTCATCCGACGGATATGGTTTTCCAAACTGTCGGCGAGGAACAAAGTATCTGCAACGAACATGCTTGCCGTCCCAGTAGTACTCTATTCATTTTGCTTGAGTAGTTTCATGGACGAAGGAGGAGCTCAGATCCCTCGATATCGGGTCTGGGAAGGTTACGCACATGAACGTAAGCATGCACCTTAAGTCTTCAGTTCCACGGCTTTACATCTCATGCCGTCAAGGTGGTTATGGAATATTGAATCTTGAATGTCTTCACAACAGGATTATTCTGGGTACAGAACATATAGTCGCAAATGGACAAGACCCTCTTCTTAAAATGGTCAGGAAACGAGAAGAAGTGGGCGGAGGAAAGCAGCGGAGGAGGCTGCTGAAACACTCGGCCTTGACTTAAATATCAGGGGTGAGCAAAATGCACCAAATCCTATCCATCTTGAATACTCACTCCTGAAGGCCCGGATTAAGAAAAAACAGGAGAAAAACTTTCACGAACAGCCCCTCGACAAGAGGATGCACGGCATCTTCCACAGAAATGTGGAAAATCAGTTGATGTCGTATGAGCTAAGGTTTGTTTACAGTGGGCCAGGAACCACAAAAAGTGGCCAAAATTCGATTTTACGTCGAATTCATCTAAAACTTGGTATACTGCAGTTTTTGGGGACGCTCATTTCAAATTTGATGTCAAAAATTACAAATTCATAATGGCGGATCCAATATGGCAGACGAGTATTTCAAAATATTACTTAATCTGCTTCAAACGCGGTATTCAGGGGTTTTCGAGGGCGCTGATTCCGAATCTGGCGTAAAAATTTCAAAAAATAGAATAGCGGTTCCAATATGGCGGACAAGTATTTCAAAAAATTATTAAATATACTTAAAAAGTGGTATCTAAGGGTTTTCGAGGGTGCTGATTTCAAACCTGAAGTCATCATTTTTAAAAACAAAATGGCGAATCGAATATGGCGGACGAGTATTTCCAAACATTATATATCGAATTGGCCATTTTGTTCGTTGGAATTCTGACTTCAGATTTGGAATCAGCACCCTCGAAAACCCCTGGATGCCACGTTTCATGTAAATTCAACGATTTTTTCAAATACTTGACCGCCATATTGAAATTGCCATTTTGTTTTTGGAAATTTTGATGGCAGATTCGGGATCAGCACCCGCAGAAACCATATATAAGTATCCTGAGATTTTATTGTTGTAGATTTTGATGTGTTTTTCGACTTCTAGCCACAAAATACACGAAAAGTGGACAACAATTTTTTGTTTCGTTTTTTCCTTGATATGTGATTATTAATCCATCTAAATTGTGGAAGTATAGAAATCTTTGAAATAGAAATCCAGAAGAAAAAAATTCGTCCATAATTGCATGAACGTGCCTGTCAGTCGCCTACAAAATGTAATATAATTGCAGTTACCAGGGTCTACCACGGGGAGGTTACAGGCCTTTAGAGACCCCAATTTTTTAAAAATATTTTCTGTAGAATTTTGATATAATTTTTTTCCAAATTTTTTCATTTTCATTTTTTTATTTTCTTCATTTTTTTTATTTTTTGTAGATTGAACAAATATTTTCCCGAATGAAAAATGGCTGATTATTCTTCGTTCGAAAGTTGCAAGTTGTCTAATTTAGCGAAAGCTTTTTGAAGACCAGAGCAGTCGTGAGCATCGTTTGCATCATGATCGACTTCTTCATCATCGTGAGAGTCATCTTCAAAGATATCTGTTAGTGCGAGTAACACAATAACTGCTAGCGGAAAAGGCAATTTTCGCGTCTTCTGTAATCGGGTGCTGAGACTCAACGTTGATATGAAAGGGTCACTGGAGTCCATGGATCTGTGGAATATGTCTTGGACCGTGAGCCCAATATATACACCTCACGCATATATATTTGAAATATATACACGTGAGGTGCACACATGGGCGCGCAGTCCACAAGGAACGAAGGTGAGTGTGGGACTTACCAAACGGCACCTACCCACTAAACCTTAACTCCTTTTCCCGCCAACCCATGTCGTTGGAACCGCTTATCGCAATACTTCAAGGACATGGGGGTAAGGCCACTAAGCCGTGCTTCAGCTTCCAACTTTTATGTGCCAGCCTGGCATTTCTACGATTCTCACCCAACCAAGATGCACGCATCGTCCTCAGTGGTGTGGTGATACCACAACCCGGGCTCGTCAGCCTTCGGCATCTTGGTTGGGTGTAGTCTGCTATTCGCGTCGTCCATCCGGCTTCTTCGCAGAGGCGGCCTCTCTGAACGATGCGCACCGCATTGTACCCGGCAGATGGTCGGTCCGGGGTTTCTCTTCTTTAGCGGCGCAGAGGTAGCACTGCGTCGCACTTTCGCACGCCGCAGCCTTATGGCCCTCTTTGCCGCACCTCCAGCAGGCCTGGGTCCGGTCTGGACCCTTGCATCCCGCCGCCATATGGCCAAAGTCCAGGCAGCGGTAACACCTTGTAGACTCTGTCTTCCTCCGCACACGACAGGACACCCACCCCACTTTGAAGTGTCCCGTGCGGAGAAGTCTTTTCGCCAGGTCCTCCTTTATTTCGACAAAGGCCCTCAGATTACCTCTGAAGGCCTTCCTCGTCATGCTAACCTTCACCTCTCCGGCTGCTGCTTTTCCGAAATGCTTTCGGACCGCAGTCTCCACATCCTCTTCATCCGTGATCAAGTCGAGGTCCAGGACCTGGACTTCGATGAGGGGAGCAAGCTCACGTACGTTCCCCCTATTTCCCACCGCATCCTTGATGGCCGCGGACAGCTTTGATGCACCATCCGCAGCTGGCCCTACCTCCACAAGAACCTCTCCCCTTCGGGTCTGCCTGACACCCCTGATTTTTACACCAAGGGTGTCCGGCTTCACCTTTTGTTTGAGGTTCCTGAGGACCTCCGCATAGCTCGAACCCTCGGCTGGTCTTATCAGGACCGCCTCGGGTCGGGCTCTCTTCTGTTTCTCCTTCTTCATGGGTGCTCGTTTAGGAGTCATCCCCTCTACATCCTCGCCCTTCAGACTCGAGGATGCCACAATGGTATTGCGGGTCCTCGGCTTCTTCGCCCTCTGCTTGACAGCGTTTGTCTCAACGGGACTCATTGAAGGCTCCCTTTCGCGCTTCCCAAGTTGGGTAGTGTGAGCCTCCACGGCTTCTTCATTTTGAGTCCCGCTTTGACTCATGTCTTTCCTCGCCTTCGCCTTATTTAGGTGCTCCTTTTCTATGTCCTTTCCGACGAACTTTATAGCGTCATGGTAATAATAGTTGATGCACATCATGGTCGCCTGCAACTGATCCGCAACACGCTCCGCCTTCCCTAGCCCATCCCTAATGGGCATAAACGTATTCCGTTTGGAGTTGCAGAATTTCTGCATCTCCTCCAACACATCTTTGAGGTCACCCATGAGTTTTCGACCCTCCTCCACATACATGTACGCTTCCATTATATCCTTTTTGGCAGTTCTCCCTCCAACTCCTCACACACACTTCGGTTTAAATTTAATACATTCTCCATTAAAATTCCCACGAGTAGCTAGGGAGATAAAGGCCCACCCCCGCAGAGCCCCGCATGCGAGGGTAAGGTCTGTGTACTCTAGAAGGTGACCTGGTATCCTAGAGGTACCGTTAGCGACACCACTCCCCTGGTGCCATGCAGCCTTCGGCACGGTGGATTAACGCCTTGGCTTGGAGGTTTTTCCTTTGGGACCATCCCTGGACCCTAGCCTGCGACTGCTTATTGAGTAGTGTGACCGTATTCAGCAGGAACCCTCGGTACAGGGCCGCAACAGGAAGAGGTCGTGGTTTTTTCTCGGTGTGTCCTTCACCCAGTCTGTTTGGTTCGCGGGGCCTATTTTATTTCAGCCCTACACTCTGTTTCCAGCGAGCATTCCCCTGACCGCCACCCTGGGACGCGGGTGAGAACTGGTTTTTTCAGCGTGGTATGGCCGTTGGAATATTGGATGTGGAATATTACTGTGGGAATAGATATATCAACTATAGTTTTGGAAAGTTGTTTGTGGTAGTTATTTCTAATTTGAAATATTCTTGGCGTTTTTAGTTGAAGGCGGCTGATACTTAGCTCGTTAAATGTGATAGGGATAGTTCCTATGGGATGTGTAATTTTACTGTGGAGATAGGTATAATAACTAGAGACTTGAAAAGATGTCTGGGGTGACTGTTTTTAATTTGAAAATTTTTTGACGGTTTTAGTTGAAGGCAGCTGAGACTTGGTTTGTTAAATGTAATAGGGGAAATTCCTAGGTAATGTGGAATATTACTGTGGCGACAGATTTATTAAGTCGAGCTTTTGGAAGTTCCCTGGGGTGATTATTTTTAATTTGAGATTGTTTTGGTGATTTTACTTGGAAGCAGCTGAGCCTTGTTTCGGTAAATTTGATAGAGGTAGTTTCTAGGCGATGTGGAATATTACTGTGAAGGTAGGTTTATTTTACTCGAGTCTTTGAAAGTTGTTTTGGGTGATTATTTTTAATAAACAATTTTTTTGGTGGCTTTAGTTGAAGACAGCTGACAAGGGGAAGGCCTGCACTGCGACATTGACTTTGAGATGAGACTAGCATAAATCGATAGAACGTCGAAAAATATTAGACATGTATAGCGGCTTTCTTGTAATTGGGCCCTAGTTTTTTTTTAATGAATTTTTTAAAATAGCTATTTTCGTGCTATACGAGTATCTACCGTGGCGCACGAGTTTTCCCCAACAGGAGTCAGTGGTACAGCGGTAAGGTGGTTAGCTGAGGAGCACGCTGTCGCGCGTTGGAATCTTTTTGGCGAAATTTTTTTTTTTTTTGCTCTTTTTGCTCTTTTTATTAAAAACGTGTTAAATAATTACTTTATAACCCCTCAGGGTGATTTAATTTTTTTCCTCCCTGTTTTTTGAATTTTCCAATTCTCATTATAATAAATATGGTATTTGTTCAATTATATTATTATTATTATTCGTATTTTTTAATTAATTATAATATAGTCCAGAAGTTGTCGACCTGAAAACAAAATTGTTTTTATTCATTTTGAAAATAATGAAGGTAAAGTGGAAGAAAATTACGCAGTAACTGTTTAGTTTCTTATAATCTATATTATTTCTTATTTACATGTTCCGGGATGATATTTGTCATAAAAACATTTGATTTGAATAATCATATAATTAAACCAAATTTATTATAAATAAATACCATATTTATTATTATAATGAGAATTGGAAAATTCAAAAAACAGGGAGGAAAAAAATTAAATTACCCTGAGGGGTTATAAAGTAATTATTTAACACGTTTTTAATAAGAAGTGCAAAAAGAGCGAAAAAAAAATTACGCCAAAAAGATTCGAACGCGCGACAGCGTGCTCCTCAGCTAACCACCTTACTGCTGTACCACTGGCTCCGGTTGGGAAAAACTCGTGCGCCACGGTAGATACTGGTATAGCACGAAAATAGCTATTTTAAAAAATTCATTAAAAAAAACTAGGGCCCAATTACAAGAAAGCCGCTATACCTGTCTAATATTTTTCGACGTTCTATCGATTTATGCTAGTCTCATCTCAAAGTCAATGTCGCAGAGCAGGCCTTCCCCTTGTGAGACATGGTTCGTCAAATGTGATAGGGGTAGTTTCTAGGAATATTACTGCGAGAGAGATTTATTAATTACAGTCTTGGAAAGTTGTCTGGGGAGACCGTTTTTGATTTAAAAATATTCTAGTGGCTTTAGTTGTAAGCAGCTGACACGTGGTTCGTGAAATGTGATAGGGGTCATTCTTAAGAGTTGTTGAGTGTTACTGTGAAGATGAGGGTATGGTTTGGTTATATCCGTCAGGGGTGTTTCATTTTTGGTTCGTTAATTATTAATGTGGTGTCGTGAGTATAGTTTAGATTTTTGCGCAGGTGACTAGTATGATTTTTTTCATTTGAAAATCTTTCTATGTATTTTCCTTTAGGGGTTTTTAAGGGTTAGGGTTGATTTTGTGAAATACTTTTTGAGTATTTCAAGGAACCCAAAAATATCCGGAAATTCGGATATGCTTACATTCAGGCTGGGTGTGTAAGTCATTTGAAGGATAGTTTTTAGGAGATTGGGGTTCTTTTTGAAAATTAATGGTTGCATGTTTGGAGAGCTCAAAAAAATCCCAAAATTCTGGTGCTGTCAATTTTTTCAATTTCTTAAATTTTCTGTAGTGGAGGTGCTGGCTGCCAGCACCCTAAGAACACCCCTACCACTTTTACCTGAACAAATCCGAAGACCCTCCCCGTAAAACACTCAAAAAATTGAAAAATTTGAAATAATCACCCAAGTCAACTTTAGAAAACCACCAGTTATATTCTTACCCCCATGATAATATTCAATAACCTAATAAGACCACACCTTCCACTTTTGCCTTAATAAATCCAAAGAGCCGCCACGTACAACACTCAAAAAATTTTAAAATTTAAAATGATCACACAAGTTACTCTCAGAAAACTTCGAACTAGATTTCCAACCCCATAATAATATTCAACAACCCCCTAATACCGTCCCTTCCACTTTGACCTGGACAAATCCTAAGTGCCTCCACGTAAAACATTTAAAGAATTAAAAAATTTGAAATAATTACCTAAGTCACCTTCAGAAGATCCCAAATTATATTTCCAACCCCATAATAATACTCAACAAACCCCTAAGATCACCGCTACTACTTTTACCTTAACAAATCCGAAGACCCTCTACGTAAAACACTCAAAAAATTGAAAAATTTGAAATAATCACCAAAATCATCCTCAAGAAACCCCAACTTGTATTATTTGCAACCCCATAATAATATTCAACAACCCCCTAAGGCGACTACTACTACTTTTACCTTAACAAATCCGAAGAGCTTCCACGTAAAATACTCAAAAAATTTAAAAATGATAAATATTTTTAAACTATCTTGTTGTCAAGATAATGGACGAAGTATTCAGAAAAAAAGTGACAATTTTCAAACTTTTTCAAATGTTTTGTTCATTTTATTTTCTTCATTAGAATTATTACTTCAAAAATTTTTTCATTTTACCTTTATATTTTATATATTTATATTTGAAATATTTTCTCACTCGGGAAGAAATCTCTAGCCTAAAGCATAATTAACAGGGTTATCAGCTTCAAGATCTGATTGAGATACCTTGTAAATCCCGGATTTTTTTGGGTTTTCTTCCTAAAAAAAGTGGAAAATCTCTTAAGTGACTGGTTTTAAAAGTGAAAATTTTCATATTTTGGTTCGAAAATTGAAAGAAGGCTCCAATTCTACATAAATTCCCTGGCGGACCGGCCGAACGCAAACATTACGCTACAGCGTAATGTTTTTATAACATTATAATATTTTTTTCCTTTGGGACCATCCCTGGACCCTTGCCTGCGACTGCTTATTGAGTAGTCTAACCGTATTCAGCAGGAACCCTCGGTACAGGGCCGCAACAGGAAGAGGTCGTGGTTTTTTCTCGGTGTGTCCTTCACCCAGTCTGTTTGGTTCGCGGGCCTATTTTATTTCAGCCCTACACTCTGTTTCCAGCGAGCATTCCCCTGACCGCCACCCTGGGATGCGGGTGAGAACTGGTTTTTTCAGCGTGGTATGGCCGTTGGAATATTGGATGTGGAATATTACTGTGGGAATAGATATATCAACTATAGTTTTGGAAAGTTGTTTGTGGTAGTTATTTCTAATTTGAAATATTCTTGGCGTTTTTAGTTGAAGGCGAAAGTAAACAGTAATGGTAAAGTAATATGGCATTATAATTGATAAAAGAAACAAAATTAATATGTAAACTGTTGCAATTATAATAAAGCGTTAAAATTTACGTTAAATGGTCATGCCGTCATTGCAACAACTTGCTTTCCCAATGGGCACTCGAGTCTGAAAGATGTCGTTATGATATCTTCCTTCGGACGTTGTAAAGACATTCGGAAAAGATAACTAAAGGACATATTTAAGATAGCGCAAATATGTCGCAAATTTTTTGCAATCGCTAAGACAACAAAGTCAGTTGTTTGATCTTAAAGTCAATCAAAAGAATTCTTTTAGACATCTTTTCGCTGTCTATGTCTGTAATTTTTTAATCGTAACGATGTCTGCGATGACGTACTTAGCAGAACGTCCGAAAGAGTCTTAATTATGTCTGATTGATAACCTAACGATACATATAACAAAATCTTTAAATTAAAATATTGTAATTGTTCATAATGTACTGACATCTTAATAATATTGGCAAGATCGCTGCAGAATACATTTTTTACTTTGGCAATGAGGAAAAGCATAACAAATGGGCTCCATACAGTCAGAAATCGCAAATCGCCCCAATGGGAAAAAAGGCCAACGGTTTCCAAATTCGATTTCCATGCGTCTGACTAAAATTCGTGTAGCTGTCAAATCGAGTTTCAAATTACGAGAATTCTCGTACTGCCATCCCCGCGCTGCGATGAGGATAGGAACCATTTTCTCGCGTTTAAAATGAATTTCACAGACTGCTACACACTAGATTATCAGTTAAATGCCAAATTGTTGAAACCCACAACCAAGGGCATTATAAATTGCAATTTATTTAGAAATGTCAGCAGAAATTAATTTTTTTGGTATCGAAATTCTATCAAAAGTGAAATAGCTTTCATTAATACATATAAATTAAATATAAACTGATATTTTAATGATAAGTGCACAACTAGTGAATACTGTGCAAGTCAATGTCGTAAAGATGTCGCAAAGACGTCGCTACGATGTCGTAAAGACTTTGGCCCACGATTTCCAAATTCGATTTTCACGCGTCTGATTAAAATTCGTGTAGCTGTCAAATCAAGTTTCAAATTGACATAACTCTCGTACTATCATATCCGCACTGTGATGAGGATAGGAAAGATTTTCTCGCGTTTAAAATGAATTTAACAGACTGTTACACACTAGATTATCAGTTAAATGCCAAATTGTTGAAACTCACAACCATGGGCATTATAAATTGCAATTTATTTAAAAAGGTCAGCAGAAATTAATTTTTTTGGTATCGAAATTCTATCAAAAATTAAATATAAACTGATATTTTAATGATAAGTGCACAACTAGTGAATACTGTGCAAGTCAATGTCGTAAAGATGTCGTAAAGACGTCGTTACGATGTCGTGAAGACTTTGGCCCACAATTTCCAAATTCCAT
>CAKNXH010002297.1:18100-33591 GCA_932178445.1 Andricus quercusramuli
CTTGTATAAAGAAGACATTTTGTATGTTTTTTGCTGGAAAAATTATTTTTGTGGTCACAAATATTTCATTTCACACAATTCAGTTTCATCAATTTTCCTCACAAAAGATGCAAGACATGATAAAAGAGTAAGAGGTGCTTGTCCTAAAAGTTTTTAAAATAAGAAAACTTTTTTTCTGAATTCTTTGTCAAATCTGTCGCTATTTATAAGGAAAATACGAAACTTACAGTATTTCTTCGTTATTCATTATCCAAAGTAAATTTACTTCAGATATTTTCATAAAAACTGTTGTTATTTTGTTGATTTCAAACATTTTATTAACATTTTAGCAATTAATTAATTAACAATTAACTTCATCAAAGTGAGGAAAGAGAACTTGAAGATCTCATATAGATCAAACGTTATAGTAGTTCCAAAGGAATTATATATTTTTCGAAAAAAAAATTGTAATACTTATAACCCTCATATTTATGAGGCATTTTCATATTCGCAATTTTTCGAAATTCCAGAAAAATCGAAAAATATAAAATATAAAACGTTTTATTTTTGATCCCTCAAAACAGGATGTTTACCCTAACTGGAGAACCTGGGAATGTCAGGGATTTTCCTTTTGAATAAATAATTTTTTTTTGAGCGTCTGTTCAATTTTTTCCAAATCGCACTAAATAATTGAATAACAATAACTCCTTATATGTAAAAGTAGCGTCATATTACTATAATTTTCGTTAATTAAATTTTTGCACCGCGAATGCAAGTATTATATTTTTGGTTGAAACTTGATGTATTTTGTTGAAAATTCGTTCTTTTTTATAGAAAATTAATCTTCTTTTCCCCCCTCTTTTTCCCCCTCTTTTTTCCTCTTGACTGAAAAATCTTTCTTAGTTGAAAATTCAACTCATGTTGAAAAGTCGCCTTTTTTGGTTGTATTCGATTGTTTTTAATAACAATTTTTATGTTTTTTGGTGAAAATATCAAATACTACAATTTTTGTTCACCCAAATTATAATTTTAGGGTATAAATAATTTTGAATGCAGAATGAAAATTTATAATACACATTCACTCTTTATTGTAAAATATACTCAAAAATACTTATCCGTAGGGTAATGGAAATTACAGAAGAGAAGATATGGGAAGTCCAATGTGGATTTATGCCAGGAAGGTCATGTACAGATCAGATATTTAGCCTAAGACAGATCACAGAAAAGAGCTTGAGAGTAGGAAAGAAAGTTTTCTGTGCATTTATTGATCTAGAAAAAGCATTCGACAAGGTAAATAGAACTAAACTTTGGGAAATCCTTAAAGAGTATGGAGTAAATGGAGGGCTCCTACAAGCAATAAAAACAATTTATACAGGCAGTAAAGCGAGTGTAAGGGTAAATGGGAAACTGAGCGACTGGTTCGATATTATGCAAGGGGTGAAGCAAGGATGCGTTATGTCCTCGTGGCTATTTATCATATTCATGGATAAATGTCTAAGAACTGCCCTCTTCGACGAAGAAGGTGTAAATCTCGAAACCGTCAAGGTACGTGGGTTAGCTTTCGCAGATGACAAGATTCTTATGGCAGAATCAATCGAGGACTTGCAAAGAATGTTGAATAAACTAAATACAAGCATGGAGAACATGGGCCTCAAAATTAACGTGAATAAAACGAAAATCATGGTGTTTGAGGGAAAAAGCGAGAAAACAATGTGCAACATTGTCCTAAATGGTGAGGGATTAGAACAAGTTGACAAGTACGTATATCTGGGTAGCCTATTCACTAGCGACGGAAAAATAGATGGGGAGTTAGATAGGCGCATAAATAAGGGTAAGCAGGTTATCGGTAGAGCAGGATCCATCCTCAGAAATAAAAACATATCAAAAAAAGCTAAAATGGCCATACATAACTCTATCTTCGTACCAACTGTACTATACGGTAGCGAGACATGGACCTGTCAAGAAAAGGACAGGAGCAAAATCAACGCGATCGGCATGAAACCTCTCCGCATAATATGCGGGAAAACACTGATGGACAAAGTCAGAAATGAGACAATCCTCAAAGAATGTGGTACACAAGAGACACTAGTTGACATATGGGAAAGAAATCAGCTAAGGTGGTTCGGACATCTTGAAAGAATGAAAGATGAACGACTGACGAAGCAAGTGTATAAAGGTAAAGTAAATGGTAGAATGCCCAGAGGTAGACCGCCGAAAGAATGGTCAGAATCTGTGAACGAGACATTAATCCGAAGAGACGTAAGAAGCCATAGTAACAGAAGAGCTTGCGTGAAGAAATGCATGGACGTGAAGGAAGCTAGAGTAGTATGCCAGGACAGAAATGTGTGGCGACAAATGGTTTGTAAACAGAGTGACAATAGTGTGAATGGCGCCTGAAACAGAGACTTTGGATACTAATGGGCCCAAGTGGGGAACCATACATAACAATTTTGTGAGGTTCCTCACTTGGGGTGATCGCTAGAGAGATTGATCAGCAACCTGGGTCGGAGCAGTGTTGCGGAATGAACGTGTCATCTAAATAAATGACACGAGAATTCCAGATCGATCTAAAACACCTATCCCTAACACCTATAAAACTCCTATATACCTTATGCCCATATACCAACCTACTCTATACCTATTCACCTGTTTACTATTCCCCAACCGAGCAAGTCACGCCTACCCCGAAAGGGAAATGGCTTAATGGTATAATAATAATAATAACTATCTTATGTAGCCGGGTTTCTATTAGGAGATGGAAATGCGGAAAAAAGGATGTACATGTGAGAAATAAATCTTAAGGTTCTTTTTTAAGTTTATTTGTTCATTTGGTTTCAAAGTTATATAAATATATAATTTTTCTAAGATGCTTGAAAAAATTGAAAAAAATCAAAGATTTCAGATATGTCGAAAAAGTATGATATTTTTTTCAAGATTTTGAAAAATTTTGGGAAAAATTCGAGTCAGTTTAAAAGATATTTGGGACTGTTAGAAGTTTACAAGATGTATTTTGAAATAACTGGAACTATGTATTCCTAAAAGTTTGAAAAATCATTCAAAATTAAAAAAAATATCCTAAAATCTTTCAGATATTTTTCACATCTATAGCAATCACTTAAAATGTATTGTTTACGTTTTTAAATTTTGTGTAAAAAATAAATTTGAAAATTATTAGAATTTTTTCAAATTTTTTCTTAAAATTCTGAAAAGCAGAATTGCTCTAAAATCTTTCAAATTCTGTTATGACAATTTTGGAAATCTTCTGTAATCTTTTTAAATATTCTCTTGAAGATTAATTTTTTGAAATAAAGAATCATTTAAATTTTCCCATGAATTTAAAGACAGTGTTCTATTGTCGGGAAAATGTATTATCGCTTCAAAATTTTCATTTAAAAAAATTCAATAATGTACATTTTTTAACATTTTTGAAATGTTTTCAAATCATTAATTAACCAAAATTTTGTTAAAACTTCTAAATGTGTCTTAATCTTACGCAATTTTTGTATGAAAATTTGTTATTCTGTTAAGTGGAAAATGTGGCTTTAAAATCTTCCACATTTTTTTCGGAATTTTAGAATATAATTTAAAATCTGTCAACATCTTTAAGAAGCTTCAAAATTTCCATTTTCAAAGATTGAAAAATGGACGTTTTTTTCTAATTTTTTTTTAATGTTTACGAATTTTGAATTAATTTTAAATCTTTCTAAAATTTTCAAAAGTCTGTTAAGCTTGATCGAATGTTTTATAAAACTATTTTATTGTTCAAAAATTTATGAAATTTTTAGATATAATTTAATACGTTTCGAAATCTTCGTCAATTTTCTTATAAAATTCATTTTTCAAAATAAAAAATAAGTTAAAATTTTTTCAGAAATTCTGAGATTTTTTTCCATTCAGTCTGAAAGATATTTAGGACATTCAGAAGTTTCGGAAATAAATATTTTTCAAACTGACTCGAAATATTCCTAAAATTGTTAAAAATCCTTCGAAATTAAAAAAAATCCATCTGAATCTCCCAGATATTTTCGAAATATGTTGAAATATTTGGAAATTATAATAATATTTTGAAATATTTTGAAACTTTTTCAAATTTTCTTTAAAAATTATTTTTTCAAAATGAAAAGTAATTAAAAATGTATCCAGGAATCTCAAGAAATTTTTTCATTTTCTTGAAACACCTCAAACTTCTTAAAAAGGTTCGAAATTTGTTTCTAAATCTTCAAAAATTTACATGTTGTGTAAAATAGTTGGAAATCTTTTCAAATTTCAAATTATTATTTTACCATTTTCAGAACTTTTAAACCTTCTAAATATCTTTTTAAATTCTTCGAATTCTTCCAAAATTTTTCTTGAAACTCTGAAGAATTCAAAAACTTGCATCAAATCTTCCAGATTCTGTTTTGATAATTTTGTAAATCTTATGAAATGTTGAGATTTTGTTCAAATATTATCTTAAAATTGATTTTTCCAAACGAATAATGAGTTCAGATTATCCCATCATTTATGAGAAATATTTTTTATTAACAAATATAAATTCAGTTTATATTTTCCCAAGAATTTTAAGAAAGTCTTTTTTTATTTTCTTGAAGCCTTCCAAACTTTTGCAAAAGCTTCAAAATTTTTTTCGAAATCTTCCAAAATTTAAATTTTGTTTAAAATGTTTGGAAATATTTTCCAACCTAAAATCGTTTTTTCACAATTTTCCATACTTTTGAGCCTTCTAAGTATATTTAAAAATTCCTCGAATTCTTCCAAAAATTTTTCTTGAAATTCTGAAAAATTCAAAAACTTGCCTTCAAATCTTCAAGATTCTATCTTGACAATTTTAGAAATCTTTTTAAATGTTAAAGATTTTTAAAAATATCATCTTAAAATTAATTTTTTGAAATAATATTGAATTATGAGTTGAATTATGAGTATGAATTAATATTTAAATTATGAGACTATATTTGTTATTATCCTGAAACCTTTTGTAAATTTTTTTCAAATTTTTTATAACATTTCATATAACATATAACATTTTCATATAACATTTTATAACATTTTTGTAACATCTTGCTAAACGGGAGATTTTGCTTAAAAATCTTTGGCATTCTTTTTCGAAATTTTAGAAAATAATTTCAAATCTTTTGAAACTTTCGTCAATTTTATCTTCAAATTCATTTTCAAAATAAAAATTCAGTTTGAATTTTCCCAGGAATTGTAAGGAATGTTCGGAATTTTCAAAAATTTACATTTTGTTAAAATTTTTAAAAATATTTTCTAATTTCAAATCGCTTTCCAACTATTTCAAAAACTTCTAAACCTTCTGTTATGTTATGTTAAATGTTCTATCAAAATTACTTTTTCAAAATAAAAAGTCAGTTCAAATTTTCCCATGAATTCTGAGAAAATTTTTGTATTATAGTGAATACATTCAAAAATGTACATTTTTTAAAACTTTTAAAATATTTTGAACGTTCAAATTAGTTTTCAATATTTAAAAATTTTCGAAGTGTCTCAAACTTACTCGCATTTTTTATTAATCTCGGTAATCTTGCTAATTGAAAGATTTTGCTTGAAAATCTTTCCCATTCTTTTTTGAAATTTTCGGAAATAATTTAAAATATTTTGAAATCTTTGTCAATTTTCTCATAAAAATCATTTTCAAAATAAAAAATCAGTTTACATTTTCCCAGGAATTCTTAGACATTTTTTCATCATATCAAAAATACATTGATTATTATTATTGAACATAGTATTCAAATAAATTTACATTCCTCATGCACTTCCTAATAAATGACAAGTGCAAATAATCATTTTTAGAACCCTTGGTATAAGTGAAATAATTAATTACATGAAGTCACTGAAACCGTTATTAATAATTATTTTTCGTCATGTGTAATTATGTACATAGAAATACGAGTGAAGCACGTGGTATCATAGACGTAATACATATTTTTATGTAAAGTTTTTAATTTCATCGCTTCGGAAACTTTAGAGATGTATGTGGTACTTTTATTTACAGAAGAGATAAATCGACCAGATTGTGTTTAGTGAAATATCATTTTGCAAGAGTATCGTATGTTTTCTTTAGATCTTGTATATGATATTGATAAAATTTGATTTTCCAATACCAATCTTAGCACATTTTTTTTTCGTAAATAAAAGTTCCAAGTGAAATACAATGCTTCGGAATTTACCAGAACAAAATTATGAAAAAACGTATATTACTTTGACTCGCTTTTTTCTAAATTGACATTGTATATGTACAATATATATTTTATAATTATTCTACTTATTTTATGTATTTTACACATTTTATCGTTTTGAGAAAAATACCTCAGTTCTTCATAATATCTGATCTAATTTAGATATTATAATGGTACTTTTATATGTAAGACATCCTATTAGTCTTATGCTAACCAAACCCTTTTTGTAGCAACAGAAATTTTTTTCTAAAATTCAATTTTTGCATTTTTTTTAAAACAACGAAAAATTTGACAAAGTTCTAAGGAAAAACTTTTTTCATTTGCAATAATTCTCGTTTGTAGAAAAATAATTTCTGAAATTTTCAATTTGAAAAGAAATTAGTTCTGTATTTGTTTCCAATCTAAGATAATTATAATAGAACACTATTTCTATCAATTATAAATAATTTCAATTTGTATTAATAACATTTATCGGCTTAGCATTCAACTTCAATCAATAGCATCTCTTTAGAACGAGAATAATCAAAATTTAAAAAAAATGTTTCTTGGACATTTTTATTGAACTGTGACTTGCATAACAGTTTTATCATCTTATTTTATTAAATTTGTTCATTTTAGAAAATTGTATTTACGAAAACTCGCTATAATTTATATAATCATAGGCAAATTTTTCTGGACTCAAAAAGTTTTCAATTTTTAAATTCTAAAAAAAAATTCAATTATAGAAAAATAATTCTTGTTTCTACTAAAATTCTTTGGTCTGCATAAAACTAAAAGGATGTCTTTCTTGTTCCCTTCATTTGAAGTGGATTCGGTCAAATGTATAATAATTTCTGTTAATAATGAAATAATTAAAAAAAACATTCGAGTACTTTTTTCATTCGGATTAAATAAATTATTAACTATTTGTTCAATTTCGGCATTTGTACTTAAGTTTTCCACAAAATTCATGAAATTGAAATATAGGTACTATATCTTTGATAAAGGGTGCAACAAATTTTCATTTTTTCAAGAAAAAATTTGGTTTATTGCAGAAATGAAATTTGGTTAAATCGAAGACAATAAATTCTAATATAAATTTTTTTTATTCTTTTCACTTATTTTACTTTCGACGTGGATGTGGAAAGAGGACGATAATGATCACACAAGTACATCGAAAATAATCATAGCACGTGTGTTATACATGATGAAACCTTGCTTTTGTTTGAAGTTTACTTACTTGTGTCTATCATCAGGGTTAGATGTGTTACGAAAATCTTGTCGATTTTTCTAGAACAGCTTAGAAAACGGCCGTATAAATAGCTGCGATTTTGTTAACAATTTCGCAGTTATCCTCACGAATCAAACCCTCCGATAGCAACAATGAAGACTGTTGCTGGGACGCTGCTTCTTACAGTAGCAGCTTTCCTGCTTGATTCTGTTGGTAAGTGCAATATTAAATAATATAATTTCGAATAATTTCTACTTTTCATTTTTTATATAAGATATATACATGGGCCATTGAAAAACTACGTCACACCATTTGGAACACTATTTTCACCCCTCCCCTCCTTCATCTCTGATCACCACACAAAGCTTAAGCCTCCTGGTGTGTGAAATATTTTGTCATCGATTTTATTTGATAAATGCCGAAAACGAAACGCAAAATGCACAAATGTAATATTTTAACAGACTTCACCAAAAGAGATACATTTTCTACGAAAGAGTTGAGTTTTCACGGTGAAAAGCAGAACTTTTCAGAAAACAGTTGTCCTTCAAACCCGAAGAGATGAATTTTCAACCAAGAAATGATTTATTAACCAAATGTTGAGTTTGCAACAAACAACAAATCAATTTTAAATCAAGCAGCTGCATTTTCAGCTACTTAGATGAATTTCCAACCAAATATTCGAATTGTTGAAGAAAAAAGATTTAACTTCAACTAAAACAGTTGCAATTTTGACCCTCCGTTTGGCACATAGATCCAGCCAGACCTTTTGCGACTTGAATTATTTTTTATACTTGTGATTGAGCTAGCGACTTGGAAATCCCTGACTTTTCCTAAAAGTTCATTAGCTACCATTTAGAAAAAATTGGAAGAATTCATGCCACAAAAAGACAATTACAAAGATATTTATTTGAATATAGTTGGGTTTGGTACATGTGGTCTGGCCGGACCCCAAAATTCTTTTTATGGGAATGTGTGAAATACAATGCATTTTGAACATTTAACTGCTTTTTTTCTGATTCTCTTGGTATTTTTCCATTCAAACTGCCTTTTATATTCCCTTAGCATCTTGCATACACATATGTGAACGTTACAAAGTGAAGCCTCACTTCTCCTGCTTCCATTTCCAACACATCACTCACTTCCCATCCCCTCACTTCAACTCACTTACTCTTCTTCCCTCCCCGCACTGACCAGCCCCTCATTAACCCTACTTTCCAGCCCCCCCTTCCTTTACTTCTTCTTCATCTACTTTTCCTTTCTTTAACTTCCCCACATTCATTCCCCAAGCATCCCTCACTTTCCTTACCTCTTCCTTCTCTATTTACCCTACCCTCACATCCCTCACTTACATTCGCTTCTCCTACTTCCCACTCCTTCACATCCCACACTTCTAATCACATCACTTCCCTCACTTCTCCTTCTTCTACTTCTTCTAATTGAATTTCCATACTTCTCCTTCCCTCTCTACCCTTACTTCTACCACATCTACTCTCCCTCTCCTTAGTTTCCCTACTTTCATTTTCCCACGCATCTCTCAGCCTTACTTCCTCACCCCTCTGTTTCTCTTCTTCCTCCTCTACATCCCAATCCCTCACATTTTTCAAATACTTCTCTTCCTCTACTTCTCTTCCCCTCATATCCCTTACCTTCACTCGTTCCTCCTACTTCCCAAACCCTCACATCTGGCACTTCCAATCACATCACTTCCCTTACTCCTCCTTTTTCTACTTCTTCTAATTCAATTTCCATACTTCTCCTTCCCTCCCTACCCTTACGTGTCCCACATCTACTTTCCCTCTCCTCGATTCCCCTACTTTTATTCTCCACGCATATCTCCGCCTTACTTTCTCACCTTTTTATTCTCCTACTCCTCCCTCCTCTACATTCTTGTCCCTAACATTCTTGGAATCCCTAACTTCTCCTACTTTCTACCCCCGCACTTTCCTTACTTCTCCTCTCTCTACTTCTCCTTCCTCTACTTCCCTTTCCCTCATATTCTTTACTCATACTTATTCCTCCTGCTTCTCAACCCCTCACGTCCGATACTTCCAATCACATCACTTCCCTCACGTCTCCTTCATCTACTTCTTCTGATACTATAACCATACTTCTCCTTCCCTCCCTACCCTTACTTGTCCCGCATCCACGTTCCCTCTCCTCAATTTTAATACTTTCATTCCCCACGCATCTCTTAGCCTTACTTCCTCACCCCTCTTTTTCTCTTACTTCTCACTCCTCTACATCCCAGTCCCTCAAATTCTTCAAATCCCTCACTCCTCCTACTTTCTACTTCTGCACATTCCTTACTTCTCCTTCCTCTACTTCCCTTTCTCTCATATGCCTCACTGATACTCATTCCTCCTACTTCTCAACCCCTTACATCCGATAATTCCAATCACATCACTTCCCTCACGTCTCCTTCCTCTACTTCTCCTAATTCCATAACCATACTTCTCCTTCCCTCCCTACCCTTACTTGTCACGCATCTCCGTTCCCTCTTCTCAATTCCCCTACTTTCATTCCTTACGCATCTCTCAGCCTTACTTTCTCACCCTTCATCTTCTCTTACTCCTCCCTCCTCTACATCCTTGTCCCTAACATTCTTAAATTCCCTAACTTCTCCTACTTTTATCTTCCGCACTTTTCTTACTTCGCCTTCCTCTAATTCTCCCTCATCTACATCCCAGTCCCTCGCATTCTTCAAATCCCTTACTTCTCCTACTTTCTGCTTTCGCACATTCCTTATTTCTCCATTTTCTACTTCCCCACCCTTCACACCTCTTACCACTCACTTTCGCTACTGCCCAACCCCTCACGTAACACACTTCCAATCCCATCACTTCTCTTACACTGTTAGAAATATGTTGAAAATTCAACCACTTTTCAACCACTTCTGTGGTTGAAATTTCGTTCATCCACGGAGTTGAAATAAAATTCATTCAAATGTAGTTGAAAATTCAACTACACAATGCCCCCTCATACTTCCCTCGAGGCCAGACCCCAAGGAGAAAAAGTCCCGCGAGGAGTTATTCTGTACGTTTGTGTCGTGAGATTAATAATATTAATAAAGGACATAATATTCAGGAAAAGAAGCAGCTTTAGAGAAGAAAAACAAAAGGTACGCTGGAATAATATTATCATAATGGGAACATTTCATTCACAGTATCGGTACTAACTGCTGTATGTTTTTTTAGGTTATGTTTACAAAAACGAGTGTTGAAAAGTTTGTCTAATTGGGCGCACAACTCATTATGGTAATATAATTCCAACCGAGATTCCAACGTACCTTTTTTTGTCTTCTTTAAAGCTGCTTATTTTCCTAAATATTACATGAATTTTGTTAATCTCATGAATCACACGATACAAACGTACGAAATAACTCACTGATTCCTTATCAGAATTCTTTCGGTACAGTTAGTGAATTTCAAAGCAAAGTATTTTCCACGAATCTTTATGGGTTTCATTCCAGATTTTTTTTAAACTAAAATTGCTTTGAAATTCACTATCTGTACCGAATAAAATTTTTTTCTCGTTACTGAAATTTCAATTACATGTTGTTGAAATTTCAACTGGATGGTTGAAATTTCAACCACTGCATGGTTGAAATTTCAACAACGATAATTGTATAAAACTTCAACCACATGTGGTTGAAAATTCAACCAGATATTTCTAACAGTGTATTTCTCCATTCTCTACTTCCCCTGATTCCACTCCTATACTTCTCTTACTTATTCTCTCCTCCCTCCCCTTACTTCACCCTCAAGCATATGAATTTCATTCATAATAATAATACAGATCGAAGTAAAGCGTAAAAATAAATGAAAAAAAGTTATTTTCTTCTCCTGTAAAGTTGTTTCTCTACCTTAAATTTTTTTTATTTTCATCTGAGTAGGTAAGTAAACATATGCGAAAGCCATTAGGAATAAGAAAAATCCAATAATATATACACCTGTATGCTATATAAACGCATTTCAATACACCTCCAAAAACGCAATATTTTCATATTTCCATACATTTTTATGGAAATATACAAGGAAATATACAGACCAAATGTGCCAAATTGAAGGTTATCGGAACATGTGCTAAACAGAAGGTTAACAAAATTTTTGAACAAAAACATGAACTTTCCATCCGAAGATACGAATTTTCTATAAAAAATACGAATACTCCACAACACAGTTTAATTTTTAACAGAATAATCAAATTTTTATTAAAATAGTACAATTTTTAACCAAATGTTTGAATTTTCAAACCTAAAAGATTCAACTTAAACGAAAAACAGTTGAATTTTTAACTAAATAATTGTATTTTTAAGCTAAAAAGATGAATCTTTTAGACGACAGTCAAACTTTCGATTCAATGAGACGGATTTCAAAGTGCACAGTTAAATCTTTAACAGAATAATTAAATTTGTAAAAAAGTAGTGGAATTTTTAACCCAATAGTTGAATTTTCAACCAAATCGACACATTTTTAAACAATAAAGATTAATTTGCAACCAAACACAGTTGCATTTTCAACCAGATTGTTGAATTTTCAATCCAAAATAGTTCATTCTTTAACTAAATAGTTAAATTTCCAAACTACATAGATGAATTTTTAAACAAAAGAGAAAAAATTGTAAGCAAAAAGTTGACTTTTCAATGGAAATAGATGAACCTTCTTTTCAAAAAATGAATTTTAAACAAGACAGTTACATTTTCAATAAATGAATTATATTTTCAACGAAATAGCTGAAGTTTTAACCAAATAGCTGAATTTTCAACTAAAATGATGATTCTTGGCAAAAGATGAATCTTTAACCAAGAAACGATTTTAATATTAAATAATAAATAATCTTAATTAACCCAAAAGATCAATTCTCGACAAAAATTGTAATTGTAGAAATTTTTGCCGAAAAATATTTTTTGTCTTGATCAAAAAAGTTGAATTCAACTAAAAAAGACGAATTTCAAACAAAATAGTTGAATTCCTAATCAAAACACATCAATTTGTAACCAAGCAGTTGCATCTTCAACCAAAACAGATCAAATTTTGAATGAAACAGTTGAATTTTTAAACCAAAAAGACGAGTTCAACCACAGTTGAATTTTTAACCCGAAAATATGAATAATCAACCTGAAGAACTTATTTTCAACAAAATCGTCATAGTTCCGAAAAAAAGATGGGAAAAAATGAAGAAAGAAAATAAAATGAATTTTAAACACATTTACAAGGAAGTAAATAAATTTACAACTCACTTGTTAAATTCACAATTAAAAACGATCCATTGTAACTAAAAATACAATAGTTAAGGTTTCAGTTCAAAAAATTGTTTTTTAACGAAAAAAAATTTTAAACAAAATATTCTAATTATTGTCCATAGAGTAGGATTTTGACTAATAGATAAATTCTGAACCGGAAATATGTGAGTAGACTTTCCAACCCAGAAAATCAGAGGGAAAAAAGAATAATGCTTTGAAAATGGGGCCCTACTACATTTGTAAACGAAAATGACAGACCCGAACATTTTGTTCTATAAAATTATTAATGACAATAACATCAGTGGATTGTTATCGAGTTGTCTGAAAAAATGTTCAAAAATTAGTTATTGACAGAATGTTACGTTGAAAAAATCAAGCTTTTACCTTTAGAAATTGTTTAAACAATTGATTTCAGCAATGAAAATTATTAATTGCCATGTCAGCTCTCTAAGAATCTGTGAAGTGAAAAATTAAAGTTTTCACCTTTAACAATAGCCAGTCAGTGTATTTGTTGATTAAATTTGGCTGAACAATCATTAATTGTTATTGAATGACTAAATTTCATGAGTAGGTGGCATTTTCGTATATTTTCCTATTTTTTCTTTTGAATAAAAAGAAACAATTTTTTTTCGAAATGGGGCATATGCGTAATTTTATTAGCTTCGATTTAAGAAAAATTCTGCTCGTCTAAAACTCTAAAAAAACAATTGTGCTTTTTGAGATGTCAGGAATTGAGAGAATTCAAGTATTCAGGGAATTCGGAATATTCCATAAACTCAGGAAATTCAGAGATTTTTCAGAGAAATTTCAGTGATTTCCGAGTATTTGAGGGATTTTACAGGATTAAGGGAATTGAAAAAATCCAGGAAATCAGAGAAATATATGATATAAATCAAATTCAAGAATTCATGCAATTAGTAAATAAATTTTAGGAATGAATAATATTCAAGAAATTCAGAGGATTCAGAGTATTTAAGAAATTTCAAGAATTCATAAGACTTCAAGTATGTGAAAAAATGCAAAAGAATTCAAAAGAATAAAAGAAGTTTTTAAGAATCCGACCAAAATTTGCAGGAATTCAATGCGAATTGCAGATAATTCGAAATAATATACTAAACCCAAGAGTATTAGTTAATAACCCTGTCTATTGTTTGCCGCGTGTAATGTGCAATGAAAACAAAGAGCCGACTTGAAAATCAGAGTCATTCTTTTAGACGACCAACGCAAGTGTGATCATTTTAGGCCTACCCTGCAAGATAGGTTTTTCTAACATGAACCTATCGATAATACATATTTTCTCCCCACTCTGGATGCAAAAACGTAACATATTTTTTTTTTTTTTACAGAACCAAGACCAAGTGGTCAGGGAGGAAGTAATAATAATAATAACAACTCACCACCAAACAATGCGAATAATGAGCGTGGACTTGGTTTGCAGGAATATCTTGACAGTCGTGAGCCATCAATAGAACAGCATATTTTTAGCCCAGGACTTGAATCATCTTGGCGAAATTACTATGAAGGGAACACAGTAATTAGTCTCGGCTATGGAGATGCTGCGGAACATCGAGCGCTACACAGCCTACCATACCAAAATCCTGAAGACCCGCTTCAACCGATGGAACATACGCTTGAACGGATAGATCATGCGTATGGACCGCCACAACATGCGTATGGAGCGCCACAACATGCGTATGGACCGCCACAACATGCGTATGAACCGCCACAATATGCGCATGAACCGCCACAATATGCGTATGAACCGCCACAACATGGCCCACCGAGGTCATCGGGGCAACCACCTATAAGCTTACCACTACCAGCTATACGTCTTACCTTACGAGGTTCACGATCTGCACGTGCATCAGGATCATCAACACCACGATCATCAACACAACGACCATCAACACCAGGCGCAAGAAATTCTTCTCAGCAAAGAAACCAACCAAGAGGCGACAATCCCTAGATCTATTGGAAAAACGATATGAATATAAAAAAACGTCTAATTTTCCTGAATAAAAACAGAAAATTGAATGAACCCATGCATCACGGCCAGCCAAATAGACGAAACCCACCACATAATTCTAGATTTAGGCATAGGACCTAAATCACGCTACCTCAATCCCTTGATCGATTACAAAAACAATCTAAATATAAACAATGTACCTAATTATTCTAGATAAAAACTTGGAAGGAACCTGTGCAACACGGCCAACCAAGTAGGTCAAGAAGTCCATCATGCAATCCCTAGATTCAATGAAAACAATAATATGCAAAAATGTAATAAATTATGTATCATATACCTCAATAAAAACTGAACATCCGTTTAGTTGCTTGTTACATTATTCTTCTACAACTAGATCCTTAAATCTATTGAAAAAATAATATATAAATGACGAATAGATCTCATTTTCCTGAAAAAAGGCTGACGATCAAATGAACCTGCGCAACACAGCCAAACAAATAGACGAAACGCACCACATAGCCCTAGATTTGGGCATAGTGCATGAAACCCACCACGCAACCCCATTCCCAAGGTGTGTTGGAAAAAAATATAAATAAATAAAATATATCTTATTTTCTTAAATAAAAACTGAAAATTAGTTGAACATGTGCAACGTGGTCACCTAAGTGAGCCAGGAAGTCCATCATACAATTTCTGCATCTTATGAAAAAAATATAAGTAAAAAATATGTGTAATAATCCTGAAAAAACTTTAAATTAATTTAATTTTGTCCTAATTTATTTTATGACAATTCATTTTTTCATGTTCTAAGTAAATTATCTATAATAATTAACGACTTCATTCATTCAGAATTGCAATGGATTTCGCACGATTTAAAAAGAGTTAACGGAATTTCAAAGGATT
>CAKNXH010002297.1:33601-79073 GCA_932178445.1 Andricus quercusramuli
AAAACAAATTTGCAACAAAAAAGTTGAATTTCAAACCAAAGAGCTGAATCTTGAAAAAATGAATTTCTAACAATTTAGTTCAACTTTCAGCCAAGGAGTTCAATTTTTACTCAAAAATGATAAATTCTTTACCAAATAGTTCAATTTTCAACCAAAAATAGGAACTTTCCGACAGGAACATTCATGTTTCACCAAAAAACATCAATTTGAAAAAATGTAGAATTTTGAAGCTAAAAAAACGCGATATCAATAAAACAATTCAATTTTCAATCCAGGAATATGATTTTTGATACAGAAAGTTAATTTTCTACGAAAAAGTTAAATTTTCGTTAGAATATGCAGTTTAATTTTTAAACAAATAGTTAAATTTGAATCTAAAATATGAATTTTCATAAAAAAAAGTTAATTTTCAACTGAGTAGATTAATTTTCTACTAAATTGTTGAATCCTCAACTAAACTAGATTAATGTAGACACAAATCGTTGCATTTTTAACCAAAAAGGATAAGTTTTGAAACAAGAAGATTAATATTTGACCAAAGCAAACGATTGCATAGCTGAATACATGAATGTTGAACAAGAAAAGCTTAATTTTTAACAAAATATGAGTTATCGAATAAAATAGTCATTAGCATCATACTCACAAGCGGCGCCTTCTCAAGTGGTAGTGACCTTCTTTGGTCAGCCGTGTCCTTAAATACGTGGTGTCACCACGAAAACTGTGATAACGATACTTTCCCAAAATTTTGAAATTTTTTGGGTTATCTAAGTTTCCGTATATTTTCAATATTTTCAAAATTTCTAAGATGTTTAAAATTTCTAAAATGTTCGAAATTTCTGAAACTATAAAAATTATCAAAATTTCTGAATTTTACAAAATTTCCAATTTTACAAAATTTCCCAAATTTTCTTCAATTTGTAAAATTTTCTAAAATGTGTGAAATATTCAAAATTTTCAAACTTTCTAATATTTCTAAATTTTATGAATTGTTAAAAATTTCTAAAATCGTTCAAATTTCTGAAATTAATGTTCAAAATTCTCAAATTTCCAACGTATTTCAAATATCTAAGATTATCAAAATTTCTAGAATGTTCCAAATTTTCCAAACTATCAAAATTTCTAAAATTTCTGGAATGTTCCAAATTTATAATATTGTCAACATTTCCAAAATTATAGAATCATCTCAAAGTTACCAAATTTTCAAAAATTCGAAATTTTCAAAAATTTCTGAAATTTATAAATTTCCAAAATGTCTAAAATATCTAAACTTTGCAAAAATGATTAAAATTCGTAAATTGATCAAAAAATCTCAAAACTGTAGAAAATTTCTAAAATTATAAAAATTTCGAAAATGTTCAAAATTGATAAAATTATCAGAATTCCTTAAATGTCCATAATTTATAGAATTATCAAAATTCATCAAACGTTTAAAATTTATGAAGTCATAATGGTTTCAATTTTTTTTTCAATTTTCAAAGTTTTTGAATTTTAAAAAATTCTAACATTTTCATAATTCTTCAAATTTCAAACAATCGAATTTCGAATTGGCGTGCTCAATTTTATTTTTCATTTCATATATTCATTCACAATCTCTTTTATATTTACTTCTGCACATACATACCGTATTATATAATGATAATTTAAAATTTGTAATACAAATTTTCTAAGATAAAATTTTGCAAATTTTAGAAAATTGTACAAATTTTCAAAAAATTGGGAAATTTGAACATTTTGTCAAATTCAGAAATTTTGATCATTTTTATAATTTCAGAAATTTCGAATTTCTTAGAGATTTTGAAAATTTTGAAAATTTACGGAAATAAAGGTAATCCACAAATTATCAAAAATTTTGGAAGGTTTCGGTGCCACAGTTTTCGCGGTGATACATCATATTATATTTAAGGACACGTCTGACCAAAGAAGGTCACTACCACTTGAGAAGGCGCCGCTTGCTAGTATGGTGCTAACGACTTTTTTATTCGATAACTTACACAAGTTCATCGTTTAAACTTTAAAAGTGAGCTTCCAAATGCATCCTAAAGACATCCAAACGATTGGTAAACCAATTTTTTTTTATTAAAAATTTGTTCCGCAGCGTGAAGTTATCATTCCAATTTTGAAAACTCAATATCTTTTTGAGTTATGTCGTCCAAACGAGAAAAATTGGCTTCCAAAAGCATCCTAATATCTAAATATTTACGTCATTCAGATATTACTACCCCATTCTGTAATAAATTCATATTTGGTTTACATTTTCTTTTCCGTTGTAACCCTTTTTTTCAATAAATGTTTGAAATTTATAGTTTTCTGTAATTATTATTGTAATTTTGTTCCTCAGTTTGGTTGAGTATGTCACTTCTGGTTAAATATTTGCATATTATATGAACTATTTAAATGATTATTATTTCTCACCCAATTTTTTCACATTGGTCAGAAAAAGTTTGCTTTGTTAGTAAGATTTCATTCTACACAAATTACATTCAAGTTTATCATTCTGAAATCATTTCCTTGATTTTTCGCCAGTAATTACCTCCGCAGACTGCTAAGTATCAGTCATCTGGAAGCTAAAAGAAATTCTTCTTCACCTACATTTTTTTTTCTTATTTATATGATAATTGTGAAAATTGTTAAAATGAATATCAATCATTCATAGAACGGAAAAATAATATCCGAATTACGTGGATATTTGATGATGAGCGACAAAGTTACCAAATTCTTAAAAGAATCAGAGCTTTTCACCTTCTTTTAAGAAAAAGTTACAAGTAAATATTAATTAATAGTTTTAAAAATTCGCAAACGTTTGAAAAAGAGTTCAATCTTCATAATGATAACTAATTTACTAATAAAACGTGAAAAAGTACCTTACCATGAGTGAGAAGAAAACATTAGTTATCTGAACGAATGGAAATTCAATAAACCATTGGAAATTATTTTGCATTTTCCAAATAATATTTTTAGGTTCCAAAATAACATGAAGTTTAAGCCGTATTTACCATAAGAAAGAAAGACATTTTTTTTAATTGTATTCAGAACTTCCAATATTAGGTGAATCGAGTTGTAACTGAACATTTCTCTTTACAATAAGCTATGGAATACAAATGAATGATTACTTTTCAAGCATCTATCCCCCTCCCACTCTTATAAGCCTATTTTATAGGGCCCTGGAAAAACCCCATAAGTTAAAAATGGGGTTTTGAGAGTTTTTCAGGCTAATTATGATTTTTTGGTGCGCTTTTGGTGCGCTCTGTGAGTACGTTGAACACGTTTACCGCTCTCTCTCTCTCTCCTATCAGTAAATATTACAATTCTTGAATTTCAAGTGCAAGTGAAAATTTGTGGAAGAGTGTATCTAGCTGCGCCTTGCAAATCATGGATACCCAAATAAATGATTACACCCAACGTCAACACACATCTACAGTCTCGGACCAAAAAGATCTAAAAAACTACAGGAACAGTTCTGCAGATGCAATAGAAAAAAAAACAATAGAAAAAATTCTCCAAAAAGAATCAAGCAATCGTCATTGAATCGGAACAGGAAATTCGTCTCAAAGAGTGCACAACTGAAATGAATAAGCACTTGTCAACATTGGTGAATACTCTTTAGAGCTTCCACCTTTGATTACTAAACACAAAAAGCTTAAACTATCAAATGTCTGCCCTGCTATCTCGCACTCTCTCATAATAACAGCACTTTAAGATACTGAAATACCAACAACCTGGCAGGGCAGTGAAAATGGATATAAATAGTTGTCTCATCATCCTTTCCGCACATATGACAGAAGGGTCTATCTGCGAGCCCTATCTTATGGCTATCTATCTTATTCCAGTGGCCAATCCCCACTCCTTCTGATGTTCCTCGGTGAGCCAAATGTTAATTCCTGTAGTTACTAACCTACTGAAAATGTCTACAACTGGTTTGGGTCCAGTGAAATTTTCTCTTGCTGATAGTTTTACTAGCTTCTCCAAAATCTCATTGCCTTGAATCCCACTGTGTTCAGGTATCCGGAGTAGAGTCACTATGTTTTCCGTCGCTACATTGTTCAGTACCTCAAAGCATTTCCATACTAGTAGCGACGTAGCCGCTGTTCTATTCAGAAGGTGAGGGTAGTATGAAAAGAGTTAGAAAGAGAGAGACAAGTGTGCTTATTATGTCGGGCTGGTAAGACCTGACCAATTATTTGTTTGTGGTTTTTGTGCCACTTATCAGCCTCATGCGGAATGTGTCGGTTTGCAGTGTTTAAATAAAAGCTGTGATTCAGATAGTTTGGAATTGAAAAGTTTATTAGGTACAAGAACAGATAAATAGTTATTTTGAATACATTAAAAACTTACATCTACCTTTCTTCCACGAAAGGGCAAGAGAGAGTTGTATTGTCGATTGGATTTTCGGTAATGACGTAGAACACCGACGGAATACTATCGGATATTGAAGTGAATGTACTTGGAAGTAATTCAAAAGTTATTTCTTTCACGAACGTTGCCACTGCGGACTTTATTCGAGTTACTCTATGACGACCGAAAGTCTCAGCCGAAGGGACTTAGTTTACACCTCGGTGATTCGCTACTAATTTTACGAAGACTTTAAGCACGCGATTCGCATATTGAAGTTGTCGGTACGACTGCCGGAAACGTATAACAATTTGCAAGAGTAAGATTGGGGTTTATAAAGTCCCTATTCCCTGAGGTGGAGCTAAAAGCAGGATGAGCACGTACTCCGCAAAAAGTGGGATGAGCAAGTACTTTTCCAAAAGTGGGATGAGCATGTACTTTGCCAAAAGTGTGGTGAGCACGTGCGATCGAGAAGATTGAATCTCGCTAATGGGTCTTAGGTTACGCGAGCAACCGATTAGTAGGTTTTCTTCACCGTGAATCTGTATAGAGTTACGAATGACTTAATACCGGTGACATGATTGGATTAGACTTTGTTATTGTTATTACTCTAAACTATCAGGAATATAAATACATCCGTATGATAACAGATATGATTATAATCATCTCATAGCGGTAGAGTCTGCAATAACAGTCTCTCAATGATAAAGCATATGTTAACTTATCGGCATTCTCTGAATTCTTATCCCTTCATGGTAACAATCTAGGTATATTGTGGTTTCTATCTTACCGATCGTAGCACAGTGACCATAGTTAGGTTCAAACTCAGAGAAGATTGGTAATGCGCTCGTGTATAATTGGTAGCGTTACCCTGCATCGTGTAGGGTAAGGTAGTATCAGGCGTTACATCAAAATTGTGAAATTTTGAGATGTAAAACTATTACAGCAGACCTACTGTCCGAGCAGATACGGCTCTTTTTTTCTTGCCATACTCCTGTGCCTTGTAGGCCCACTGAAGCAAGCCCATTTTCCTCCTTCTACGATATACACAAACTCTAGCCATCTCCTTGTTCCTGGAGCCTTTTGTAAACCGCCTGTCCCCGTCAATAGACAGGTATGCCTTGCCGTTAATCTACTCGTATTTCTTCTTTGTGGATAGGCTAACATGATACTTCTTGTCGAAGAGATAACGGGTGGGCGTTTCATCCCTGAGCATGCTCAGGGCTGGCCTACTCGCGGTGTCGGCTGGGATCCGCACTGCCTTCGAGATCTTTCCGCCGTTTACCATAGTTAATCTTCAGGTTGCCTTCGCCGCCACAGCCTTGGTGAGATTGAGGGGCTCCAACCCTGTTAGTGCCCCCAATACCACCATGAGTGTCGACTTCGAGGCACAAGTAACGCCTCTTAGAAACAGCCCCCTGATTCTTTCCAGTCGAGACTTCACAATGGACAGTTCGACCCTGCTCCACTAGACCACCGCCGCATAGTTTATCCTGGGTCATAGGATCGCTATATAGAATCCCGTGAGTGTCTCTGGCTTCCAACCCAAGCTTTTCCCGATGGCTTTCTCACAGAGCCATATAGTCGCTACTAGCTTTTTTCACTTGTTTTCCAGATGCTCGTTCCATAACAGTTTCTTATCTAGGATGAATCCTAGATAATAAGCTTGTTCCTGAATTTTCACTTGTTCTCCTCCCAATTTCAGTGTACTCGTATCTAGTAACAGGTAGCTCTCCACTTGTACCATCTGGTATAGACAACTGCGTCCATCTCACTCGGATTAAGTGATAGTTCAGTCTTCTCGCACCAGGCATCCACTATCCCCATTCATTTCCAAGAGAGCATCCAGATGCTGGCCACTACAAAGCACCACAGCAGGGGCAATAAAACGCCTCCCTGCGGACAACCAGAGTCAACTGTTCCTATCGCGAGGCCTTTCTACTTCAGTTGTCCTGCAGCAAGGTTTACTGCTCCGCTTAGGGCTATCTCGGTCCAGTGAGTAGCCCTATAACCGTATTGCTCCTTGTGAAGTGACCTACTTGATAAGACCTTTTACAGATATATCTGTCCACATGTCTTTTCACTGTATTTTGTAGGAAAGGTGTGAGGCTAATAGGACGGAAATCCTTGCGTGAAGTATAACCGATTCTGCATCCTTTTGAAATGTAGACTACTCTTGTACCTCTCCATGCCGTCGGGACATATCCCAGTGTCTGACTAGACCTAGAAAGTCTCACAAGCAGCCCTACGATGGTCTCTCCAGCCTCCTTTAAGAGGAGTGAATATGTGCCATCCGGACCAGGAAACTTGTAAGCACTGAAAGACTTCAGGAGACACCTGACCCTAGAGAGCGTAACAATCTCGTGGGCTATCCGTCGTTTCGAAACCAGTTGAGCCATAGGCGGCTTTGACTGCCTCAGAGGACTTGTCTCTTGTTCTCTAGACCTTATGAAGCCTGGACGATGTGCCTTCATCAGGTGAATCAAGGTCTTCTCGCCCAACACTAAGTAACAACTAAGTATCGTCGGGCAATTTCATAGTGCCGAGAATAACATCCTGATTTCGAGAGAGCAGCTTGTCTATTCTAGCCGCCTCTGTTTCTTTCTCGATATCTGTACAAGAGTTGTTCCAGCTTTCATGCGTTGCCCTGAGTCTCGCTCATCTGTATTCATCCCTCATCGTCGTCAATGAGGTCAATAGTTCATCCGTTTTGCCAATACTAGCATGTGTGAACCTCTTTCTGGTTTCCCTGCGGAGCTCTTCTAGTTTTCCGTTCCACCAATGTGTTTCCCCAGCCTTTCAAACTCTTGTGGGTCTACAGTTACTTTTATTAGTAGATTTGATGGCCTCCGTCTAAAACTTGGCTGCGATCTCCGGGGTGTCCATATCTATAACTGACCTGGGCACATCCGAGTGTTCTTCTCAGTTCCGTGAAATACTGGTTCCAGTCCGTTATTCTTGGATCTTCGACCCATTTAGGTCCAGCGGGAGCGAGTGATTTCAACTCGAACTCCATCTGTGAGTAGCCTGAGAGAGTTGATTCGTTTGCAACTCTCTACGTCTTGAAATTGTGTCTAAAACTACCGTTACGGAGAGTGATTTCGATGACTTCCTCCCTGACCGAATCATGAAAGATTAGTAAAAAGATTAGATTAAATTAGATTAGATTAGTAGAAAGATTAGTAGTAGAAAGAAGTAGTGATTAGGTATTCCAATAGATCATTATATCTTGAGCTGATGTCCGTGCTGCCCCACAAATTATGGTTGCAGTTAGCATCGCACCCCGGCAAAAGAGGCGTAACCCTTTCCTTGCAATATTCCACCAGTGAACGTACCTCCTCTGGTGTGTTGGTATCGTTGTCACATGGAAAGAAGGCGTATATCATGAGTAGCTTTCCAATATGCAGGTCCTCGTTTTGTCCACCTTGGCGTCTATGTAGCAAAAACGAGCCCCTGATCTTCCCTTTTCCCGACAAGCTCCTCCTGTCCCTGGCTGGCAACTCTAAAGTTAACCAATCTAAGGTGGTTAAAGGACCTGTTGTTGAGGACTGCAAGAGCCCTCATCTGGGACTAGGGAATTCGCAAAACTAGGAGTTCCTTGGAATCTACCGCTGTTTCTTCTCCCTGAGGCCGTCTTTAGTGAGGGGTTGAATTACTTTAACCACAGAAAGACCACCCGGGTCTTCCAGCTTACCTGGAAACCACGCCGTAGCTCTCACTACCTTTTGGAGCAATTCAGTCCCACATACTTTAAGGTCTGTACCTTCTCAGGGCCTTGTCTAAGCCACTGTATTATGTAGCCAAGCTTTGGTCGCTGGGTTGGCCGCGACAAATACGAAAACCCCTTCCCTACAGAAGGTGATCTCGAATTTCGCCCACTGAACTGGGGAAACTCTTTGGAATGCCCTCCAGGTCGCCT
The DNA here is from genome assembly GCA_932178445.1 of Andricus quercusramuli. Lineage (NCBI taxonomy): Eukaryota > Metazoa > Arthropoda > Insecta > Hymenoptera > Cynipidae > Andricus > Andricus quercusramuli. Next base: position 41,850 of record CAKNXH010002297.1, read on the forward strand.
CTCTGAAGAGTTCAAAGTGTTTCGCATTAAGCAGCGAGTCCGGGTAGCTCGTAACCTCCACCACCGCCGATAGAAGATTAGACCTTCGGGCAGCTGTCAGTCCTGCTCTCGACGACTACCTTTTCACGGGCTGCTAGGCTGTCTTATGCCACTTCATAATCTTAGCCCCCCCCCTCCCCGTTTGGTGTCCTCTGAGCCCCTCGCTCTCTTCTGGGCCTCAGTGCTGGTTGTCAAGGTTTTAGTTTCCAATGTTTCAGCCTCAGTAACCGCTCTACTAGCCTGCTGCGCTTGCATTCTCAGTCTCCTATTCAGGGAACCATTGATGCTTTTCTTATTTTTGGGGGCTCGTTGGCCACTTCCGTCTTCACGGCCTCATATAGAGGGACCGTCAATTCCTCACCTCTCGGAGCTAAGGGCACAGCCGCCATCAGAATTTGGCTTGCCGGAGAGATGGACTGGGAGGAAAGGGTTATGTTAGACGCATTAGGGCTCAACCCCTTTTCCTCTTCTGCCACCACCCTTCCTCCTTCTTTCACCAAATTTTTTGTTTCGATTTGTGCGATGCAGAGCCCCTAAAGAGTCCCACATGCAGGAGTAAGGCTGATTATTCGGGGAGGTCGTCCTGTGTCCCCGGAAGGCTATTACGACAGCTTCGTACCCCTAATTGCCAAAGTTCCAAAGGGGGTGATCACTCTACACCCGTGAATTAGGGGGCTGTCTAAATTAAGTGAGACACTCAATGAATATCCGTTCAGAGGCCGTTCCACCAATAGTGGGCTGTTCCTTTGTCCCTGTGCGGGCGGTAGGTCATTCCCGTCCTGATTCCATTATTGTATATCGGTCTGGGAGGGACCTCGACCCAGGTATCCAGAAGGCCCATCCTAGCTAGGCTCTTTCTTCACCTTTCTACCATACTTCAATCATACATACTAGAAGAGCCCGTTTATAGGGATCCTCTCATCCATATCCATTACATGCCGGCCAAGGATTATTTGACCTCCTTACTCCAAAAGCTTAAGCCTCTTCAATAACTACAAAGTGTTGCACCCCCATGGGAAAGAGTCCCGAATCAGGTATCTGTCAAACTGAATGTTATAAATCCTACTCGAAGATCAGCACGACTCTCTGATTCAAATAATACCCCGCATTATCATGACAAGTTAGAATCAGTTGGGAGTTTTCCCAGACCCTTCTACACCACCCATAAACCTACATGCATTGTTGAAAATTGATTTTTGTAGTTGAAGATTCATTATTTGGTTCAAAGTCAATTTCTTTAAACCAACATTCAACTATTTGTTTAGAAATTTGTTTGTACTTTTCGTTTGAGAACTAAAAAAAGTTTGAAACTATTAAATTTTTTGTAGGAATGTTTTCTTTTTCAATTGATAATTCAACTGTTTTGGTTGGAAATTTACGTATTTTCTTAAAACTTATAATTTGCAGATGATTTCTGTACTTTCTCCAAAAGAGACTGTACTGTAAAGTTAATTTTAAAATGTAGGATATCTGTTTGGTTAAAAATCAATCTTTTCAAGTAGGGGATGCAAGTTTGTCTGTTGCAAATTTTACTTCTTAGGTTAAATTCACCTGTTTTTGATTTGAAATAACAATATTTTCCAGTTGAAATATTAACTATTACATGTTTAGTTAAAAATTCATCCTTTCGGGATGAGAATTCAATAATTCAGTAGAAAATTCAACTGTTTTATACAAAATTCGTTTATATGGCTGAAAACTAATGACTTAGGTTAACCAAAATAATTGTTGAGACAATGTATTATTATTTATCACAATATATTCTTTCGAATTTAATTGATTATTGCCTCGCTCTAATCGAAAAAATGAAAATATGTTGAAAAATTCGGAAAAAAGGAGACGTTGTGACTTTATTATAAGAGAAAATTGCTAGAAACAATAAGACATTGTTTGAAGAATTTATGTTCACATTTAATTTATAGTAAAAAAATTTATTATATAATTAATTTAAAATTAATCCGTATTTGAAAAACCAGAAAAAATCATAAGATTAGTAAAAAAATTACTCATTCGATTTATCGTAATATTTACTAACAAAAATCCATATTTTTAAACTAATTATTCAGTAAAAATATATGTTTGCTAATGGTTGTATTTATTAACGAAATAAGACTATAGAAATGGAAAAGGTAAGAAATAGGGAAGTTTAATAAAAGAACTCAATCGTGTAACATTTTAATCTACATTGACACAATTAGGAGACAATGTTGTGAAACTTGTAAACAGGCTACGTCACTTAAACGGAAAAGCAAAAATTATTTACAGACCTATTCTATTTCGCCTTGCTTTATTTGCATGAGAGTAACAAAACCAGACCTTACACGCATTTGGTGATATGAAAACCAAATTCTAATTTTAACTTTTTTAATAAAGTTTGAACAATTTTTAGTTATTACACATACTTTTCTATTACAGGATGTCTAGCCTACCTGGATAACGTAGAAATTTCAGAAAATTTTTTTTAAATTAGGGAATTTTTTCAAAGCGCGTGTTTTTTTTAATTGCAATATAATAAAAATCTTGCTTGGTTGAAAATTCGACTCATAATCAATCATCAATGAAAGGAGGACTCCTTTCTGGTGGAATTCAACCGTTTTAGATAGAAAAATTTCAATCTTTTTTGGTTGAAATATCAACTACTTAACTTTTTGTTTCAAATTTATATTTTTTCGAATGAAAATTTACTTATTTGGTTGAAAGTTAAACTTTCTTGTTTGAAATTATTTTTTTTGTTTGAAGAATCATCATTTTTGTAAATTTAAAATTGATCCCTTTGGTTGAAAAGTGAGATATTTTGTTGAAAACTGGTTCTTTCTTTTGCTGAAAATAATTTATTTTTTACTGAAAGTTGAACTCTTCTATTTGAAACTTCAACTATTTTATTAAAAAAAATTTTTTTTTGTTTGGTTAGAAATTATTTTTTTTCATCGTTTAGATTTAAAATTCAACTATTCCAGTTAAAGATTCATAACTTCATTTGAAAATTTATCACTTTATTTGAAAGTCTAATTATTTTTGGAAAAGCAGTTTTTTTCGCTGAAAATTATTTTTCTTCAAGTTGAATTGTAACAATTCTAATTAAATATTCCATCATCTTAGTCTTTGGTTGAACAATAATTTCTGTAACTGATAATTTAAGTATTTAATTTTTGTTTTACTATTTATGCTTTTCAACTCAAAATTCTGCTTTTTTGGTATAAATTAATCTTCTTGGTTAAAAACTCATCTTTTCGATTAAAAGTTCAACATATTTCAGTTAAGGATTTATCATTTTAGATAACAGATCAACTATTTAGTTCAAAATTTAACTTTTTGTGAGGTAGATTCCACCATTTCGTTGCAAAATTAATGTATTTTGTTGAAAGAATTTTCTTTTTGTAGAAAATGGATCTTCTTATCTGAAAATTCATCTTTTTGGTTAAAAATAAAACTGCTTGTTTAAAAGTTAAATTCTTATAGTAAAAAATCATCTTTTTAGTTTGAAATTCATCTTTCCCGGTCGAAGATTCATCATTTTAGGTAAAAATTCATTATATTGGTGTTAAATTATTTTTTGTGGCATTTTAATTTTTTTGTTGAAAATTTATCTTTTCTGTTGAGAATTTAACTATTCGGTTGAAATTTGATATTTTTTAGTTGGAAATTCAACTATTTGGTTGCGGATTCATATATTTTGTTTTGAAAAATCGTCTTGTTCAGTAGAAAATTAATCTTTTGGGTTGAAAATTCAACAATTTGTTTGAAATATAATCTGTCTTGTTGAAGGTGCAATATTTTTAATTGAAATGTTAGGTATATTCTAATTTTATTAGGTATTTTTTGAAGTATGAGAAAATAAAACAAAACTGAATTATTATTAACGTTGATGGACTTTATAGACGAATTCCAGAAATGATTTATTATGTTTTTCGTAGTATTTATTCATTTAATCAATCGGTGATGCTGATATATTTTCTCATCAATGTTAGAAAATTGCAGTTTTTTCTGAAGTTTTTAACTTTTTGTCCGCCTTTTACTTAATAACTAAGTAACTATCTACCATTACTATGGAGAAAATAGTTGGAAACAATAATAATTTGCTTAAACAATTACGTTTGTTGCATTTTATTATTTTTCATTTCACTCCCAGTGAAAACAAGGAGGAAAATTCTTATATTGCAGAAAAAACTAAAACTTTTCTGCATTATTCAAAGATAATATAATTTAAAATAATATAACATTGAACAAGTATTTTTCTAAACTTAAATCCTTGGCTACCTCGCTCTATGTAGAAAATTGAAGAAAGTGACAAATTTCAGCAAAAACTGCATCTTTCTAGCATTATTTAAAGAAAATATTATCATAAATAATATTAAATGGTTCCAACAATCAATCATGTTGAAATGACACGACTATTGCTTTGTTCTAACTGAAAAGTTAAAAATCCGTTTGAAAATTCATAAAAAGAGCAACTTTCTAACTATTCTAAAAGAAAATAATTGATTCATCCAGAAGGAATACATCCTTTGAGTCTTATACGGACAAAGCCATTTTTATGGCAGCGAAATTTTTTTTCCAAAATTGAATTTTTGCATTTTTTTAGAAACACAAAAAATTCAATAAAATTCTAAGAAAAAACTTTGTTTATTTACAAAAATTTGCATTGTCGCAAAAATGATTCGGCTTCATCTTCCAGGCTGAATTTTTAAATCCTGAAAAGCTGATTTTATGAAAACGACGTGTTTTTATTTCATGCTATATCTCTGTGAAATTGGTGCTCATATAAAGAAGACATTTCGTATGTTTTTCGCTGGACAAATTATTTTTGTGGACACGAGAATTTCATTCCACACAATTTGATTTTTAGAATTTTTCTGACGAAAGAGGAATTAGAGGAATTTTTCTCTTGAAGTTTTATAAATGAGCAAACTTTATTCTGAACATTTTCTCAAATGAGTCGCTGTTTGTTAGAAAAATGTGAAACTTACAGAATTTCTTCCTTAGTCGAGTGTCAATTTAGCAGAACAATTATTGTGGGCTTTTTGAGAAAATCGACATTGAATATTTTCGGCCGCACCGCTGTCATTTTGTTAATTTCAAATTTTCAGCGTATTTTGATGAAGAACAATTAACTTCATCATAGAGAAGGAAGAAAATTCAAATATCTCAAATCTAGATTAAACGATATGGGTAATATTCACGAAACTGTGCAATTTTGCAAATAAAATCATAAAATTTTCAATTGCATTTTTTTGCGCAGTACATATTTTTTCACTTTAAAAGTACATTATATACGGAAATCCTCCTATAGATGAAAACGCGTAATTTCATGGAGGAAGATTTTCTGTTAGCTATAGTAAGTCATAGGGTGACCTCTATATTTTAAAATCAAAACTAACAGAATTAAAAGAGTAGATTTCTCATTTTATCGATCGCCGATAATTATTTCGATTTATTTATTTTCACTGTTACTTTCAATGTAAGTTGTTATTGAAGATATTAAATCTTGTTATGACTGACTTTCTCAATACACGGCGTAAAATAAAATGTATTTCAGTAATCTTTCTACATTTCTAATCCAGTCGCAGATGTTTTTCTTTGTCATAGGATATGCGCGTTATATTTTGGCCGATCTATACTATATTCTACTCGATTAGATTAGATGAGTGACAAAATATTTTTATATTGTGTACTGGTTAATTAATTATTAACTGATTCTATTAAAACTTACATTTTCTGGAATGTGTTTAGAAAGTTATAGATAATTGAAATCGTCAGAAATGAGAGTTCAAATTTAAAAAGAAAAAACAATGAGAAAATTATTTGAATATTTCAATAAAAAGTATAGATTGAATGCTTGAATGATTATCTGAATTCAATTTTTAAAATTACATATTTCATGTTTAAAAAATATAAAGCGAAAATTATTTGAAGATGATACTTTCATGCTTTTTATGTTGTAATCAGTTTTATTAATTATTCGTTGATTAATTTTGTTTAATACTTTAAATTGAATAAAGATTGAATTTAAATATTTTTTTCAATTAAGTACCATGAATTGGTTATTTACTTGAATTTTATTTAATTGAATATGGGCTATTATTTTTTTTAATAAATGTACCTATAGAAATGAAATTTCAAGTTTGAAGGAGAATATATCATGTAAAAATCATTTGAGTGCTTCAATGAAAATAATTGTGTAACGCTTTTTATCCCGTGCAGAAATTGCCCAATTTGGTCCCGATTTCCGACGTGGCCCCGATCGGGTTTGCCACATTGTGGCTTTCGCATGGCTACTCTTGTGGCTCGGGTCGGAACCACATATCAAGAAAATACCAGCTGGAAGTTGCAGCGCCATCTGCTGCGCTGACTGCCCGATATCCGAAGTTTTGTTTTATATTTCATACAATACGGCTCGGTTTTAAGTGTGATGTGATATCAAAAATAATAAAAATATTATTTATTTTGGCATAATGCCAAAAACTAAAAGTACCTTACGGGTACGGAAACATAATTGCTACCATTCCCTACTTGCGCAATGAAGATGAAGGTAAGTAGATTCATTATAATCTGTCAAGCAAACTTAACCTCAAAATAAATTAAAAATAATAAGTTAAGAAAACTGTATAAACATTACCTTAAACGTAGGAACGTTTGCAGAGGTTATGTTTGTGATTCCACTTGGCTTTATTGTCTTACGTAATTTTTCTCGATGATAGTCGGAATGTTTTAGGTTTACAAGATAGAAATGGTGAAAACAAAAAATAGGTAATCTACTCCAAGTCTGTTTTACTAATAACTTTCACTAAATAACAAGTAATTACAGATACTGACGATGAAGACGAAGAGGGATTGGAAGTTCCTAATGAGGAAAGGATTGAAGCTCCGATTCAAGCAAATGCAGAAGTTGAAATGGAACCCTTAAAAATTCCAACAAGTCGAAGAAAATCCTATCCTAAATTTTAATGTCATACAAAATGAAGAAAATCCTATTGATATATGTGGGGTTTCTAGTAACGTAGATTCAGGTACCAAACTTTAAATATTTTGTAAAAAACCTTATTTGAAGGAAAAAAAAAATAATTATGTACAGTGACGTGTGTTATTAAGTGCCTTGGATCAGGACCTAACCTCAAAATTGAATAGCCTTATTTTACTGCATAAATACCCGAGTAAGTTTTGTTCAGATACTTATAGGGCCTATTCATGTTTTGAATCAAATCTGATTTCGGAGTGACTAAGTGACTAATTTTAATAGTTTTTGTGTCAAACGTTTCTTTAATGCTCATGTTAGAATAAAAAAAAAGGTTTTACGCAAAAGCTATTGAGATTAGCCAATTTTTCAATTTCAATACAGATTTGAATTTGAAACAGGAATAGGCCCAAATTATCTAAAAAAGATTTAATTGGATTTATGAAAAAATAATTGTATGGCTAAGAATACAAAAATAAGAGGGGGCTGGTCTGGGCCAGATCTGATCGTCCTTCTGGATGCCCCAGTCTGGCCCTGATCAGGTTAGGCGTTTCATTTCGAATCTGGCGCTGGTAGGATTGCCCGACTGGGCCCACATTCTGCCAGGTCTGGGCCCGACCCGCGCCACGCTGAAATTTCTGCACGGGATGTTATGAACTGATCATTTAATTATTAACTGATTCTACCGAAACTTACATTTTCTGGAATTAGTTTGAATATTCAAAAATGAAAGTTCAAACTTAAAAAATATGTATAAAGTAAAACTTATGTGAATGTTTTATTGAAAGTTATAGTTTAATACTTCTTTTTTGAATTGATTGATTATTTCTCATCTGATTTTTTTTCTTTCAAATTATTAAATTACATGAAGATTGATTTTCATTGTTTTCAATTACGTACATAAATTAATTATTCATTTTGAGGTTTTCTAAATGAATATTGGCTATAATTTGTATAATAAAAGTTTGTTTACATTCAAAAATATCTCTATTTCAATTAAGTAATTTCTCTCAATGTTTGCGATGTTGAGAAATGATTATCTGAATTTAATTTTCAAAATTATATGTAAATATGTTTCAATTTTTTCTCAAATTACTAAAAAAGGTCACTAATAAATAAAATTTTCAGAAATGAAAGTGAAAATTAAAAAAAAAATGTAAAGTAAAAATTGATTGAATGCCTGAAGGAAAATTTATTATAGTTTTATGTTTTGTATGTTGTGAAAAGATTAATTAATTATTAGCTGATTGATTTTCTCCAAAATATTGAACTAAATAAATATTAAATTTTGATTTGTTTGAATTAGGTGCATAAATTGATCATTTACTTAAAGGCTACTTATGTAATTGAATATTCGCTATAATTTTTATTATAAAAGATTATTTATGCTAAAAATACCTCCATTTCAATTGTATAACTTTTGTACATTTTTGTGATGTTGTAAGATACGTACCTAGATTATGCTTTCCATATTATATGTACATATATTTTACATTTCTATGGAATTAGTTTAAAAGATTATCATTAATTCAAATTTTCAGGAGAATATATAGTAAACATTATTCGAATGTTTTTATTTAATGAACTGTCTATTCTTTTTTATGTGGTGAAATCATTGAATAATATGTAAATATATTTAAGTTTTTTCTGTGATTAGTTTTGAAGGTCATTAATAAATGAAATGTGTAGAAATGAAATTTCAAACGAAAAAAATATATATAGAATGTATAAATTATTTGAATTTTTCAATGAAAATAATTCTTTGATGCTTTTCATGTTGCGAACTGAGTAAACAATTTACTATCAATTGATTCTATTCAAACTTCCATTTTCTGGAATTAGTTTGAATGGTTATTATTAAATTTAATTTTCAGAACTGAAAGTTAAAAAAAAAAAATCAGGTAAAGTAAAAATTATTTAAATGTTTCAATAAAAATCATAGTTGTTCTTATTCTGTAAACTGATTAATTAATTATTAGCTGATTAATTTTTTTCATGATATTAAATTAAATAAAGATTTGAAAAAAAATCCTAATCAAGTACCATAAATTTATTATTTACTAGGAGGTTATATAATTAAATATTGGATATAATTTGTATAATAAAATTTTATTTATATTTAAAGTACCCTTATTACAATTAAATAATTTTTTTAATCTGCCTGATTTTGTAAAATGAGTATCTCAATTTAGTTTTCAAAAATATATGTAAATGTGTTTTATTGTTTCTAAAATTAATGGAAAAGGTTGAATGAATTAAATTTTTAGAAATGAAAGTACAGATTCAAAAAAATGTAAAGTAAAGAATAATTGAATGTTTTAATTAAAGTCATAGTTTAATGCTTCATATTTTTTAAACTGATGGATTAATTATTATCTGATGAATTCTTCCCACAATATTAAATTACATAAAGATTTAATTTAAATTCGTTTCAATTAAGTAAATAAATGTATTATTTGCTTTAAATTTATGTAAATGAATACTGGCTATAATTCGTACAATAGCAGTTTATTAACATTCAAAATACCTCTATTCCAATTACGTAATTTCCGCCAATGTTTGTAATGTTGTGAAATCACTATTTAAATTTAATTTTCGAAATTATATGTATATATGTTCTAATTTTTCATAAAATTACTATAGAAGGTTACTAATAAATCGAATTTCCAGAAGTTGAAGTGAAAATAAAAAAAAATGTAAAGTAGAAATTGTTTGAATGCCTGAATGAAAATTATAGTTGAATGCTTTTTATGTTCTCAACAGATTAATTAATCATTAGCTCATTGTTTCTTTAATATTAAATTACATAAAAATTAAATTTCAATTTGTTTAAATTAAGTACATAAACTGATTATTCAAGTGAAGGCCATGTAATTGAATATTGACTATAATTTTTATAATTAAAGATTATTTGGGTTTAAAATACCTCTATTCCAATTGTATAATTTTTTGCTGTTGTGATATAAGTATCAGAATTCTGTTTTCAATATAATATGTACATATTTTTTCTTTTCTATGGAATTAGTTAAAAATATTGTTATTAATTCAAATTTTCATAAAAATATCAAGTAATTTTCTGGAATTAGCTTTAAAAGTCATGAAGAAATTAAATGTATAGGAATGCAATTTCAAATGAAAAAATATATTTTGAATGTTTCAATGAGAATGATTGTTTACTGCTTTTTATGTTATGAAATTTCAGCGGATAAATAGTGATTCGAAAATTGTAAAGGATAAAAATGAATACCAACAGTGAGCGCGCGCTTGCGCGCGCACGTAATAGTCTAGTGAGGCATTATTTTCAGTAAAACATTGTGAAAAGATTTATTATAGACATTTTTTCGAAAACTTCACATTATATAATAATATTTTCATTATGGAGCTGACCATTATGGAGCTGACATTTACAACTGAACTTACATTTTTCTCTTTAATTTTTCAACTTCTACTTTTTTCCGCATACCATCAATTTGTGTCTGAACTGTAAATGTAACTAAACTTAAAATCACCAATAGAATTCATTTACTTTAAGCGATGTATTGCATCTTGGAGCTGATCGGCTTTTTCGTACGGACAGTTTTGTAAACAAACCATCACAGCTGTCGAATGATTTCTAATGGGGAAAATTCCATCGAGCGTCGGTTAGATAGCTTGAGAGTCAGTCTTCAAAAAAGTGTCAGTAGATGACGTTTAAATGAACCGCGAGATTTAAAAATCGTGAGAAAGTATGATAAACAAAATTATTTGAAATATGATGTGACAAAGTGCATCGTTTTATTTAGAAACTTTAACATTGTAGCGAATTAAAAAATCAACTATATACTTTAATTATTCAAATAATATAGACACTGGAAGGTAACATTAAATTAGTAAAATAACTTTTATGGATTTGCGCAAAATATTTCAATTTGGGACAATTACGGAGCTGACATTTTTGATATTTTTTACGCGATATATGTTTATTAAAAGGTACACTTATTTCGTGGTAAAAAATTAAATAACGTTATTGCACGATAAAATATTACAAGTCTAAGACCTGCTTCGACTTTTTTCTATGTGCAAAAGCCAAAGCCGCAAAGGTGTACAGTTTCGTGAATATTACCCATATATTAATTTGACCGAAGTTATTTTTTTTTTTTAAAAGAAGCCTAAAATTTAAAAAACTCATAACCAACATATTGAGGTAACAAATGATTCTGTGATATGTACTTGCACTGCCTGAACAACCTGAAATAAATATAATTTTTTTTTTCTGGAATTTTGACTTTAAAATAAATATCAGTTCTTCATTTATTTGACATGTAAGATAACTAATTGAACACCATTTGTAATAACTAAAAATAATTATAGACGACATTATTATCATGTATCGGCTCAGCATTAGCATTATATCATCAAATGAAATTACTTGGAAATTTCCATTAACTGAATTTATGACGCAAGAAATTCAGAATCTTCATTAATAAATGAAAACATATCATCTCATTTAATATGGCCAAGGGGTCATGAATGCAATCATTTTGTTATTTCCTGAAAATTTGGTCAAAACGTAAAGAACAGAATATTGTTGCCTTCATCATTGAAGAATCATTCACAATTTATAGTGTCTCTCTAAGCAACCAAGTTTTAGAATTTATTTGGAAATTTTCATTTTCAAAATTCCCGAAAATTCAAAAGAAGAAACTGGAAACCGCTTTTTAAAGACATATTCACGCAGTTGGCATTACGCAATCTTAACAAATGATTACTTTCGTGAATAAAAGTTCCACGTAGCCTACAAAGCTTCGGAATTTAAAAGAAAAACATGATATAAAAACGTGAATTACTTTGACTCACTTCTTTAAAATTAACATTGTAATCGTACAATGTATGTATTTTATAATTATTCTACTTATTTTATGTGTTTCATGCATCATACCACCTGAAGAATATGAACATTTTCGCAAGGTTACGAATATTTTAAGTTTTAGGGTTGTTTAAAAAAAAAGCAGATATTTTTTTAATCAAATCTTCATAACTTTCTATCTTGTTTGGATATTTAATTAGTGCTTTCACAAGAAAGACATCCTATGAGTCTTATACAGACGAAATAATTTTTGTAGCAACGAGAATTTTCTTCCTAAAATTAAATTTTTGCATTTTTTTCTGAAACAAAATTTCATTGCCAAAAAAATTATTTAGCCTGCATAAAACCTTTCGAATGTCATTTTTACATGGGCGCGAAATGTTGAAAAAATATTGGGAAAAATAAAGAAAGTGTGATTTTCCACTGAATTCGACTTTATCTTTCCGGCTAAATTCTTTAAAACGGGACAAGTTGATATAATGAAGTAAAGTTTTCATTATTTTATGCTATATTTCTGCCAAATTCCTGCTTATATAAAGAAGCCATTTTGTACATTTTCTTCTAACCAAATTATTTTTATCGTAACGAGAATTTGTTTCAGCAACATTTAATTTTTTCAATTTTTCTCGCGATTGTGCAAAAAATTGTGGTGTTTTTGAGAAAATCGACTTTTAATATTTGTAGAAAAACTTAAATATCTCAATTAGATCAAAAATTATAATGGATTGAAAAACCTTCATATATTTTTTAAAGAGAACACTGAAATTTCAAAAAACATTAACTCCGGTGTTTTAAAGGCAAATTATTTGAACCAAAGTTATTTTAATTGCGACGTGGTGACGGAAGAAGAACAAGAACGATCATACAAGTACATACAAATAATCATAGCACATGCGTTATACATGATAAGACCTTGCTTTTGTTTGAAACTCTTGTAATTGCTTCTTTCATCAGGGTTCCGTAAATTTTAATAATCATGTCAATTTTTCTGGAACAGCTTATAAATCGGCAGTATAAATAACTGTGATTTTTTCCTCAATTTCGCAGTTATTATTACGAATTTAACCTTTTGATAGCAGCAATGAAGAGTGTTACTGGAACACTGCTTCTTATAGTCGCGGCTTTCCTGCTTGATTCTGTTGGTAAGTGCAATATTAGATAATATAATTTTGAATAATTTCTACTTTTCTCCATTCACCTCTCCTGCTTCCATTTTCATCACATCACTCACTTCCCCCATCTCCTCACTTTGACTTACCTCCACTACTTCCCTTTCCACACTGCCCAGCCTTCATTGACCCTACTTTCCACCCTTCCCTTACTTCTGCTTCATCTACTTTCCCTCTCCTGAACTCCCCTGCATTCATTCCTCACGCATTCCACCCCGCACTTTCTCCTTTCTTCACTTCTCTCACTTTTCCCTCCTCTACATTCCGAGCCCTAACATTCTTCACATCCTTTACTTCTCCTGTCTACCCCTCACTTTCCTTACTTCTCCTTTCTCTACTTCTCCACCCCTCACATCCCTCACTTACACTCACTTCTCCTACTTCCTAACCCTTCACATACCACATCTCTCATCCCATTGCTTCCCTCACTGCTCCATGCTCTAATTCCCCTAATTTCACTCTCATACTTGTCCTACCCTCCCTTCTCTTACTTCTCGCTGATCTACTTTCCCTCATCTCAATTCCCTACTTTCATTTTCCATGCATGCCATCCACTCACTTTCTCACCCCTTCACTTTCCTTACTTTCCTTTCTTCACTTCTACCTTCTCTCCTACCCTTTCCCTCACATCCCTTACTCACACTCATTTCTCGTACTTACGAACCCCTTACATCCTACACTTCCCATCCTCCTTACATCTCCTTCCTCTCCTTCCTCAACTTCCTCCAATTTCATGTCCATGCTTCTCCTTGCCTCCCGACCCTCACTTCTCGCGCATCTACTTTCTCTCTCCTCAATTCCCTTACTTTCTTTCCCCACGCATCGCTCCGCCTTACTTCCTTACCCCCTTTTTCACTTACTTCTCCCTCGTCTACGTCACCACCCCTCACATCCCTCACTTACACAAACTTCTTCTACTTCCCAGCCCCTCATATCCTACACTACCAATTCCATCACTTTCCTTATTTCTGCACCCTATTCTTCCCCTAATTCCACTTCAATTCTTCTCTTACTTCTCGTCCCCTCCCTTTCCTTCTTTTTTCCTTGTCCAAATAAATTCCACTTATAGGAATCTACAAAACAGTTGAATTGTGAACCCACAAATTAAAGAACAATTAAAGATTGTTATTGATTGATAGCAGAGAGCCAGTAGAGAAGTCAGGGAATGCAGAGAATTTGACAAATTTAGGGAATTCAGGGAAAACAAAAATTTCAGAGAATTCAGAGATTTTTAAGAATTCAAAGAAGTCAATGACTTTAGAGAAGTTAACAAATTTAGAGATTTTAAGGAATTTAGGGAATTCGAGGAATGTAGGGAATTCAGAACATTCAGGGAAATCAAAAAATTGAGAGAATCCAGAGTATTCAAGTAATTTCAGAGAATAACGAAAAAACCAGGATTTCATCAAATGTAGTTAATTTAAGGAATTCAAGAATTCAAGAAATTCAAAAAATTAAAGATATTCAAACATTTCAGAGAACTCGAGGAATTCGAAGATTTTCTGAAATTAAGAGATTTTTAGAGAAGATAAGAAATTCAGAATATCCAAGGAATTCAGAAAATGGTATGACTCAAGGAAATTTAGGGAATTCATCAAAAATAAAATTTTTAAGAGAATTCACAGATCTTCAGGAACGAATGCAGATGATTTGGGATATTCAGGGAATTCTAGAAATTTATTGAATTCGAGGAATTTAGAGAATACAGAATATTTGGGGAATTTAAGGAATTCACATAATTTGAGAAATTCGCGGAATTCAAGAAAATCAGATAATTCAAGGAATTAAGAAAATTTAAGGAATCGAGGAATTCAGAATACTCAAGGGATTCCAAAAATACAGAATATTGCAGGAATTTAGAAAAATCAGGGCAATCAGAGGAAACAAGTATTTCAGAGAATGCAAGGACTTAACAGAATTTTCAAAATTCAGAGAATTTTAGGAATTGAGGGAATTGCAGGCAATAAGGGAATTTAGTATATTTGAAAAAATCGGGTAATTCAGGGAATTCAGAAGATTTAGAAAATTCTGAATTTTTAAGAAATTACGAGAAAATAAGGATTTGATGGAATTTGGTTAATTTGAGGAATTGATGATATTGATGGAATCCAAGAAGTCATGCAATTCAAGGAATTTTTGTAATTGAGAATATTCCAGAAATTCGGGTGATTCAGAGTATTCAAGAAGATTCGGAAATTCAGAATATTCAAGGATTTCAGAGAATTAAAGGAATGCAATGATTTTCAGAAGTTCAGACAAATTAAAGATATTAGGTAATTCCAGGATTTCATAGAACTGAAGGAATTCAGATGCTTTCAGATATTTTCAGAAATTCAAGGAATTCGGGGGGTTCAGAATATTCAAGAAATAAAGAAAATTCCGAATATTCAGAATATTCAGGAAATTTCTAATATTCTATGAATTCAAGATATTCCGAATATTTAAGTACTTTAGAATATTCAAGGATTCGAGAGAATTCAGGGTGATCAAGGATTTTGGAGCATTTAAGTTATTCAGCGATTTTCAGGAATTTCGCATAATTCATGGAATTCAAAGAATTTCCGGAATTCAGAATATTCATGGAATCCAGAGAAATCAAGGATTTTAGAGAATTGAAGGGATTTAGCTTGATATAATAATAACAGTAGAAATTTCAGAAAATTTGCGAAATTCATAGATTCTTAGAAGCTGAGAGAATTCATGTATTAACGGAATTTAGAATATTCCATTAACGCAGGAATTTCAGAAAATTCAAGGATTTAAGGGAATAAAGATGATTTCAGAGATTTTATAGCATTTAGGAAATTTAAGGAATTCAAGAAACGGAAAAAATATGGGAACTTCAGGTAATGCTAAGAGTTCAGAGAACTCAGGGAATTTCAAGAAATTCAGAAGATTTTAAGTATGTGGAAAAATTAAAAAGAATTTAATGTAAATTCAGAACAATTCAAAAAAGTATACTTAACCCTAGAGCATTAATTACTAAAGCTGTATGTTGTTTGCCGCGTGTCATGTGCAATAAGAACGAAGAGCCGATTTGAAAATCTCACTGATTCTTTTACACGACCAATGCGAGAGTGGTCATTTTGAACCTAAACTCCAGGATAGGTTCTTCTTACATGAATCTATCGATGACACATCCTTTTTCCCCACTCTGGATGCGAAAACGTAACATATTCTTTTTCCAGATTCAAGACCAAGTGGTCAGGGAGGAAGTAATAATAATAATAACACACCACCAAACAATGCGAATAAGGATCGTCCATTTGATTTGTTGAAACATATTGATCAACAGAAGCCAGTTGAAAGAATCTACAAATGGAACACAAAACGTGGCTTAATATGTAAGGAAAAGTACGAGCGTCCAGGGGGCGGACACATCAAATTGGAATGGGGAAATCTTTCGGGAATGGAGCGTGGTCCAACCATTATAGCACCATCACCTATACGCACTTCACCAGGCAGTCCTAGACGTGTGTATAGGGAAGACAGTATATCAGCATCAACATCCTCATCATCATCAAGCAATTCTGGACGTTTGGATAGGGAAGTCAGTTCTTCATCATCATCACCCTTATTATCACCATCAGGCAGTTCCAGACCTTCCGATAGGGTAGACAGTCTTAGGTCATCATCATTATCATCACCATCAACAACGCGCAGTCCTAAACGTCCTCAGAGGGAAAGGGATCCACCAAGAGGCGACAATCTCTAGATCAATTGGAATAATAATATAGATATGAAGAAAATATCTAATCTTCCTGAATAAAACTGAGAATTAAATAAACCTATGCAACTCGGCTAACCGAATAGACTAAACGCACGACGCAACCCTATATTTTGACCTAGGGGACAAGGCCCATCACACAACCCCAGTGCCTAGATCTATTGAAAAAACAATACGCGAAATTGAAATGAATTATATTTCATATTCCTGAATAAAAACTGAACATCATTTCAATGTATTCTTACTTCCTTTCTATTACGATGAGAGCCTTAGATCTATTGAAAAAACAATGTAAATATTGAAAATATATCTCATCTTCTTGAATGAAAACTGAAAATTAGTTAAACCTGTGCAACGTGGCCACCTAAGTAGGCCAGGTCCATCATGCATTCTCTGGATCTAATGAAAAAATAATATCTTTCTCTAAAAAATTGGTGCGTCACGAAAATATCGAAAGCATTGTTGTCGCTTTTCCTTGCTGCCGATTGGATCATTAGAAAAAATCAAAGGAGTATTGCCAAATTCACACACATAACGAAGAATCGAGTTTCAGTTGTTCAGGAATTATTAATTAAAAATTTTATAATAACATTTCCATTCAAAATAATTAATTTTTAACCAATAAAAAGAGAATCTGCAACAAAATGGTCGAATTTTCAATCAAAATCATTAATCTTTTATAGAATGAAAATGAATTTTCAACAAAAACTGTAATATTTGATATTTCCATAATATATTTTTCTATTTTCAAAGAAAAACTGGTAAATTGAACCAAAAATACGAATTTTCAACAGAAGAGTTGAATTTTCAACCAAGATATGTCAAATCGAAATTTTGAAAAAAGGTTGAACTTGAACCAAATAGTTGAATTATCAACTAAAAAACATGAATTCTGAACAAGAAATGTAATAATCGATATTTAAACCAAGAATATTTCGATTTTAAATCCAAGACAGCTAAGCTTTACTAGATAAAACGAATTTTCAAGAAAATAGTTGAATTTTCAACCTAACAGAAGAATTTTCCACCAAAAATATTAATGGTCAGAGGAAGGAATCAAATTTCAACCAAAAAGATTCATTTTCTAGCAGAAAAAATTATTTTCGAACAAAATACATGAATTTTCTACCAAAAACGTGAATCAGTCAACACTAAGATTAATTTTCTACAACAAAAGAAAATCTTTCAACACAATACAGAAATTTTAAACCCCATAGATGATCTTTAAACTGAAGATGAATGTTCAGCCCAACATGAAATAGTTAAATTTGCAGTTGAAAAAACGTCTGGTTGTTAACAAAATACTTAAATTTGAAAAAAAGATTTTTGAAATTGAATAATAATCATCGGGGTGCTTTTTTGAAGTGAGTTCTGTCGTTTCTCACATCAGTTCATAATCATCGGGGTGCTTTTTAAAAGTGAGTATTACATCCGAAGACTTATTAGACTTTCCGGAGATGACAAAAAGGGATCTTAACATTCTATTTACTGGATCATATCAACTCTCCCAAGCTGTGTCGTATTTAGCTGAAATGGTCAATAAAGATGGCGCATTGAATATAGAATATGTTTAAGATGAGAAGAATGTGCTGAAGGTAAAAGTTTCATCCAGACAAATTTCTCGCACAACATATAGGTGTTTTTTAATGTATAAGCCTAACAGCGTTGGGATTTTGGGTCTGACACATTATGATTGTGAATATGCTATTGGTAAAAGAACAGTTGTATGCTGTTCTCACATTGCAGCTATCGTTTATTATTCACCTTACGCAAAGTATTTATCAAAAGTTTTCAAATCAGCAACAATATTGAGCGATTTATTTAGGAACGATGATTATTGCATTCCAGTAATTGACAGTGACACTAAAGAAGATTAAGAAATATGTGAGAGGCAAGGTGACTGACATTGAAAAAACATCCCCATGATTATAAACAGATGATTATGAACTGATGTGAGAGGTGAGGAGCCTAACTTCGAAAAAACACCCCGATGATTATGAACTGATGTGAGGGGCGAAGGGACTCACTTTAAAAAAGCACCCCGATGATTATGAACTGATGTGAGAGGCGAAGAGACTCAGTTTAAAAAAGCACCCCGATGATTATGAACTGATGTGAGAGGTGAGAGGCCTAACTTCGAAAAAACACCCCGATGATTATGAACTGATGTGAGGGGCGAGGGGACTCACTTTAAAAAAGCACTCCGATGATTATGAACTGATGTGAGAGGCGAGGAGACTCAGTTTAAAAAAGCACTCCCATGATTATGAACTGATGTGAGAGGTGAGGGAACTCACATTAAAAAAGCACCCCGATGATTATGAACTGATGTGAGAGGCGAGGGGACTGACTTTAAAAAAGCAGCCCGATGATTATGAACTGATGTGAGAGGCGAAGGAACTCACTTTAAAAAAGCACCCCGATAATAAGGAGTTTAAAAACGTAATGCAGCCTCCTTGTGGTAAACTCTGCAAACACTACGTGTATAGGCAAAGTGCAGACCTCCTTTGAAAAAATGGGTCCCACTCATTCACCGTGAACCTTTGCAGCTGGCGGCGCCGCGCCGTTACGTACATTGCTTCTTTGAACTATGTTACACCACACCAAAAAAAATCATAAAAAATCTGAGTTGTAGTACACAATGCAAGGATATTTTCCTAAAAGAATGAAAGTAATATCTCTAAAACAACATAGGAAAAAAAAATTTTCATAATTTCAAAACCTTTTTTTAATGCTTGTTTTTTGTTTGAGAAATTTATCAATTTTTTTTCAATACTCCAGAGTGGTCTTTAAAACATATATTTTGTTCATTAAAATCAGTCGAGCCGTTTTCGAGAAAAATCAATTTTTTGATTAGAAGAGGAGTAAACCACGTCTTATCCTAAAATTACTGCATTCTTTTATATAAAATTGTTTTTCATTCCATCGCTTCGGAAACATTCGAGATGTACATGGCTCTTTTATTTACAGAAGTAATCAACCGGCAAGATTATATTTAGTGGAATATCATTTTGTAAGAGTTTCGTCTGTTTTTTCGAGACCTTGTACATGATATGAATAAAATTTTATTTCACAATACGTAATCTTAACAAATCATTACTTACGTAAATAAAAATTCTATATAGCCGACAAAGCTTCGGAAATTACGAGAAAAAAAATTATATGTAAACATTTTTATTACTCTGACTGATTTTTTTTAATGGCATTGTAAATGTACAATATACATGTATATTTTTGTATTCTCTTATTTCTTTAAACATTTTACAGTTTTGAGAAAAATCAATTTTCTCCAAGTAATGTATATTTGAAATTTTAATGGTTTTCAAAAAAATGATAAGAATTTCTTCTTCAAATCTTTATAACTTTCGAATGTGGTTTTTATACAAGCTTGAATTTTTGAAAAAAAAAATATTGGATAAAATAAAGAACGTGTGGTTTTCTGATAAACTCGACTTTATCTTCGCAACTGAATTTTGGAAACCCAAAAAACTGATTTTATGGAAAGAACATTTTTTTATTTCGTGCTATATTTCTGTGAAATTGTTGCTTATATATAAAGAAGACTTACGTATTTTACGCATTTTACCGTTCTTAAAGAATATCATTTCCGTAAAGTTATAAGTATTTGAAATTTTAAGGTTGTTGAACAAAAATTATGTTAATTTTTTGCTATATTTATGCTATATTTATGTAAAATTCCTGCTTATATAAAGAAGCCAATTTTCACGTTTCTTGGCAGCCAAATTATATTTATTGTCACGAGAATTCCTTTCAGCAACATTTAATTAATAATTCAATTTAAATAATGTCAATCCCTATATTTAGAAGGCAAATGATTCCGTGACTTGAAGTTGCACTGCCTGCATAATTTGGAATGGATTCACTCATTGTTTTCGGAAATTTTTACTTTGAAAACAAAATTAGTTATGTAATCGTTTGAAATTCAGGATAACTAATAGAACAATATTTGCTTTATCTGAAAATAATTTTAATTGGTAGTAATAACATGTATCGGACATTTTCATAAAACTGTAACTTACATAACACTTTTTTTATATAGATAGATGGAAAAACGTGTATTTTTCGGCCCGCCGGCCGAAAAAATTGCCTTGCACATTACCTCCATATTTTACAGAATTTGTCTTAAAATTAGTCCATACAAATTAACATTCATCCACACCATAATGCTACCCACTTTTTTCATCTAATTTTATAAAATCTGTTCATTCCAGAAAATTGTATTTACAAAAAACTTGCTATAGCTTATTTTATCATGGGAAAATTTTTCTGAATTCACAAAGCTTTTAGAATTCGAATTCGAAAAGCGCCTATAAGATATTGAGCAAAAGTTCAATTTCTCAAAAAAATTCTCGTGGCTACTGAAATTATTTGTTCCGCACAAAACTGAAAGGATGGCTTCCTTATTTCCTTGATTTGAAGTAGATTTGGTCAAATGTATAATAATTTCTGTTATTTATTGACATAATTTGAAGAATATTTGTGTACTTTCTTCACCGGGATTAAATAAACGATTAATTATTTGTTAAACTTCGGCATTCTTTCTTAAAATTTTTCTCAAAAATTATTAAAATCAAATATAGGTATTATATCTTTGATACAGGGTGCAACAAATTTTCGTTTTTTGAAGACAGAAATTTTGTTTATTGCAGAATTGAAGTTTGTTCCAATCGAAGAAAATAAATCCTAATACATATTTTTATTCTTTTATTTTAATTGCGACGTGGATGTGGAAAGAAGATGATAATGATCATACAAGTGATTCAAATAAACATAGCACGTGCGTTATACATGATAAGACCTTGCTTTTGTTTGAAACTCTTTTAACAGCGTCTATCACCCCGGTTATGTAAATTTTCGTAATCGTCTCGATTTTTCTGGAACAGCAGAAATCTGCAGTATAAATAGCCGTGATTTTGTTAGCAATTTCGCAGTTATCCTCAAGAATCGAACCCTTCGATAGCAACAATGGAGACTGTTGCTGGAACGCTGCTTCTGACAGTAGCAGCTTTCCTGCTTGATTCTGTTGGTAAGTACAATATTAAATAATATAATTTCGAATAATTTCTACTTTTTATTTTTCATATGATATATATACATGAGGCTATTGAGAAACTACATCACGCCATTTTGAGCACTATTTCCACCCCTCCCCTTCCTCATCACTGATCGTCACACAAAGCTTGAACCCCCCAGCGTGTAAAATCTTATATCTTCGATTTTATTTGATGAATGCCTAAAATAAAGCGAGAAAGATACGAACATAATATTTTAACCGACTTCACCAGAAGAGATGAATTCTCAACGAAAGGGTCAAGGTTTTAAGCTAAAATGTCGAATATTTCAGTGCAATTTTGACACTACCATTTCCATCACATCACTCACTTCCCATCCCCTCACATCCACTCGCTTCCATTACTTCCCTTCCCACACTACCCAACCCCTCATTAACTTTACTTTCCACCCCTCCCTTCCCTTACTTCTCCTCCATCTACTTTCCCTCTCCTCAACTCCCCTACATTCATTTCCTACGCATCCCATCACCGCACTTCCTCTTTCCTTTATTTCTCTTACTTCTCCCTCCTCTACATCCCATCTTCTAACATTCTTCACATCCCTCACTTTTCCTACTTCCTAACCGCTCAATTTCCTTACTTCTCCTTTCTCTACTTCTCCATCCCTCGCATGCCTCACTCACACTTATTTCTCCTACTTCCCGACCCTTCACATCCCATACTTCCAATCCCATCACTTCCCTCACTTCTCCATCTTCTCCTTCGCCTGATTCCACTCCCATTCTTCTCCTAAATCTCCTACCCTCCCTTCACTAACGTCTCCTTCCCTTACTTCTCACGCATCTACTTTTTCTCTCCTGAAATCCCCTACTTCCATTCCCTACGCATGCCTCCACCTTACTTCTTCACCTCTTTTCTACCTTACTTGTTCCTTTTTCACATCCCAGCCCCACACATTCTTCACATCCCTCAATTCTTCTACTTTCTCCCTCTCTTTTTTGACTTCTCCTTCATTTTCTTCTCCTTTCTCTATTTCCCCACCCCTCACATCTTTCACTTACACTCACGTCTCCTACCTCCCAACCCATCACATCACACACTTCCAAACTCCTCACTTTCCTTATTTCTTCATCCTCTACTTCCCCTAATTCCACTCCCATACTTCTTTTACTTCTCCTCCCCTCTCTTCCCTCACTTTTCCATATAAATCGTATTAAAAAGAATAATGTAGATGGAAGTGAAGCGTAAAAATGAATGAAAAAAAATGCATCTCCACCTATAAATGTAAATGTTGAACAAAATATTTGAATCCTCAATCAAAACATATTAATTTGTAAACAAACAGTTGCATTTTCAAACCAAAAAGATCAAATTTTCAATAAAACAGTTGGATGTGGAAGCCAAAAGACGCGTTCTCTACACAACAGGTGAATTTAAACTCGAAAATATGTAGGGGACGGTGGGGAGTTGTGGGCCGTGGGGAGTCGTGGGCCACCTCAATCTTCGCCATGTTGTGGGTGGTAGGACTGCTTTAAACACTGCCAAAAAACTCTCTTTGTGTAAGCTCACTTTGTGAACTCGACTCATAGTCTTAACACGCGTAGTTAGTATTTTGACATTGTTAATTAAAGAAATCAAAATAAAAGTTTGCGTAAAACTCAAGTGGTTGATATTCGAAGTCCCGTTGTGCAGCATATTTCGAAGGTAAGTTAGTGCAAGGAATGACCAATTGCCTTTAAATTCAATCAAACTATTTCGGTAAAACATTCATTGTGTGTATGGCAATTCGGTCATTTCGTAAATGTCGGATGTGGGGAGTTGTGGTCCACCATTAGTGGAGAGTCGTGGGCCAAACGTTCTTAATGCGTATTTCAATTTTTTAAGTGAAACTTCTTTTCTCTTGTTCTGAAAAGTAAGGTTAGAGTGAATTTAGAATGTCAATTGTGTTGAAACAATGAATGTCAATCGGAACAGCACAGTTCACTGGAACATGTGCGATCGTGCGGTGCACTTGAAATGTGCCAACATGAGGACCGGATATTACACTTGCATACATTGTGAATCAGAATAATTTTTTTAAAATCTTTTTAAAATCATTAATTCTTATTTGCTGCAACTTTAATGAACATAAACTACTGGAATATCCCATTTTCTTTTAATTCTTGTCATGGCCCACAACTCCCCACCAAAATCACAAATATCGATTTTACCAGATTTACGTCATCCTAAATATTTCTCGCGCATTAACGAATTTCATTAATTGTGGTCTCCATTTGATGTATTGAGAAGTTTACTACAAATACCAGTTCATACATTGACAATTTATCGATGTTCAGAGAAGTTATGTCTTGAAAACAAAGCGTGGCCCACAACTCCCCACTCTCCCCTATTTTTAACAAAACAAAAAAACTAATAATTAATAATTATTAAGTCTAATTATTAAGTCTAATAATTTTATCTTTAATTTAAGTGACCTTTCTAATCGAAGACTGATCAAGGATTTAAAACAAAAAAACTAGTTGCCATCAAAATAGTCAAAGACTAAACAATAAAGATGGATCTTGAACTGATAAAATGAATTTCCAAAAAATTAAATTAACTATCAACAAAGCAGTCAAATTTCCAGTCATGAAAATTAATTTTCTATAAAAAAACTAATAATAAAATATTTAAATTTTCATTGAGTGAAAAAATCAAGTTTTTACCTCTGAAATAGCTAGGCAATGCATTTGTCAATTATATTTGTTTAAACTATCAACGATTATTATTAGATGACTAAATCTCATTAGTATGTGACATTTCCATATAATTTTTTGTCCGATTCAGTAGAAAAAACTTTATTTATTTCATCATAAATACCTGCTGTGGATAATTGTTTATAAAATTCGTTGATAAGATAGTTAATTATTTATTATCTTTCATTGGATACAAGAAAAAACGATTTGGTTCATTAATTCAAATTCAAAGCGAATCCATTGCAGAATTACTGCTATCCCCTTGAATCCATTTTAATTTACTTATTTGCTTATAACAAATTCAATTAATTTTACAACAATTGCTGAGCTATGAGACAACTTTTCTGGATAATTGCTTCATTCTTCCTGGGTATTTCGGACAAAATCCAAGTCTTTTTCAAAGTCAGTACTCTTCTAACAAAATATCTTTTTTTGCCATTTTTGTTATTGAATAAAAATACAAAAATTCAAAATGGGCCACATTCGGAATTTGATTAGCTTTGATTTTTAAAAAATTCTGGTCGTCAAAAACTCTAAGAGAACCATTCTGCTTTTTGAGATGGCCCTCCGTATTAATATGCAAATATGTCAAGAAGCAGACGGGTTTGATTTGGAAAAATTATGGAATTTCAGGAATTTAAAATATTTAAGGTATTCAGAATTTTCAAAGAATTCTGGGGATTTAAAGGAATAAAGGATTTTAAGGAATTTAGAATATTCAAGGAAATCAGAATATTCGAGGATTTTTGAAAATTCAGGAAATCCAATAAATTCATAGATTTTCAGTCAATCGAACTGAATTTATGCAATTGTGAATATTCAAGAAATTCATGACATCCGAAGATTTCAGGAAATTCAGAGAGTTTCATGGATGCAACAGCATTCAAGGAATTGGTAGGAGTTTAGAGAACTTTAAGAATTTCAGGAATTCATAATATTCGAAGAATTTTGGGCATTTAAAGAAATGAAGGAATTTCTAGAATTCGAAATATTCAAGGAGTTCAGAAAATTTAGAATATTCAGGATTTTTGAGAATTCAGAAAATTTAAAGAATTCATAGAATTTCAGGAATTTAGGGAATTCACGAAAAACGAAAATTTCAGAGAATTCAAAGATTCTCAGGAATTTGAAGAAGTCCAGGAATTTAGGGAAGTCAACAAATTTAGAGAATTCAAGGAATTCAGGGAATTCAGAACATTCAGGGAAATCAAAAAATTGAAAAAATTCGAATATTTAAGAAATTTCAAGGAATTACGAAAAAAAAGGAATTGAGAGATGTTGTTAATTTAAGGAATTCAAGGAATTTAAGAATTGATGAAATTTCAGGAATTCAGAAAATTCTAAATATTCAAGGATTTCAGAGAACTGGAAGAATTCGAAAATTCGAGAAATTTAGGGAATTTAGAAGTCAACGAATTTAGAGAATTCAAGGAATGTAGGGAATTCAGAACATTCAGGGAAATCAACAAATTGAGAGAATTCAGAATATTTAAGAAATTTCAGGGAATGACGAAAAAACACGAATTTGAGAGAATGTAGTTAACGAATTTAGAGAATTCAAGGAATTCGAGACATTTCAGTCATACAGAAAATTCTAAATATTCAAGGATTTCAGAGAACTTGAGTAATTAGAGAATTTGAGAAATTTAGGGAATTCAGGAAAAACAAAAATTTCAGAGAATCTAGAGATTTGCGGAATTTAGAGAATTTTGAGGAAAAAATGTCAGAGAATTCAAAGACTTAAGAGATTTTCAAGAATTCAAAGATTCACAGGAATTAAGAGAAGTCAGGGAATTCAGAGAATTTGTGGAATTTAGGGAATTTAGGGAAATCAAAAAATTTAGATAATTCAGAATATTTAAGAAATTTTAGGGAATTACGAAAAAACAAGGATTTGAGAGAATGTATTTCATTTAAGTAATTCAAGGAATTCAAGACTTTTAGAGAAGTTAAGGAATTCAGAATATTGAAAAACATCAGAAAATGTTATGATTCAAGGAAATTCAGGGAATGCATGAATTCCAGGAATTTAGTGAATTCGAGGAATTCAGGGAATACAGAATGTTCAGGAAAAATGAATTCACGGAATTCAAGAGATTCGTGGAATTCAAGAGAATGCTCAAGGAATTCAGAATGCTCAAGGAATTCAGAATGTTCAAAGAATTCCAAGAATACAGAATATTCAAGGAATTCAGAAAAATCAGAAGAATCACAGAGAATTCCAGGACTTCATAGAATTTTAGAAATTCTGAGAAGTTTAGAACCGGAGGGAATTTCATTATACAAGGAAATTCAAAATATTTTGAGGAATTCAGGTAATCCAGGGAATTCGAGAAATTTAGAAAATTCTGAATTTTCACGAAATTCAGAGAAAATAAGGATTTCATAGAATTTGATTAGTACAAGGAATTGATGATATTGATGGAATCCATTAAGTCATGCAGCTCAGGGAATTTTAGTAATTGAGAATATTCAAGAAATTCGGGGGATTCAGTTTATTTGAGAAGATTTAGGAATTCAGAATATTCAAGGATTTCAGAGAATTGAAGGAATTCAGAGATTCTTAGAAGTTCAGACAAATTAGAAATATTAGGAAATTCCAGGATTCCAAAGAATTGACGAAATGCAGATACTCTCAGATATTTTCAGAAATTCGAGGAATTCAGGGAATTCAGAGAATTTCAGAGATCTTATACCATTTAGGGAATTTTTATAATTCAGGAAATTTCAAGAAATTCAGAAGATTTCAAGTATGTGAACAAATTCAAAGGAATTGAATGAGAATTCAAAATAATTTGAAATAACATACAAAACCCGATAGTATTAAGTACCAAACCTGTCTGTTATTTGCTGCGTGTAATGTGCGATAGGTCCTTCTAACATGAGCCTATCGATAATACATTTTTTTCCTCCACTCGAGATGCGAAAACGTAAAATTTTTTTTTTTACAGAATCAAGACCAAGTGATCAGGGAGGAAGTAATAATGATAGTAACAACAACACGCCACGAAACAATGCGAAAAATGATCGTCCACTTTGTTTTTGGGAAAGTGTTCAAGAACCACTTGAAAAAAGCTTCAGATGGACCCCAGAAGGGGACTTACATTTTCGGGAAAAGTACGCGGGTCCAGGTGGAAAAGGACGCATCACAATCAATTTCACACCAAAGAGGCGTGAGCCATCCAGATCACCATCACCTATAAATTCTCCACCACGCAGTCCTATGCATTTGGATCGGGAAGGCAATACTTCAGCATTAACATCCTCATCATCATCAAGCAATTCGAGACGTTTGGATAGGAAAGACATTTCTTCATCATCATCACCAAATAATCTTCTTGTGCATCAGTTATACACACATCTAGGCAGTTCCAGACCTTCGGATAGGGTAGACAGTCTTAGTTCATCATCATTATCATCAGCATCAACACAACGCAGTCCTAAACGTCCTAATAGGGAAGGCGATCCACCAAGAGGTGACAATCTCTAAATCAATTGGAATAACAATATAGATATGAAAAAATATTTAATCTTCCTGAATAAAAGCTTCCTAAAAAAAAATTGAAAATTAGTTAAACCTGTACAACATGGCCACCTAAGTAAGCCAGAAAGTCCGTCATGCATTCTCTGGATCTAATGAAAGAATAATATCTTTCTCTGAAAAATAGGTGTGTTTTATTGTAACATTCCCAGTTGAAATAATCAATTTTCAACCAAGAAAAAGAGAATCTGCAACAAAATAGTTAGATTTTCAACCAAGCTAATGAATCTTTTATAAAATGAAAATGAATTTTCAACCAAAGCGTAATAGTTGATATTTCCATAATATTTTTTTTATTTTCAATGCAAAACTTGTACATTAAACCAAAAAATACGAATTTTCAACTGAAGAGTTGAATTTTCGACCAAGAAAGATTTTTCAATTAATAAAGAAAAAAAAACCTCATCCAAAATGTTGAGTTTCCAAGTCATAAAGACGAATTTTTGAAGAAAAAAAAAGCTCAACTTACAGCCCAAAAGTATGCATTTTTCACCAAGCTAAGTGAATCTTCGACTAAAAAAAAATGAAATAAATTTCAAAGGGGATAGTCAAATTTTCAACCAAACAGATGAATTTTCTACTAAAAAGATTAATTTTCAGCCAAAGAAATGAAGTTTCTACCAAAAAACAGAAAAGTTTAATTATGAGATAGAGAAATAAGTTTCTTGACCAAATAAAGTGAATTCTTGACAAAACTGTTGAGTTTTCAAATAAACAGATGAATTTGCACCCAAGAAGAATACATTCTGTGAAAAAAAGAAATTGACGAAAAATGGAATAGTTAAATTTGTAGTTAAAAAACTTAATTTCCAGTATAAAAAAAAACTAATTTTTGATCGAAGAAGAATTATTAAATAAAAACGACCAATTTTCTACAAAAAATAGAATAGTTTAATTTTCAGTTGAAGAAATAAGTTTTTAAGCAAATGAAATAAATTTTCAAGAAAATAGTGGAATTTTCAACCAAACAGATGAATTTCCAACCCAAAAGATAAAATGTCTATCAGAAAAAAGTCTCGACAAAAATTTTAGTTAAACAAATTATTTTTCAACAAAAACACTAATTTTCAACCGAAGAAAAATGATTTTTCAATAAAGAACAAATTTTCTACCAAAAAAGAATCATTTGTAACAAAACTCATACATTTTTTACCAAATATTTTTATTTTTAATGGAAATTTTAACCTAATAGTTGAATTTTCAGGCAAAAATTTAATTTTCAGTGAAAAAAAAAAACAAATGGTGCTTTGAAAAGGTTAATTTCCTACGAAAAAGGTTCATTTTTAATAAAATACATGAATTTTCAACCAAATAGTTGAATTTTCAACTGCAGACGATAAATGTTCAACCAAAGTTGGAATGGTTAAATATTCTTTAAAAAAATAATTCAAAAAATGTTAACAAAATCTTTAAATTGTAACAAAGTAGTTCCACTCATTAGATTTCTTTCTAAAGAAAGCGTAATAATTCTGAAAAAACTGAACATTTTTTGGATTTTTCCTGAATTTATTTTAGCACAATTAATTTTTGTATATTTGAAGTAAACTAACTAAAATATTTTACAACTTCATTCATTCATTTATTTAAGCATAGTGAACTTAGCCTGGCACATATATACCTAGTCTTCAGATCTTTTAGAAAAACAATATAAATGTGAAAAACAAATCTCATTTTTCTGAATAAAAACTAAAAATTATTTGAACCTGTGCAACACAATGAAATTAGTTAATGTTAATAACAAACGATTATAAAATTTAAATGAAAAAAACCAAAATTTTCGTCAAAAATATTATTTTTCAATAAAAAAAAAACTATTTTTCAATCGAAGAAATAATAAAGAAAGAATAATCTTTCACCAAAAAAAAAGACAAATTTTCAAAAAATACAAAAATTTTGAACCTAATAGATTATCTCTAAACTAAAGAAGATAAATATTCTGCCAAACATGGAATTGTTAAATTTACAGTTAAGAAGATGTCTAATTGTTAACAAGATAGTTGAATTTTGAACGAAAAAGAAAGGTTTTTGAACCTAAATAATAAATGAAACTATCAAAAATTAATCGTTGGTAATGACTCTTGAACTTTATAAATAAAATTTTGATATAAAAAAAAATAATTTAATACATTCATGTGACAAATATGTCCAGAATTTAATTCTGCCTTGATAAACAGTTCATCCAAAGGTACCATGAAAATGTATTTTTTATGTTTTTTGAATGTTAAACTAATATTAAAAGTACGTTCTCAAATAATATGAGATTTCCTGTAAAATCCAAAACAAAATTTTGGAAAATAAATCGAGTTTTTTTTCTGAAGAAAACCTCATTAGTGCGCGTGTAGCGAGCACAATGTTCTAGCTGATTAAATAAATCATTATTGTTTATAATTATCTTCTCATATATTCATGCTAGATATTTCCGGTTTTTTCTAAAATTTTTAAATTTTTGTCCCCTTCTTATTTAGTAAGATAATAATTAATGCAAGGTTATAAAAATAGTTGTTTGAATAATTTATTATGGTATATAGCAGTCCTCTCTAAGAGATTGTTTAGAAAATGATTCTCTCCATTGTTCATTTATCATTTTTTCAGAACTAAGAAGCCAAAGCAAAGTCAAAAATTTCATGAAAACCCGCAACTTTCTAGAAATTATCTAAGAGAAAAGAGTAATAAACAATTATAAATTCTTTGAACAACTATGTTTGTTGACCTAAACCAATCATCACCTTACTAAGTGAAAACTTGACAAAAAATGGAAATTTTTAGAAAAACCCGTAATTACCTACCATTACTGGGGGAAAAAATATTTATAGACAATAATCATTCGCTTAAACAATTATTTTTATTGTTTTTCATTATTTTCCATTTCACTCTAAGTGAGAAGTGACAAAAATTCTAATATTTCAGAAAAAAAAACTTGCTAGCATTATTCAAAGATAATATAATTAGGAATAATAAAGACATATATTAATAAGTATGCTTCTTAATTTAAATACTTGACTACCTCGCTCAAAGTAGAAAGAAGAAAGTAAAAAATTTGAGCAAAATTTGTATGAGGTTTTTTGAGGTTATGTCGGAACCCTGACGTGCTGGGGTTTTTTGGACCCCTGATTCAGATTCAGCGACCCCCAAAACATATAATAAACATGGTGTGACCCCCTACTTTGAAGGAATTATGAAACTATTATATAAACAGTTGAATTGAAGTAAAAGTACAGAGTTTGTCAGCATGAGAAACAGCAAATGTGAAAAGCTATATAATATAGACGGGATAGTAGACGCTTCAGGCAACTAATCCGGGTTTCAACAACAATGAGTTCGAGATTTTTGAAAATTTCTTTGCATCAATTTTTTATATAAAATAAGTGCGAATAATAATTTTCAGAACCCTTGTTATCAATGTGAAAATTCATTTTATGAGGCAACTGAAGCCGATATTATTCATTGTTTTTCATTATTATGTGTCATTATGTACATAGAGAGACGAGTAAACCACGTGGTGTCCTAGACTTAATGCATGCTTTTATATAAAATTCTTCTTAATTTCATCACTTCGGAAACTTTAGAGATGTACATGGCTCATTTATTTACAAAAATAATAAACCGGCAAGATTATACTTAGTGAAATATCATTTTGTAAGAGTTTCGTCTGTTTTCTTTAGACCTTATTGTAAAATGTACAATGTACATGATATGGATACAATTTTATTACACAATACGTAATCTTAAGGAAACAACACTTACGCAAATAAAAGTTCTGCGTAGCCTACAAAGCTTCGGAAATTACTAGACAAAAAATTATATGAAAACGTGTATTACTTTGACTGATTTTTTTTTAATTGACATCGTAAATATATATATATATATATATATATATATATGTATGTATGTATGTATGTATGCATGTATATTTTTCAATTATCTTACACATTTGAAGCATTTTACCGTTTTGGGAAAAATACCATTTTCTCAAAGTAATGTATATTTGAAATTTTAGGGGTTTTCAAAATAAGGATACGAATTTTTTCTTCAAATCTTTATAACTTCCGACCTAATTCAGATATTAAAATAATTGGTTCTTTTAGTAAGAGGACATCCTTTGGGTCTTATGCGGACTAAACCATTTTTGTGGTAGCGAAATTTTTTTTCCAAAATTAAATTTTTGCGATTTTTTAGAAACAAATTTTACAATGCAAAAAAAATGATTTGGCCTGCATAAAACCTATCGGATGTTGTTTTTATTAGGAAGCAAAATTTCAAAAAAAATATTGGATGGAATAAAGAAAGTGTGGTTTTCCACTGAATTCGACTTTGTCTTCCCAGCCGAATTTTTAAAGCCTGAAAAGTTGATGTAACGGAAGAAGCTTTTCTTTGGTTTATGCTTTAATTTCGAAAAATTTCTGGTTGTATAAAGAAGTCATATTTATGAGTCTGAAGTTTACAAATTTTACAAAAGACGAAAAAATAAATAAATATTCCATCCGCACCTTAATGCTACCCATTTTTTTTATTAAATTTGTTCATTTCAGGAAATTGTATTTACGAAAAGCTCGCTACAACTTATTCAAGCATAGAAAAATTTTCCTGGATTCACAAAGTTCTTAATTTTCAAATTCGAAAAGCGATCATTAGATATTAGGCAAAAATTCAATTTTTGAAAAAAATATTCTCGTGGCTACTAAAATTATTTAGTCCGCATGTAACTGAAAGTATGGCATTTTTCTCAACATTTATTAAATTCAAATATAGGTATTATATCTTTCATACAGGGTGCAACAAATTTTCGTTTTTTGAAGACAAACATGTTGTTTATTGCAGAATTATGATTTTTTTTATCAAAGAAAATAAATTCTAACACATATTATTTTCTGTTATTTCACTTTCGACGTGGATGTGGAAAGAAAACGATAATGATCATACAGGTACATAGCAAATAAACACAGCATGTGCGTTATACATTGTAAGACCTTACTTTTATTTGAAAACGCGATTGCGTCTATTATCAATGTTAGGTAAATTTTAGTAATCCTGTCTTTTTTTCTGGAACAGCGTAGAAAACGGCAGTATAAAAAGCTGTGATTTTTTCATCAATTTCGCAGTTATTCTTACGAGTTGAAACCTTTGATAGCAACAATGAAGAGCGCTACTGGAACGCTGCTTCTTACAGTCGCGGCTTTTCTACTTGATTTTGTTGGTGAGTGCAATATCCAATAACATAATTTCGAATCATTTCTACTTTTTATTTTTTATTTAATATATATATGAGGCCATTGAAGAACTGCGTCACGCCATTTTGAAAACTCTTTCCACTCCTGATCATCACACAAAATTGATTCACTGATTCACTGATTCACTAATCATCACACAAAACTTGAACCCCCCTTCCATTAACTTTACTTTTCACCCATCCCTTCCCTTACTTTTCCTTCATATACTTTCCCAATCCTAAACTTCCCTACATTCATTCCCTACGCATCCCACCCCCGCACTTTCTCCTTCCTTCACTTCTCTTACTTTTCCCTTCTCTACTTCCCAACCCCTAACATTCGTCACATCTCCCACTTCTCCTTTCTCTACTTCCCCACCCCTCACATCACTCACTTTCACTTACGTCTCCTACTTCCCAACCCTTCAGATCCAACACTTCTAATCCCACCACTTTCCTCACTTCACATCCTCTCCTTCCCCTAATTTCACTCCCATAATTCTCCTAGTTCTCCTACCCTCCCTTCACTTACTTCTCCTTACCTCCCTTCTCCGCATCTACTTTCCCTCTCCTGAATGCCCCTACTTTCATTCCCCACACATCCCTTCGCCTTACTTCTTCGCCTCCTTTTTTTTGTGACTACTCCCTCCTCTACATCGTAGTCCCTCACATTCATTAAATCCCCCCCTTCTACTTTCTACTCCCACTTTCCTTATTTCTCCTTTCTCTACTTCTCCATTCTCTACTTCCCCACCCTCACATCCCTCACTCACACTCACTTCTCCTACTTCCTAACATCCCAAACTTCCAATCCCATCACTTTCCTTATTTCTTCATCCACTAGTTCCCTGAATTCCACTCCCATACGTCTCTTACTTTTCCTCTCCTCCCTTCCCTTACTTCTCACTTCTCCATTTGAATTTTATTAATAAGAAAAATATAGATGGAAGTAAAGCGTGAAAATGAATGAAAAAACTAGACCGCATGTGACAAATGGAAGCTTATCGGCACATGTGCTAAACATAGGGTTTACCAAATAGTCAAATCTTCAAGCCAAAAATATAAGTTTTTTTGAGAAAACAGTTGAATTTTTCTACAGAAAGAAGAATTCTCCATCTGAGGAGACGAATTTTTCTATCGAAAAATATTAATGTTTAACAACATAGTTGAATTTTTAACAGACTAATCTAATTTTCAACAAAATAGTAGAATTTTTAACCGAATATTCTATCCAAAAAGACGAATTTTGAACAACACATTCGAATTTTCGAAAAAATAATTAAATGTTGAACGCAATAGTTCAATCTTCAACTAAACAGTTGAATTGTCAACCTTTAAAGATGGATTTTTGAACAAAAAAGAAAAAACTTTAACCCAAAGGTTGAATTTTTTAGCAAAAATTCGAATTTTCTTTTCAAAAGACAAATTTTGAGCAACCCAGTTAAATTTTCAATGAATTAATTACATTTTCAACCAAATAGTTGAATTTCCAGCTAAAATAATGAGTCTTAACAAAAGATGAATTTTTAACCAAGAAAAGACCTTAATTTTAAATAAGAAATAATCTAAATTAACGCAAAAATTGAATTCTGAACAAAAATTTCGATTGTAGTTATTTTAACCAAAAAATATGTTTAGTTTATATCAAAAACAGTTGAATTCAACCAAAAAAGACGAATGTTCAAGAAAATAGTTGAATCCTCAATCAAAACATATCAACTTGTAACCAAACATTTGCATTTTCAAGCCAAAGAGATCAAATTTTCAACGAAACAGTTGAATTTGTAACAGGTGAATTTTGAACCCGAAAATATGTATTTTTAACAACAACAACAAAATTATCAACAAAATAGTCAAAGTTTGAACCAAAAAGAAGGATCTTGAACTGATGAAATGAATTATCAACAAATTAGTTTAACTATCAACAAAGCATTCAAATTTCCAGTCAAGAAAATTAATTTTCTACAAAAAGAAACGAATTTACAAAAAAAAAAATTTCAACTAATTTTTGAATTTTTAACTAAAAACGATCAATTTTCAGTCAATAATGGAATAGTTATATTTTCATTTAAAAAAATTATTTTTCATCTAAAAAAAGAACAAATTTTCTACAAAATAGTCGAATCTTCAACCAATAACATGAATGTTTTACAAGAGAGTTGAACTCTTGACCAAGATAGTTGAATTTCCAACCAAAAATACAATAGTTAAATTTTCAGTTAGAAAATGTGGTTTACAGCAAAAAAAAAGATTATTAAAAAAATAGAAACAAAATATTTTAATAATTAACGAAACAGTTGAATTTTAACCAAAAGAGATGAATTTCGAACCAAAAATATATGTGTAGACTTTTCAACGAGAAAGAGTCTTTGAAATTATTAATAAAATTTGCTAATTAATTTTATTTAAATAATTAACCATTGTTATTGATTGATAGCACGGGGAAATTAGTAAATAACAGGCTACTATTTCCTTACAGAAGCGCTTTTTTTAAATGCCTAAAATGATGAAAATTTGTTTAGACAATTTTTTCAACAATGAAAATTATTAACTGTCATGTACTTGATTCATTTTATCATAAATACCTGCTGTGGATAATTGTTCATAAAATATGTTTACAAAATAGTCAACTATTGATTATCTTTTATTGGATTCAAAAAGAAAACGGTTTTGTTCGTAAATTGTTCAAATTCAATGCGGATCCATTGAAGAATCACTGCTATCCCCATGAATCCATTTTAATTTACTTATTTGCTTATAACAAATTGAACAAATTTTATAACAATTTATTTAGCTATTAGACAACTCTTCTGGATAGTTGCTTCATTCTTTCTGGATATTTCTTGAATTCAAGAATTCAAGAATTCAAGAAATTTCAGGAATTCAGAAAATTAAAAATATTCAAGGATTTCAGAGAACTCGAGAAATTCGAGAATTTTCTGGAATTCAGAGACTTTCAGAGAAGTTAAGGAATTCAGATTATCCAAGGAATTTAGAAAATGGTATGACTTAAGGAAATTCAGGGAATTCATGAATTCTAGGAATTTAGTGAGTTCAAGGAATTCGGGCAATTCGAAGAATTTAGGGAATACAGAATATTCGGGAAATTTAAGGAATTCACGGCATTTAAGAGATTCGCGAAATTCAAGAAAATCAGAGAATTCCAGGAATTTAGAAAATTCAAGGAATCAAGGAATTCAGAATGCTCAAGGAATTCGTAGACTTGAAAATACTTAAAAATCTGAGTGATTCATTTACACGACCAATGCAAGAGTGGTCATTTTAGAACTACACTCCAAGATAGGATCTTCTAACATAAACCTATCGATAATACATATTTTTCCCCCACTCTAGATGCGAAAACGTAACATATTTTCTTTTTTACAGAATCAAGACCAGGTCTGGGAGGAAGTAAAGAAAAGAATAACAACACACCAGAAAACAATGCGGAAGATGATGAACTTGATCTAATGGAATATCTTAAAGGACAACATCAACCACGTGAAAGAACCTACGGATTTAACCGAGAACATGGCTTAGCATGTACGGAAACGTACGAGCCTGCAGGGGGCGGACACATGAGAATCGACTTTGGAAATCTTTCAGGACCGCAGCGTGGTCCAGCCATAACACGATCCCCTATACGCACTCCACCAGGCAGTCCTAGACGTATGGATAGAGAAGACAGTACTTCAACATTAACATCCTTATCATCATCAAGCAATACTAGACGTTTGGATAGGGAAGTCAGTTCTTCATCATCATCAACCTTATTCCAACCATCAGGCAGTTCCAGACGTTCGGATAGGGTAGGCCGTATTAGAACATCATCATCATCATCATCATCAGCACCGTCAACACCACGCCGTTTTAAACGTCTTCACAGGGAAGGGGATCCACCAACAGGCGACAATCTCTAGATCAATTGGAGCATTAACATCCTTATCATCATCAAGCAATTCTAGACGTTTGGATA
>CAKNXH010002297.1:79083-104380 GCA_932178445.1 Andricus quercusramuli
TTATTCCCCAGATGTATTTCCATAATATTTTCTTTATTTTCAATGAAAAACTGTTAAATTAAACAAAAAATACAGTTTTTCAGCAGAAGAGTTGAATCTTCAACCAAGGAAGATTTTTAATCAATAAAGGAAGAGACTCATCCAAAATGTTGAGTTTCTAAGTCATCAAGAAAATTTAAAAAAGAAGGTTTAATTCACAGCACAAAAATATGCATTTTTCACCAAAATAATAGAATTTTTGACTAAAAAATACTAGTTTTCAACCAAATCAATTTTCTAGCAAAAATAAAATAGCTACATTTTCTATGAAAAATTCATTGTCAACCAAAAATAACGAATTCCCAACAAAACTTGTTGAATTTTTAACCAATTTTCAAGCGAAACGGTTATCTTGCTACAAAAAAAAGGGGATAAAATTACAACAAGATACATGAATTTTCAACTAAAAAGGATAAATTTTCAACAAAAAACAGAACGGTTTAATTTTAATCCAGAGAAATAAGTTTTTAACCAAATAAAATAAATTTCTAACGGAATAGTTAAATTTTCAACCCAACAGATGAATGTCCAACTAAAAAAATTGAATGTCCATAAAAAATATTCGAAGAAAAGTTGAATAAATTTTTAGTTTAAAAAATTAATTTTCAACAAAAAAATTATTTTTCAACCAAAGAAATGAAATTTCAACCAAAAAATTAACTTTCTACTTAGAAAGAATACTTTTTATCAAAATACATGAATTTTAAAACAAATATTTTAATCTCTAATGAAATTTTCAACCTATTAATTGGTTTTTAAACCAAAAAGGTTATATTGCTACCAAGAAAAGACAAATTTTCTACAAAATAGATGAATTTTCGACTAAAAAAGGTCATTCTTCAACAAAAAACAGAAGAGTTCAATTTGAAGTTAGAGAAATAAGTTGTTAAACCGAATAAAATAAATTTTCAACGAAATAGTTGAATTTTCAACCAAACAGATGCATTTTCAACCAAAAAAAAAAGTCGAGGAAAAATGAAATAGTTAAATTTTTAGTTAAAACAATTAGTTTCCAATCAAAAAAAAAATTAATTTTATATCAAAAAAGAATAATTTTCAACCAAATATTTTGATTTTTAATGGAATTTTCAATCAAAAAGTTTAATTTTCTACCAAAAAAGACGATTTTTCAACAAAATAGATGAATTTTCAAATGAAATAGACCAATTTTGAACACAAAATAGGATAGTTTAATTTTCAGTTAGAGAAATAAGTTTTCAAGCAAATAAAATAAATTTCCCACGAAATAGTTGAATTTCCAACCAAACAGATGAATTTTCAACCAAAAAGGTGAATTAGTCACCATGAAGATTTATATTCTACCAAGATGAATAATGTTCAAACAAACATGATATAGTTTAATTTTCAGTTGAAATTTTCATTTTTGATAATAAAAACTAATTTTGCACCAAAAAGATTAATTTTCGACGAAAAAAGATTAATTTTTAATAAAATACATGAATTTTCAACAAAATAGTCGAATTTTCAACTGCAGAAGATAAATGTTCAACCAAGCTTGGAATAGTTAAATATTCTCTTAAAAAATAATTTATAAAATGTCAACAAAATCTTTAAATTGTAACAAAGTAGTTCCACTCATTAGATTTTCTTCTAAAGAAAGGGTAATTAGTGCGCACGTGGTACTCACAATGCTTTAGTAAATGTAAAAAATATATGTAATAATCCTGAAAAGGGTGACGGACAACTTTGCACGTAGCAACTTTGCACGTCCATGGCCGGACGGACAACTGTGCACGTCCATCTGTGCACGTTCATGTCCTTACGTAAGGGTTGTACTTAAGTCATTCAGAGAGTTCAAGGAATTCAGAGAATTCAAAGAATTGAGAAAATTCGTAGAACTCACCGAATTCAAGGAATTCAGAGAATTCAAAGAATTGAGAAAATTCGAAGAATTCACCGAATTCAAGGAATTCAGAGAATTCAAAGAATTCAGAGAATTCGAAGAATTCATCTGCGAGAGCTAACCCACGTCCCTTGATGGTTTCAAAATCTACACCTATTTCGTCGAAGAGGGCAGTTCTTAGACACTTATCCATGAATATGATAAATAGCCAGGAGGACATAACGCATCCTTGCTTCACGCCTTGCATAATATCGAACCAGTCACTCAGTTTCCCATTTACCCTTACACTCTCTTTACTACCTGTATATATTGTTTTTATTGCTTGTAGGAGCCCTCCATTTACTCCATACTCTTTAAGGACTTCCCAAAGTTTACTTCTATTTACCTTGTCAAATGCTTTTTCTAGATCAATAAATGCACAGAAGACTTTCTTTCCTACTCTCAAACTTTTTTATAATAATAAAATAACATGAGCTATATTAAAAATGCACTTCTAAATTATTTATAAATCGAATCATTTGTCAACTGTTTTATAATTGAGATATTTTTCATGACAGGTACCTTCACCTAATATATTTTTCATATAGAATAAGTGCGAATAATAATTTGTATAACCCTCGGTATTAGTGGAAAAATTAATTTCAGGAAATAACTGAAACCGTCATTATTCATTGCTTTTCATTATGATGTTTAATTATGTATATAGAAAGACAAGTGAGCTACGTCGTTTTTGAGGCGTACTACATATTTTTGTATAAAGTTGTTTTTAATTTCATTGCTTCGGAAACTTTAGAGGTGTACATGACTTTTTTATTTACAAAAGTAATAAGTCGACAAGATTGTGTTTAGCGAAATATCATTTCGCAAGAGTTTCGTCTGTTTTCTTTAGATCTTTTACATGACATTGATGGAATTTCATTTCACAATACGGAATCCTAACAAATTATTATAATTTCGTAAATAAGAGTTCCACGTACCCTACAAAGCTTCGGAATTTACGAGAAAAAACTGATATAAAAACGTGCATCACTTTGACTCGCTTTTTTTGAATTGCCATTGTAAATGTACAGTATATATATTTTATAATCATTCTACTTATTTCATGTACTTTACGCATTTTGCCGTTCAAAAAAACAATACCATTTTTGCAAAGTTATGCGTATTTGAAATTTGAGGGTTGTTCAAAAAAAAGACGTTCGTTTTTTTCAAATCTTTATAACTTCTGATCTAATTCAAATATTTAATTGGTACTTCCATAACAAAGATATCCTATGAGACATATGCGAACCAAACCATTTTTGTGACAACGAGCATTTTTTTCAGCAAAATTATATTTTTGAATTTAAAAAAAAACTGACGATTTGACAAAATGCTGTGAAAAAACTTTGTTCAGTGAAAAAATTTGTATTACCACAGAAATGATTTAGCCTGCATAAAACCCATCAAATGTTGCTTTCATATCGGCGCAACACTTAAGAAAAATATTGAACAAAATAGGAAAGTGTGGTTTTCCACTAAATTCGACTTGACCTTTCGGCTGAATTTTGAAAACATAAAAGTTGATTTTACGGACAAACTTTTCTTTTATTTTACGCTTTATTTCTGTAAAATCCCTGCTTATACAAAGAAGCCGTTTTGTACGTTTTTTCCTAGCCAAAATCATTTTTATAGTCACGAGAATTTCTTTTCGCAACAATTGAGTTTTTTCAAGTTTTCTTGATTTTGTCAAATCTGCCGTTTTTGCGAGAAAAATGCGAAACCTTCAAGATTTCTTTGTTATTCGAGAACCAAATAAGCAAAAAAACTGTGAGGTTTTTTGTAAAAGTCGACTTTAAATATTTTTAGAGAAACTTAAATATCTCAATTTGATCAAAAATTATAATTGTTTGAGAAACATTTATATTTTTTGCTAAAAAAGACCCTGAAATTTCAAATAACATTGAACCTCATATTAAGGAGGTAAATGATTCTGCATCATTTGGAATGGATTCAATTATTGTTTTCTGAAATATTCACTTTAAGAATGAAGTTATTTCTGCATTTGTTTGAAATATAATATAACTAATATAACAGTATTTGTATTAACGAAAAATAATTTCAATTGGTATTTATAGCATTTATCTGTTTAGCATTCATTTTGATCAACAAAATTCAATTGCTTTTTGAACATTTTCATAAAACTGTAACTTGCATAACACTTTTTCTATCTAATTTAATTATAATTCTTCATTTCAGAAAATTATATTCACGAAAAACTCGCTATAAATCATTTATTCATAGGGAAATTTTTCTAGATCCAAAAAGTTTTTAATTTTTGAATTTGGAAAGATATCATAAGATATTAGGCAAAAATTCAATTTTAGAAAAAAAATTCTTGTGGCTACTAACATTTTTTGGTCCGTATCAAACTAAAAGGATTAGCTTCTTTATTTGATTTGATTCGAATTCGATCAAATGGATCACAATTTCTGTTTTTTATTGAAATAATTAAAAAAATGTTTGTGTACTTTTTTTACTCGAATTAAATGAATTATTAATTATTTGTTAACCTTCGGCATTTTTACGAAAACTTCTCCCCAAAATTAAATAAATTCATATATAGGTATTATATCTTTGATACAGGGTTTAACAAATTTTCGTTTCTTTAAGACAAAAATTTTGTTTATTGCAGAAAGAAAATTTGGGTAAATCAAAGAACATAAATTCTGATACATAATTTTTTATTCTTTTCAGTTATTTCACTTTCGACACGGATGTGGGAAGAAGACGATAATGATCATACGAGTACATAGAAAATAATCATAGAACGCGCGCTATACATGATGAAACCTTGCTGTTGTTCAAAGTTTACTTGCTTGCGTCTATCCTCAGGGTTAGATGAGTTACGAAAATCGTGAAGAGTTTCCTGGTAGAGCTTATAGAAAACGGCAGTATGAATAGCTCTGATTTTGTTAACAATTTCGCAGGTATTCTTACGAGTTGAACCCTTCGATAGCAACAATAAAGACTGTTGCTGGAACGCTGCTTCTTACAGTCGCGGCTTTCCTGCTTAATTCTGTTGGTAAGTGCAATATTTAATAATATAATGTCGAATGATTTCTACTTTTTATTTTTTATTCAATATATATGGGGCCATTTAAAACTACGTCACGCCATTTTGAACACTCTCTCCACCCTTCCTCTTCTTCATCACTGATCAGTTTTCAAGCTAAACAGCAGTGATGGCAATACTGGCGCATTTTGCTACTGCGCTTGCGTTCGGGCCGCGTACTGGTTGGCCGCAGTTGGCGCGCAATTCAAAATTGGAATTAAAAACACTTCTTGTAATAAAAATAAATCATTATTGAAAAGTGCACAAGAATGTATGTAAATTGTACAACTTCTGATTTTAGACAAGAAAAAAATTTATCACACATACATTTTTTAAATGACAGTTTATTTTCTTTGTCTTCCGAAGAATAACTTATATTTCACAAAACATTTCATTTCAGAAGTCTAAAATCAGAAATTGTACAACTTATATACATTCTTGTGCATTTTTCAATAATTATCTATTTAAATCACAAGGATTGTTTTTAATTCAAATTTTAAATCGCGCACCAACTGCGGCCAACCTGTGCGAGGCCCAAACGCAAGCGCAGTAGCAAAAGGCGCCAGTATTGGCATCACTGCTAAACAGTCGATTGCTTCAGTGCAATTTTGACCCTCCGTTTAGAAAATGGATCCAGCCAGAACTTTTGCGATTTCAATTGTGTTTTTTCCTACTTCTGATTAACAAGCTAGCAACTTGAAACGCCCTAA
Organism: Andricus quercusramuli; assembly: GCA_932178445.1. Lineage (NCBI taxonomy): Eukaryota > Metazoa > Arthropoda > Insecta > Hymenoptera > Cynipidae > Andricus > Andricus quercusramuli. The sequence continues at coordinate 84,788 of CAKNXH010002297.1, forward strand.
CTTTTCCTAAAATTTCATTAGCTATGATTTTAAAAAAATTGAAAGGTTTCATGCCATACAAGGATAATAACAAGGATATTTATTTGAATAATACTTAGGTTTGGCACTTGTGGTTTAGCCGGACCCCTTTATATTTTATATGGGAATGCATGAAATATAATGCATTTTGAAGATTTAACCGAGCTTTTTTCAATGTCTCTTGGTACTTATCGGTTCGAACTGTCTTTAATATTCTCTCAGCATCTTGCAGATACATATGTGAAAGTTATGAATATAAAGTAAACCCCAACTTCTCCTGCTTCCATTTCCATAACATCACTCACTTCCCATTCTCTAACTTTCATTCACTTCCACTACTTCCCATCCCACACTATCTAACCCCTAATTAACCCTACTTTCCACGCTTCCCTTCCCTCACTTCTCCCTCATTCATTTTCCTCTCCTCAATTCCCCTACATTCATTCCCTACGCATCCCACCACCGTACTTTCTCCTGCCTTCACTTCTCTTACTTCTCATTCCTCTACATCCCAACCCCTAACATTATTCACATTCCCCACTTCTCCTACTATCTACCCGCTCAATTTTCTAACGTCTCCTATCTCTACTCTCCTCCCCCCTCACATCCCGCACTCACACTCACTTCCCCTACTTCCAAACCCTTCACTTCGAACACTTCTAATCCCATGACTTCCCTCACTTCTCCATCCTCTTCTTCTCCTTATTCCACTCCCATACTTCTCCCAGATCTCCTACCCTCCCTTCACCCACTTTTCCTTCCCACCCTTCTCTTACTTCTCACGCATCTACTTTACCTCTCCTGAATTCTCCTACTTTCATTCCTCAGACAACCCTCCGCGTTACTTATTAACCTCCTTTTTTCTCTTACTTCTTCCTTCTCCACATCGCAAACCCACACATTCTTCACAATCCTCGCTTCTCTTAACTTCTCCCTCTCTTTCTTGACTTCTCCGATCTCTTCTTCTTCTTTCTCTACTTCCCCACGTAAAAAATGTTTGCATGGCTCACGCATGGCAATAAACTTGGAAATATCTGGCTAAAGCATAGGTCAGGACTGAATAAGCCCGCATTGAAAATTAAAATCTTACATTTGCCAATAGCCGACGCATCTCTAAGTGGTAAGTCCACTACCAGGGTGCACCGGGTCGCGCACCAGGTAGTTGAGCACGTAATCTACGAGAACTTTTTCAAAATTCAAATTGTTCCAACCTCCAAAATAGCTACCAATGGTGAGTCAACGATCTAGCTGCACCGGGTCGCGCACCAGGTAGTTGAGCACGTAATCTACGAGAACTTTTTCAAAATTCAAATTGTTCCAACCTCCAAAATAACTACCAATGGTGAGTCAACGATCTAGCTGCACCGGGTAGCGCACCAGGTAGTTAAGCACGTATTCTACGAGAACTTTTTCAAAATTTAAATTGTTCCAACAGCCAAAATAACCATCAATGGTCAGTCGACGATCCAAGTGCACCGGGTCGCGCACCAGATAGTTTAGCACGTAATCTACGAGAACTTTTTCAAAATTCAAATTGTTCCAACCTCCAAAATAACTACCAATGGTGAGTCGACGATCCAGGTGCACTAGGTCGCGCACCAGGTACCTTAGCACGTATTCTACGACAGCTTTCGTAAAATCCAAATTATGCCAACAGCCAAAATAACTGCCAATGGTCAGTCGACGATCCGGGTGCACTGGGTCACGCACCAGGTACTTTAGCACGTATTCTACGAGAGCTTTTTTGAAATTCAAATTATGCCAACGGCTAAAATAACTGCCAATAGTCAGTTGACGATCCGGGTAGACTAGGTCGCGCATCAGGTACTTTAGCACGTATTCTACGAGAACTTCTTTAAAATTTAAATTGTTCCAAAATCCAAAATAAGAAGCAGTGGTGATTCGACGATCCGGGTGCACCGGGTCGCTAACCAGGTAGTTCAGCACGTATTCTACGAGAAATTTTCCAAAATTAAAATTGTTACAACAGCAAAAATAACTACCAATGGTAAATCGACGATCCAAGTACACCGGGTCGCGCACTAGGTAGTTAAGCACGTAATCTACGACAACTTTTTTGAAATTTAAATTGTTCCAACAGCAAAAATAACTACCAATGGTGAATCGACAATCCAGGTTCACCGGGTCACGCACCAGGTAGTTAAGCACGTAATCTACGAGAAATTTTTTAGAATTTAAATTGTTCCAACAGCAAAAATAACTACCCATGGTGAATCGACGATCCAAGTGCACCGGGTCGCGCATCACGTAGTTCAACACATATTCTACGATAACTTTTTTATAAATTTAAACTGGTCCAACAGCCAAAACAACTAACAATGGTCAGTCTACGATCCAGGCGCACTAGGTCGCGCACCAGGTACTTCAGCACGTTTTCTACGAGAGCTTTCGTAAAATGCAAATTATGCCAACAGCCAAAATAACTGCCAATGGTCAGTCGACGATCCGGGTGTACTAGGTCGCGCACCAGGTACTTTAGAACGTATTCTACGAGAGCTTTTTTGAAATATAATTATGACAACAGCTAAAATAACTGCCAATGTTCAGTTGTCGATCCGGGTGCACTAAGTCGCGCACCAGTTACTTTAGCACGTATTCTACGAGAACTTCTTTGAAATTTCCATTGTTCCAACATCCAAAATAAGAAACAGTGGTGAGTCGACGATCCGGGTGCACTGGGTCGCTCACCAGGTAGTCTAGCACGTATTCTGCGAGACCTTTTTTGAAATTCAAATTGTGCTAACATCCAAAATAAGTAACAGTAGTAGTTCAACACATATTCTACGATAACTTTTTTATAAATTTAAATTGGTCCAACAGCCAAAATAACAACCAATGTTCATTCGACGATCCGGGTGCACCGGTTTGCGCACTAGGTAGTTTAACACGTATTATATGGGAACTTTTCTGAAATTCAAATTGTTCCAACCTCCAAAATAAGAAACAGTGGTGAGTCGACGATCCGAGAGCACCGAGTCGCGCACCAGGTTGTTTAGCACGTATTCTACGAGAACTTATATCAAATTTAAACTCTTCCAACATCTAAAATAACTACCAATGGTCCCTCGACGACCCGGGTGCACCGGATCTTGCATCAGGTAGTTTAAGACGTTATCAGCGTGTAATTTTTTTAAATATAAATGTTGCCAATAGCCAAAACCACTAAAAATGGTGAGTCGACGACGCAGGTGCAAGGGATCGAGCACCAGGTAGCTTATCACATATGCTACGAGAACTTGTTTCAAATTCTAATTGTGCCAATAGCCAAAATAACTGCCAATGGTCAGTCAACGATCCGGGTGCACCGGGTCGCGCACCACGTAATTTAGAACGTTTTCCACAAGAACTTTTTTGAAATTTAAATTGTGCCAACATCCAAAATAAGTAACAGTGGTGAGTCGATGGTTCGGATGCACCGGGTCGTGCATCAGGTAGTTTAGTACGTATTCTACAAGAACATTTTGAAAATTTAAATGGTTACAACATCCAAAGTAAGAAACAGTGATGAGTCGAAGATCCTGGTGCACCGGGTCCCGCGCCAGGTAGTTTAGCATGTATTCCACGAGAACTTTTCTAAAATTTAAATTGTGCCAACGTCTAAAATAAGTAACAGTGGTGAGGCGACGATTCGAGTGCATCAGGTCGCGCACCAGGTAGTTTAGCACGTATTCTATGAGAACTTTTTCAAAATATGAATTGTTCCAACAGCCAAAGTAACTACCAATGGTCAGTCGACGATCCGAATGCACTGGATTGTTCATAAAATTTCTTATAAAATTATCTACTTTTACTTTATATAATTATTCCAAGTAGAAAAGCTGGGAGTTTACTTATATCCAAAGTTTTGCTAACACTTAACATTTTCCATCCTAAGCTTAAATCATTCTTCAGAAAAAAAAATCTTCAGACAATTTAAATAATAATATTCATCTGTTACAATCTCGTATATGTCACAAAACACGGAGAAGCGCATTTTTCGTCCTTAAATTGGAAAAATAATAATATTTTTCAAGATACCGAAGTGAGTTTAAGAATTATGGAGGGCGTTTTTTACAGGAATTTGTCGAAGGAACAATATCGCCCCTCTAACTTTTCTCATATCTCGCTTCTTTTTCAAGAAAAATGGGGTTGTTCGATTTTTTGAAATTAAGAATCGATTTAAAAACAGCTCAAATGAAAAGTTCTTGTACAATTCATTCTAAACTACCTGGTGCACGTTCCGGTGCACCCGGATCGTCGACTCACCACTATTATTTATTCTGGATGTTGGCACAATTTAAATTTTGAAAAAGTTCTCGTAGATGACGTCTTGAACGGCCTGGTGCACGTTCCGGTGCACACGGGTAGTGCACTAACCATTTAGAGATGTGCCGTTTTTGGCATTTTCAACGCGGGCTAATGTTCTCTAACACTGGGAAGTTCTTGAGAATATTCATTTGTGTTCAGCGTGTCCTAAGCATGGGAGATGGACAAAAGCATGGCTCTAGTCTTTTGCTACCATTCAGCCGTAACCCATGCTTTAGACAGATATTTTCAAGTTTATGCCATGCGTAAGACATGCAAACTTTTCTCATGATACCCACACCTCACATCTCTTACTTACACTCACATCTCCTACTTCCCAGCCCTTCACATCCCATACTTCCAAACCCATCACTTTCCTTATTTCTCCATCCTCTACTTCTCCTAATTCCACTCCCATACTTCTCTTACTTCTCCTCTCCTGCCTTCGCTTACATCTCACTTTTCCATATGCATTCTACTATGTATATTAAGATTAAACTTTTGTTCTCAATGAGAATGAAGAGCCGACTTAAAAATCTGAGTGATTTATGTACACGACCAAGGCAAGAGTGGCCATCTTAGACCTATACTGCAAGATAGGTTCTTCTAACATGAACCTATCGATAATACATCTTTTTTCCCCACTCTAGATGCGAAAACGTAACTTTTTTTTTACAGAATCAAGACCAAGTGGTCAGGAAGGAAATAATAATAATAACACACCACGAAACAATGCGAATGATGATCATTCATTAAATTTTTGGAGACATATTCAACAACAACAACCAATTGAAGAATCCTACGGATGGAGTGAAGATCTTGGCAAATTATTACATCATAAAACGTACGTGGGTCCAGGGGGTAGCGGACGCGTCATACTCGGCTATCCAGTAACCATGCGTAGGCAATCCAGTCCTAGGCATTTGGATCGGCAAGACAGTACTTCAGCATCAACATCCTTATCATCATCAAGCAATTCTAGACATTTCGACAGGGAAGACAGTTCTTTAACATCATCACCCTTATTTTCACCATCAGGCAGTTCCAGACGTTCATATGGGGTAGACAGTTTCAGTTCATCATCATTATCATCACCATCAACACCACACCATCCTGAACGTCTTCATAGGGAAGGAGATCCACCAAGAGGCGATAATCTCTAGATCAATTGGAAAAACAATATAGATATGAAAACATATCTAATTTTGTTTAATGAAAACTGTAAATTAAATGAACATGTGCAGCCAAATAGAAGACACCCACCATATAATTCTAGATTCAGACATAGGGTACGAAGCCCATCATACAACCCAGTCCCTAGATCTAGTGGAAAAAAAAATGCAAAAGTGTAATAAATTATATGTCATATTCCTGAATAAAAACTGAGCATCATTTGAATTTATTCTTACTTTATTTTTTCACAATTGGATCCTTAGACCAATGGAAAAAACAATATAAATATGAAAAATATATCTTATTTTCCTAAGTGATAACTGAAAATTATTTGAACCTGCGCAACATGGCTGCCTAAGTAGGCCAGGTCCATCATGCAATCTCTGAATCTAATGAAAAAATAATATCTTCTTTGAAAAATTTGTGCGTCACGAAAATATCGAAAGCATTGTTGTCGCTTCCACTTCTTGCCGAATGGGTAATTTGAAAAAATAATTAATTCTCAACCAAGAAAAAGGGAACCTGCAACAAAATAGTTAAAATTTCAACCAAACTGATGAATCTTTGATAAAAAAAAAATATATTCCCAACAAAAAGTGCAGTAGTTGATATTTCCCTGATATTTTTTTTAGTTTTGATGGAAAACTGTTAAATTGAAGAAAAAAAATGAATTTTCAACAGAAGAGTTAAATTTTCAACAAAAGAAGATGTTCCAATCATAAATGGGAATTTAACGAAAAAACGTTTAATTTACAGCCCAAAAATATGCTTTTTCCACCAAAGTAATCGAATTTTCGACTGAAAAATACGAATTTTCAATCAAATAAGTGAATTTTTAACTAAAAAAGATCAATTTTCTATCAAAAATGAAGCAGCTACATTTTTGAGAAGAAATTCATTGTCCAAAACAAAAACGAATTACCAACAAAATTTGTTGAATTTCTGAATTTAAAACTGAAATTTTGACTAAAATGACGCAATTTGATTTAAAAAAATTAACTTTTAGCCAAATAGTTTGATTTTCAACCAAAAAGGTTATCTTGCTACAAAAAAAAAGACAAAATTACAACAAAATAGATGAATTTTTGACTGAAAAGGATAAATGTTCAACAAAAAACAGAACAGTTTGATTTTAATTTAGAGAAATAAGTTTTTAACCAAAGAAAATAAATTTCCAACAAAATAGTTAAATTTTCAACCAAACAGATGAATTTTCAACTAAAAAGATTAAATGACCATTTAAAAAAATTTCGACGACAAATTGAATAGTTAAATTTTTAGTTTAAAAAATTAATATCCAACAAAAAAATGTATTTTTAACCAAAGAAACGAAATTTCAACCAAAAATTAATTTTCAACACAAAAAGAATAATTTTTCAAAAAATAATTAAGTATTAAACCAAATGATTTAATTTTCAATTAAATTTTCAACCTAATAATTGATTTTTCAGCCAAGAAGGCTACATTGCTATCAAAAAAAGACTAATTTTCTATAAAATAGATGAATTTTCAACTGAAAAAAATAAAGTTTCAAGAAAAAACAGAAAAGTTGAGTTTTATGTTAACGAAATAAGTTGTTTATAACCAAATAAAGTGAATTTCCAACCAAATAGTGACATTTTCAACAAAACAGGTGAGTTTTCAAACAAGAAGATTAAATTGCTATAAAAAAAAATGTCGCCGAAAAATGGAATAGTTGAATTTTTAGTTCAGCAAATATTATTTTCCAATAAAAAGCTAATTTTTTATCAAAAAAGAATAATTTTAAACAAAATACATGCATTTTAAACAAAATATTTTAATTTGTAATGGAAATTTTGAACCAGAAAGTTTAATTTTTGACCAAAAAAGACGATTCTTCAACAGAATAGATGAGTTTTCAAATAAAAAAGACCAATTTTCAACAAAAAATAGAATATTTTAATTTTCATTCAGAAAAATAAGTTTTTAAGCAAATAAAATAAATTTTCAACGAAATAGTTGAATTTTCAACCATGCAGATGAATTTTCAACCAAAAAGCTTAAATGTCTATCCAAAAAAATCTCGACAAAAAATTCAGTTTAAAAAATTAATTTTCAATGGAACCACAAATTTTCAACAAAAGAAAAATTAATTTTTTAAGAAAAAAAAGGTTTTCTAAAGAAAGATAATTTTCAACAAAACACATGAATTTTCGACCAAATAGTTTTATCTTTAATGAAATTTTCAACCAGCAATTTTTTTCTAATCTGCAACGTTGAAGAAATTTTACTTACCACACTGAAAACAATTTCTATTATTTAAAAGAAATAGACGATTCTGGTCCTACATTTGAAAAATAATTTTTTAAAGAAATTCAAAAATTAAGATAATTGATATTTCACCAAAAATATTTTGAATTTAAATCCAAAACAGTTATATTCGACTAAATAAGACGAATTTTCAAGAAACTAGTTGAATTTTCAACCAAGAAAGATTTTTCATTCACGAATGAACAAAAATTTTAACCAAATTATGGCTTCAGAGCGAAAATAATTTTGAATACAAAATAATGATTTCGATTAACTATTCATTTTTTAGGCTTATTCATTTCTAAACATTTAAACATTTAAGCCTTTTTAAACATTTACGAATATTCTTAGAAAACAAATTACTCAAAATACATTTCGAAACTTACCCGAAGAAACAAATGTTTACAAAATTAAATTGTTTCAACAATTTAAAATTAATGAAAACGTGACTGGGTGCTTATAAATTATCGATAATTTGTGAATAAATATAACAAGAAGCGTTAAGAAACCAATATTACGTAAAGTTAAAATTTGTCACTCATTGGGTTTTCTTTGGGGACAAATGAGTCCAGAGCTTACAATATTGATGGGATTTGAGTGTTTCATTGAAATGAAAGTTAATTAAATTTCAAAGGGTTTTTTTACGTCCAAATTTCGAAATTTTCTTATAGTGTTTTCCAACAAAAAAGTTAACATATATGATTTTTTTTAAATAAACCATCCCATCTTTCTGAAAGTACTCATATTTATGTAAAACATCATGAAATCAGTCAAAACACTCCTCACAGATGATATCCAGCAAGTCAAAAAATTTAAAAAGAAATTTATTTTTTTTATAAGCAAATTAATGAGTCGAAGTGCTACTTCTAGATTAACGATTAAAGTTCCTTTCACATCTACAAAATTTTCTATTCAAAACTAGCATATGCTACTGCGAAGAGTGAAAGTTTTTTTTTAACTTAGAAATTATCTTTCATAATTATAATAATTTAACTTTTTATTTTCTCTTGAAATATACGATATTTTAAAATAAAATTGTTCATTTTACATCTTCAAGATTGTTCTATTCCAAACCTAAAATTTTATCTTGAAAATTTTCCAAATCAAATGATGTAAAATTTTCATAATTAGACAATTTAAATTTTGAACCTCTGAAATTGAGCAATTTTTAAGCTATCAATCTGTGAATCTGTGAAAATTGTCTTCAAATATGAACAATTTTGTATTAGAGATTTATTAAATCTTACTACTAAAAAATTAACAATATTAGACTGTAGAAGAAACGCTAAATGATTCTAATTGAAAATTTTAAATTTTATGACTTAAAACTGTATTCGTGTAATTCCACCATTATAAGTGAACATAATATATTACACAAAATTAAAACATTATTTTAAACGGCTAATTCAACAATCGCAATTAAAAAATTGTTTCAATTTTCAATTCGATGATTATTAAAGAACTTTAAGGCTTTTTCTTAATGTTATTTTTCAGTTCAGAATATTATTCATTTAAAAATTAAAAAATTTCAAAATCATTTAAAAATTAAAAAAGTTTCATGGTTTATATTTCAATCAAAAAAGATGAAATTTATACAAAAAAAAGCTCTTTATAACCAAAACCTTCAATCCAAAAGATGGAATTTCTCTACAGATATTGAATTTACAAACAAAAATATGACTTCAGCAAAAAATTATTTTTCCACGAAACTGATGCATTTTTACTCAACAAAAATTGAATTAAAAAAAAAAAGAAAATTATTTCTTTTTACCAAAATAGAAGAATTTTCAACTAAGAAAGGTCAATCATGTATAAATGAAAATGTTACAATTACATTTGAAAAATTAATTTAAAAAAAAGACTTCTCCATTAAACAGTTAAATTTTTAAGCAAAGACATAACATTCAATCAAAAAAAAAATTTTCAACAATGTAGTTTAACTTTTTACCCAAGTAGTTGAATTTTCAATTCAAAAAGATTAATTTTCAACAAAATAGTTAAACTTTCAACCAAAAAGATGAATTTCCAACTAAAAATATAACTTAAAAAAAATGATTTCTCAAAAAAGTGATTCAACCAAATCTTTCAAATAAAATAGTTGAATACTGAAGCAAAGAAGAATAATTTTTAACCAAAACGTTGCATTTTCATTTGAAAAAAAAAATAAATTTCTACCAAAGCGGATGAATTTATAAATCAAAAAGATGAATTTAAAAAAATAGTGGAATTTTCTGTTAAAAAATATATTAGTTGACTTTTTAAGATCAAAATATGAATTTTTCAACAAAAAATAAGTTTCTACGATCAAAGTTGAATTTTTCATCCAAAAAGGCGAATTTTTTCAACCAAAAGGGATGAGTTTTCAACGAAATAGTTGAATTATTTACCAAAAAGTTGAATTTCCATCCAAGAAAGATGAAATTTGTACTAAAACAGATGAATTTTCAATAAAAAAAGGGCACATTTTTTTTAGAGTTGAACTTTCATCCAGAAAAGCTTTCACTTCATTTTTTAACACCAAAATATGAATTTCAAACAAAAAGTAAATTTTCTACAGAATAGTTAATTATTCAACAAAGCAGCAGAATTTTCAACCAAAAGTATGACCTTTTAACAAAATTGTTTTATTTTCAACCAAACAGTTGCATTTTTATCCAAGAAAGATGAAATTTTTCTTAGAACAGACGAATTTTTAATGTAAAAAAAAAATTTTCGCAAAATAGTTGAATTTTCATCCAGAAAAGATTTCAGTTCTCTTTTCATCACCAAAATATTAAATTTATCCAAAAAGTAAATTTTCTACAGAATAGTTAAATTTTCAACAAACCAGCAAAATTTTCAACAAAAAAGTATGACTTTTCAACAAAATTGTTGAATTTTAAACCAAACAGAAAATTAATTGATTAAATTAATTAAAAAATTAATGCATTTTTATCCAAAAAAGATGTAATTTTTACTAAACCAGGTGAATTTCGAAATCACAAAAAAAAATTTAAGAACAGAGTTGTATTTTCAACCGATAATTGCATTTTTATTCAAGAAAGATGAAACGTTTCTTTCAAAACAGATCAATTTAAAAAAAAACTTCAAAAAATTAGTTAAATTTTCATCTAAAGAAGATTCCAGTTCACGTTCCAATATCAAAATAAGAATTTTAAACTATAAGTTAATTTTCTGCTATAAAGTCGAATTTTTCACCAAAAAGTATGACTTTTTAACAAGATTGTTAAATTTTGAACCAAACATTGTCCAAGAAAAACGAAAATTCTACTGAAACACGTGAATTTTTAAATCAAAAAGACAAATTTAAAAAAAAAGAGTTGAATTTTCATCCAAAAGGATTTCAATAGGCTTTTCTCTAGAAAAATACAAATTTTAAACAAAAAGTGAATATTTCAATATTTCTCCTAAAAAAATATGAACGTTTAAATTAAAAAAAATATATATTTCAGAAAAAAATAGTTTTCATCCAGAAAAGATTTCAGTTGACTTATTAGCAACAAAATATGAATTTTAAACAAAAAGTAAATTTTCTACGGAATAGTTAAATATTCAACAAAACAATAGAATTTCCAACCAAAAGTATGACCTTTTAACAAAATAGTTTTATTTTCAACCAAACAATTGCATTTTTATACAAGAAAGATGACATTTTTCTTAGAACAGATGAATTTTTAATTAAAAAAAAAAACAATTTTCAAAAAATGGTTGAATTTTCATCCAGAAAAGATTTCAGTTCATTTTTTAACACCAAAATATGAATTCCAAGCGAAAAGTAAATTTTCTGCGGAATAGTTAAATATTCAACAAAACAGCAGAATTTTCAACCAAAAGCATGATTTTTTAACAAAAGTGTTTTATTTTCAACCAAACAGTTGCGTTTTTATCAAAGAAAGAGGACATTTTTCTTAGAACAGACGAATTTTTAATGTAAAAAAAAAATTTCGAAAAATAGGTGAATTTTCATCCAGAAAAGATTTCAGTTCTCTTTTCATCATCAAAATATTAAATTTATCCAAAAAAGATGTGATTTCTGTTAAAGCAGGTGAATTTCGAAATCAGAAAAAAAAATTTCAAAAAAGAGTCGAATTTTCAACAGACAGTTGCATTTTTATTCAAGAAAGATGAAACATTTCTTTTAAAACAGATCAATTAAAAAAACTTCAAAAAAATAGTTAAATTTTCATCTAAAGAAGATTCCAGTTCAATTTCAAACATCAAAATAAGAATTTTAAACTATAAGTTAATTCTCTGCTGAATAGTCGAATTTTTAAACAAAAAATATGACTTTTTAACAAGATTGTTAAATTTTCATCCAAACATTGTCCAAGAAAAATGAAAATTCTACTAAAAGAGGTGAATTTTTGTAATCAAAAAGACAAATTTAAAAACAAAAATTGGATTTTCTTCCAACAGGATTTCAATAGACTTTTCTTTAGAAAAATAAAAATTTTAAACAAAAAGTAAATTTTCTAGGATATAGTTGAATTTTCATCAAAACAGTTGCATTTTTGTCCAAGAAAAATGCAATATTTCTCCTAAAGAAGTATGAACTTTCAAATTAAAAACGCAAATTTTCAGAAGAGAATATTTTTCATCCAGAAAAGATTCCAGTTGACTTATCAGCAACAAAATATGAATTTTAAACAAAAGTTCAATATTATACGAAGAGTTGAATTTTAAACATAAAACGACGAATTTTTCACAAAACAGTTGAATTTGCAAGAAAAGTGATGTCTTTTTAAGAAAATTGTTTAATTTTCAACCAAATAATAAAATTTATAACTATTTTTGCTTCATTCAAGATTCATTTTTTTTTTTTCGTGTAGCTGACGCGTTGAAAAAGGTATTTTTAATTTTTGTATAGAATCAGATTATTCGACGTGGTTTACAAAATCAAATAATGAGATAGCTAGAAAAACGGAGAAGAACAGATTTATGGAATGAAAAAAATGTCTCAAGAACAAGGCTTTACAAACAAAGAATGACGCACGTGATAATATTTCATCGTCTGTCCTATATGTGCTCGAACATTTTGTAGAAAATTCATTAGTGAAATTATTGTCTACATTCCGCAGAAAACTGTTTTCTCTATTTCGAGAGTATGCGGTTCCTTATTGCAACGTTGTTTTTTACCTTATTGACAGATTTTTCTAATTGCATTGGTAAATATGATAAAATCTTATCTATAATTTAAATAAAATTTAAAAAAAATGTTACTATATTTCAATTCAACATTTCAAAACAAAAGAAAACTAACATTTCGTAAACATCAGGGTGTCTTATAAAATCCTTTTTTTTAAGACATTGAATCGAAAATTTCATTCATTTTTTCGAAAAAATTATGTCTTAATTCATCCACATTTTTAAAATAATAATAGGAGGTTTCTATGGAGGTTTATGTGTCGAAATTTCGATATTTCACAGTTTTTTTTTTTATTTCGGCAGTTTCAACTATTTTATCTTAAAAAGAGCAGAAAAGCCTTTATTAGGGTGCCATGTGACCCTGAAATTTTTTTCTGTTTAAAAAACAATTTCATGTAAAAGTTGTGATTTTATTATTAAACTGAAATTAAGAGTTGAAATTCATCTTTCAACTATTTTTCAAAATTTTTAAACTTTTGGGAAATATTACTTACCTTACTGACAACAGTTTCTACTATTTAAAGAGAATGTAAGCAATTTTTGTTTTACAATTGAAATAGTGTTTTCAAAAATTAGCACGCCTCCTCAATACATCGTTAGGCCCCTGTTAAAATAAATCAATATTTGTTGTTTTTTCATTAATTTATGTGCTTTTTTCGAAAGAAACAAATAATAAGTGGAATTTTCTCTAATAAAAACTGTCAATTTTGCGTCCAAACAAAGTTCCCACGTGATTAATTTCTATTGACTTTCTCCTCCCTTTTAGATTTCGAAAACTGTGTAAAAGGCATCAGTTTTTTTATATTCTACGTTTTTGGTTCATTTCAGGTAAAAATCTAAAGAGCAAAAAAAAAGTTCATAAATTTCTGAATAAGTTGAAAACAATTAAGAATGTTCCAGCATGAATAGTTCTGAAGTTATGACGTCTCAAAGAGATTTTTCAGTAAAAAAAACGTTAAATCTTTTTCTTCTTGAATAATATTTTGTACCCTATACAGCCTGCATGAAACCTATATAGAAATAATTTGAACCAGATTTATCTTTAAAACTAAAAAAAATTGATTGTTTAATTTTACTGCAACAGCCCAAAAAATTCAATCAATTTATTCACTAATTCTATGCGAATACAAATATATTTTAATAAATAGTTGATATTATAACCAAAAATATTTTTATATAATATCAAAAACAATTGAATTCTACTAAAAAAAGACACATTTTTAAGAAAATAGTTGAATTTTTAACTAAAAAAGATTCCTCAGTCAAGAAAGAAGAAAATTTTAACCAAGTTATAATTTAAGAGGACACTTTTTATTTTTTTATACAAAAATAACGCATGGAAAGAAATATTTTTTCTATTATTCTTGAGCGAATAGAAAAAGACTTTTGAAGTTTCCAGTGATTTTAAATCAAAATTTTAACAAAAATAATCATTTTCAACCAAATAGTTGAATTTTCAACCAAAAAACGCGAATTCCTAACCAAAAATACAATGGTTAATATTTTACACCAACATATTTTAATTTTATATAAAAAACAATTGAATTTTGGGTCCCATGTCAATTTTGGGAATCATGCTGAATTTGAGTCCTCAGTGTATTTTGGGCCCTATGTAAATTGTGGATCACATGTAAATTTTGGACCCGATTTCAATTTTGGGGCCCTATGCCAATTTTGGGCATTGTGTCAAATTTGGACCCTATATCAATTTTGGGCCTTATATTAGTTTTGGACCCTGTGGCTATTTTGGGCCGAATGACTATTTTGGTCTTTATGTCAATTTTGGGACTTATATCAGTTTTGAGCCCCATTTCAATTTTGATCCCTATGTCGAACTGTGGCCCTGTATTAGTTTTGGGCTATCAGTTTTTATCCATATATCAGATTTGGACTCATATCAGTTTTGGGTGCGATATCAATTTTTGACTACATGTCGAATTTGGGTCCTATGTCGAATTTAGGCCCTTTGTCAGTTTTCGGCCCTATGTCAGTTTTGGGCCCAATGTCAGATTTTGGTCATATATCAATTTTTGGCCGTTTGTCAATTTTGGACCCTATATTGATTTTGGATCTTATGTCAATTTCAGATCTTATGTCTATTTTGGGTCCTCTGTCAGTTTTGGGCCCTATATTAATTCTGAGACATATATCAGTTTTGGGCCACATATCAGTTTTCATCCCTATATCAGATTTGGGCTCATATCAGTTTTGGGTCCGATATCAATTTTTTAATCTATGTCTAATTTGGGTCCTATGTCGAATCTAGGCCCTTTGTCAGTTTTGGGCCCTTTGACAGCTTTGGGCCCAATGCCAGTTTTTGTTCATATACCAATTTTTGGCCGTATGTCAATTTTGGACCCTATATTGATTTTGGATCCTATGTCAATTTCAGATCTTATGTGTATTTTGGGTCCTCTGTCAGTTTTGGGCCCTATATTAATTCTGGGACATATATCAGTTTTGGGCCCTATATCAGTTTTCATCCCTATATCAGATTTGGGCTCATATCAGTTTTGGGTCCGATATCGATTTTTGAATCTATGACTAATTTGGGTCCTTTGTCGAATTTAGGCCCTTTGTCAGTTTTGGGCCCTTTGTCAGCTTTGGGCCCAATGCCAGTTTTTGTTCATATATCAATTTTTGGCCGTTTGTCAATTTTGGACCCTATATGGATTTTGGATCCTATGTCAATTTCAGATCTTATGTCTATTTTTGGTCCTCTGTCAGTTTTGGGCCCTATATTAAATCTGAGACATATATCAGTTTTGGGCCCTATATCAGTTTTTGCCTCTATATCAGTTTTGGCCCCTTTGTCAATTTTGGGCTCGAAATATTCAAGGCCCTATGTAAATTGTGGGCCCTGCGCAGAATTTGTCCTTCATATCAGTTTTGGGGCCTTATACCAACTATGGGCCTTATGTCGAATCTGAGCCCTATGTCAATTTTGGGCCTGGTGTCAGTTTTGGGCCTCATATCAGTTTTTGGCACTATAACAATGTTAGGACCTATATCAGTTTTAGGCCCTATATCAATTTTAGGCCCTATGCCAATTTTGGGTCCTATATTCATTTTGGGCTTCATATATGTTTTGGGCCTTATGCCAATTCTTAGCCCTTAGTCAAATCTGGGCCCTATGCAAAAGCATTCGAATTTGGGCGCCGTGTCAATTTTTGGCCCTATGTCAAATTTATTCATGTATTTTGTATTTTAATATTATTTTATTGGCTGCGTGTAGTCATCCCAAAAAATTCGTTGAGTTAGAAAATTTCATGCGAAATAATTGTTAAATGAGTATTTTCTCTTCATTTAAATAACGTAATATTTTATTGCAATTTTATTTTTATTGAAAAAAAATGGGAATAAATGGAGGCAGAAAGAATCGAGCCCGGACCTTCCGCTTACAAATCCGGAGCGCTAGCGCCTGATCACATCTTATTACTTTAGCATATTACAAGTTTGCTAATTAACTATCACTGGGAGTAGTATGAATGAAAAAAAATTATTTTTTTTACAGTACCACATAGATATGCTGCAATGTTCCTGCGTCATAGACAACATCAAATTATAAGTCATGGAATTCATTATTACTCAATAGGATCTCAATATTTTAAACCAATAAGACGAGAAGAGTTAAAGGATCTGCAAGTAAAACAAAATGATTTCATCATTGGAGTAAATGTTGCTGGTAAACTACGTCAAATATATGATTTTCACTATACACCTGTACTGGCTCGCGACAATAACATTGGTGGAACTGATAATACTCCTTTGACCGCGGAAGAAATTGCACGAATACCGTATGACACTGTAGAGGCCCTTAATCCTCCAGAATGGAAAATTTCTAAAGAAGAATTTTTTCAACGTGTTCGAGAAAACCCTCACTAATTCAGTTCAAGGAATATGTAAAACTAGCATTGTATATTGTTTTTTAGTAAAATTTTCTGTGAAAAAAGAAACGGCTTTCAACTCCGCTGGGATTCGAACCCAGGACCTTTCGTTTGGCGGACTGTTCTACCAGCTAAGCTACGGAGGTTGTTGACAATTCATATTTCTGGTTGAAAATTCAAATAATTAGTTAAAAATTAAATAATTTCTATGAAAATTAAACTAATTGCAAGAAAATATATCTATTTTATAGAAAATTAACTTTTTTCTTGAAAAATTATATTTTTATGTTGAAAATTCAACTGCTTCGTAGACCATTAGCGTTATTTTCTTCGGAATTGCACAACTTTGTTGTAAATTAATGTATTTTGTAAAAAATTGCGTTCATTTCTCCTTGCTTTCCCTGCCATAATTACCCCTCACTGTCCCTACCTCCCATCCACTCACATCCTCTCCCTTCCTCTACTTACTTTACCCCAATTTACCCTCACTTTTCCTTCCCTTATTTTTCCTTACTCTTCCCCCACCCCTCAATTCTCCTAACTCCACCTCCCATCATTTCTACCAATTCCTTCAACCCTCTCATTTCTCCTAACTTCCCTACTACCCTTCTTTGCCTCACCCATCGCCCATCACTCCCACCATTTCCTCTAAATTCCTCTACTTCTCCTCTTCACCTTTCCCTTACTTTACCTAATTCTCCATATCATAATTATCCCTGATTTACCTACTTCTTCTCTTCTGATTTCCCTCACAATTCATTTTCCTCTCAATTCCCCTACGTCTTTTCTTCACCTTTCCCCCTCTTTATCTAATTATCCATATCGTTATTTCTCCTAATTTACCTACTTTTTCTCCCCTCCTTCTCCTTACGTTCTCTTCTTTGTCCACTTCCCCTTCTCATGCTCACCTCAGTTTCTCTCCTTCCCTCACACTTTCCTTATTTCTCCTTAGTTCCCCTACTTCTTCTGTTCTCAAGGTTCATCATTTCCCTTTCACTCAGTTCTTTTCCATCACTTCCTCTACGCCATCGCCCCCATTATTCCTCCCTTTCAGAACTTCCCTCAAACATAATTTCTCCTGACTCCCTCTTCTTTCCATTTCGTCATTTTCCCTCACTTCCCAAAACTTTCCATCAATTCATTTCTGCTGGATTCCCCACTCTTCATTTCTCCGACTTCACCTACATTCTTTTCCCTCATTTCCCCTCGTTCACCATACTCCCTATCCACTAATTTTCGCGCACTTTTCCTCCTTTAACATCCCCTACTTCCTCTACCACCACTTTCCTTCACTGTTTTCTTTTTATAAAAAAGTGCGACGGACCCCTAACCGAATCTATAACGTTTTTGGCAAGAAGCAATTTTGAACATGTGGGGTAAATCCAGACATTCCTGAAATGATAGTTTAAATTGCTCAAAGTGGTTTCAACCAGAATCTAAAACCGGTTAAGGCTTAAACTAATTCCAGATTCGGGTTGAACCACTTCAAGTGATTTAAACTAAATAATTAAGATTGTCCCAATTTACCCCACATGTCCGAAATTATCCCGTTTGTCGGTAGCATATTACGTCGAACATCCAATCAAGAAATTGTTTTTATTTTTTTCTTGTGAAAATTTTGAAATTTTTTTTTCTTCCATATTTGATATAAAACAGCATCTTGTTTTACAAGATACCTATAAGTTTCATTAGAATCCGAAAAAAGTGTCGGAAATATTAGAATCCGAAAAAAAGTGTCGGAAATATTAGAATTCGAAGAAAAATCGACCTCAAATTTCAAAATGTTCCCAGAATTTTCAAAATTTTCGAAAATCCTTTGTACACAAAAAAAATACCCGGAAGAAACTACAACTTCACTAAGTTTCACTAAGATCGATTAGATGGCTGCCAAGTCTGATATTCCTAACCTGAAAAGTGTCAGGTGAGAGTTTTATTGCGAACAATTTTTCATCAGAAGATTGTGAATAGGAGGAAAAAAAGAATAATTTGAAATTGTTATTTCTTTGTTTGGGACTCTTGTGCGTAATACTATCTTAAAACTATCACCCAGGTGCAGAGAAGTGTCCCTCGTTATTTGCAGTCACGTGTCTACCTTCCGACCCTATCTTCTCGAAAACTATAAACATTCAAGCCAGAAGACTCTTACCCACGATCTTATATTATATATATATGTATATAATAAGACGTCCAGGTGCAGTCTGCCAGAAATGACGTCTCAAGATGCATCAGTCACCCAAGAACGATCATTCCTCAAATACGAACTGACAGAAATCCCCTAAATTTTCTGTGTACCTTTTTCCTCTGATTGTGAGTGACAAGTTTATCGCATTTGAATATCAAACGAAGATGATAAAAAATGCATGAGAAGAAAGCGAATTTTGCGTCATAAGGAATGTATCCGGCTTATACTGAGAAATCATTTTAAATTTTCATCCTACAATTAGTTAAAAGTAGTGTAAAATTAGTGTAAAATTTGAGCCCCCCCCCCCCCCGTTTTTGTCAAATTTTTATGTTTCGAGACCTCCAGAACCCAAAAAACGCAGGTTTTTACCAAATTTCTGTTTGTCTGTATGTTTTTCTGTCTGTTTGTCTGTCTGTTTGTCTGTCTGTTTGTCTGTCTGTTTATATGTCTGTCTGTTCGTCTGTTTGTCTGTCTGTTGGTATGTCTGTTGGTCCGTCTGTTGGTCCGTCTGTTTGTCTGTCTTTTTGTATGTCTGTTTGTTTGTTTGTTTGTCTGTCTGTATGTATGTATGTATGTATGTATGTATGTATGTATGTATGTATGTATGTATGT
>CAKNXH010002297.1:104390-133659 GCA_932178445.1 Andricus quercusramuli
TGTATGTATGTATGTATGTATGTATGTATGTATGTATGTATGTATGTCTGCCTGTCTGTATGTCTGTCTGTATGTTTGTCTGTCTGTTTATATGTCTGTTTATCTGTCTGTCTATTCGTTTGTTTGTCTGTCTGTTGGTCTGTCTGTTGGTCCGTCTGTTTGTCTGTCCGTCTATCTGTTTGTCTGTCTGTCTGTCTGTATGTTTGTCTGTTTGTTTATCTGTATGTTTGTCTGTCTGTTTGTATATATGTTTGTCTGTCTGATTGTCTGTCTGTTTTTCTGCCTGTTTACCTGTCTGTTTGTCTGTCTGTTTGTTTGTCTGTCTGTATGTATGTCTGCATGTTTGCCTGTATGTCTGTCTGTATGTTTGTCTGTCTGTTTATCTGTCTGTCCATTCGTCTGTTGTCTGTCTGTTTGTCTGTCTGTTGGTCTGTCTGTTGGTCCGTCTGTTTGTCTGTCCGTCTGTCTGTTTGTCTGTCTGTATGTTTGTATGTCTGTCTGTCTGTCTGTATGTTTGTCTGTTTGTTTATCTGTATGTTTGTCTGTCTGTTTGTATATCTGTTTGTCTGTCTCTTTGTCTGTCTGTTTTTCTGTCTGTTTCCCTGTCTGTTTGTCTGTCTATTTGTCTGTCTGTTGGTCTGTCTGTTTGTCTGTCTGTTTTTTGTCTGTTTGTCTGTTTGTCTGTCTGTTAGTCTGTTAGTCTGTAGATTTTTAGTTTTTTAGCACGACAACTTTCCAGTATTGGACTGGGCTTTGGTATATTCATCAAGTGTTCTAAAATGAAGGCCAAGTTCATTAGCCAGCCATTTTGGATAGAAATTTAAAAAGTAAGCACATTTTGAAAATTTTTCAGAACACTTTTTTTTATATTCAAAAATTCAATGGACGGGCATTGATAGTGCTCAAAAAGGTGATCAAAGTATTCGTTTTTGTTTTTTTTGTTTTTTTTTTATAGAAGAAAAATTACCAGAGTTACAGCATTCACAAAATTCCAAAAAACAAACGAAAATGAATATTTTAAGCCAAACAACGCACGATATGAAAAAAAGTCAAGAGGAGAAAAATGTTGATTTTTAAACACCCTACAATACCTTTTTAAAATTTTTCCAATTTCCTTGAAAAATTGAAAATTCAAATTTTCATCGCACAAAAAAATAATGAAAAATCAAAACTTTCATTTTGCTGTCCAACTACACAAGATACAAAAACAGATGAATTGACAAAAATTGTACACTCAAGAAAGATCTACAAATTTGTTATGAATCACTTTTTGATAGAACGCGTAGTTTTTTTTCAAGATCTTTTTCAATATACTCTTGAAATTAATTTTTTTTAAATAAAGAATCACTTTAAATATTCGTAGGAATAATAAGAAAACTTCTGCATTATCTTGAAACCTTTCCAAATTTTCAAAAAATTCAAAATTCAAATCGAAATCATCAAAAATCTACATTTTATATTAAGTTCTTTCAAGTAATTTCAAATTATTTTTGGAATTTCTAAAAAACATCTAAATATCTTTTAAACTTATCCTTTTTTTGCATTGTGAAAAACTCATGAGAAATTTTAAAAATAGCCTCAAAAATTTAAAACTCTTTTCCGGCAACTTTCAATTCAAAAGTTCATTTTCAATAAAGTAGTTAAATTATCAAGCAAAAAAGATGAATTCTCAACAAAAAATATAATACATAAATGATATCAATCATGAAATATTTTTCATTGAAATAAAAAATAGTTGAGTCCATCCAGAAAAGATAAATTATCAACAAAATAGTTGAATCCTCAATCAAAAAAATAAATTTGCTGTTTTATTCAAACAAAATATTCCAAACGAGACAAATCGGCTACAAAATTTTTTTATTTTGAAGCCCGAAAATATAAATTTCAAACAAAAAAGTTAATTTTCAACAAAAAAGTTTGATTTTCCATTAAGCATTTTTATGTTCTGCCAAAAAAGGTGAATTTCCGTCAAAATAGTTAGATTTCTAACCAAATGGATAAATTTTGCACAAAGATAAAGATGATGAGTATTCAATCAAAAAAATTAATTTAAAAAAAAGTTCAGCTTCTAACCAAGTACACCAACAGTCATCTAAAAAGTCGAATTTTCAACAAAATAGTGGAATCCTCAACAAACACACTTTAGGTTTTAAGCAAATAATGAATTTTCAACCAAAAAGATGATTTTCCAACAAGGGAGATAAATTTTCTACCAAAAAAAAAGGAGTTTTCAACCAAACATTTATGTTTTCAACCAAAGAGATAAATGTTAAATTAAAATGATGAATCTTGAACCAAAAAAAGAAATTTTTAACAACATAGTTGAACTTTTAATCAAGTAGTTCAAACTTCAATGATAATATGAATTCTTGACGAAAAATGTAATAGTTGATATTTCAATTAAAAAAAATTAATTTTAGATCAAACGTAGTTGAATTCTACCAAAAAAGAAGGATTTTCAACAAAATAGTTTAATCTTCAGTGAAAATAGAATAATTTCCGTGTAATTCGTTGCATTTTTACAGAAAAATAAATCCTACCCAACTACAATTTAAAGGGGAAAATAATTTTCAATCAAAATACTAATTTTGAATGAATGTTAATTTTTTTGGCTTTTTGTTTTTCAAGGTTATATATGTATAATTTTTCTACATTTCTTAAGACAATTCAAAAACATTCTTGACAATTTCAAATTTGTCGAAAAAGTATCTAGAAAATTTTTCAAGTTTTTTCATTTTACAGGATTTTATACAATTTCAGAAAGAATTGTAGTTAGTTTAAAAGATATATAGGCCATGTGGAAGTTAGGAAAAAAATTCCAAAATGTTAAATAAATTTTTTGAAATCTTCCAGTTTTTGAAAAATTCCTAATCTGTTCAACACTTCCAAAATTTCAAAATATCTTTTAAACTGACTCATTCTTGAAATATTTAAACATGTTTTAGAATTATAAAAATTGCCTCTAAATCTTCCAGATTCTTTTTTGTCAATTTTGGAAATCTTCCGAAATGGTTAGAAATCTTTTTGAATATCCTCCAAAAATTAATTTTGAAAAACACATTTTTTATCTTAGAATATTTATAAATCCTAAAGAAACTTCGAAATTTCATTTGAAGATCTTAAAAAATCTATATATTATATTGAAAACATATGGTCAAAAAGTTGAAAACAGAATTGATGCCTTTATTATTTAAAAAATCATTCAAAATTTGAATTTTCTCTTTTATAAATAAATTTTCAGTTTTAAAATTCCTCATTTGTAAATTGCAAGATTTTCGAAAATTTCGTTCCATCAATTTTATCAGATAGGAAAGGTTTTTTCCACAATATAGTACTGCGATTTAGATAATATTTTAAGGCTTCCTATTTATAGCGAGAGTAGCTCACTTTTTATATTTTTTTGTTTGCGTAGTACATTCCTTCATCATTTATACGAATTATATTCCCTTTCGACTGTCGAATAACGAACGTTAATTTAATTACAAGTTCAAAGCTCAAGCTTCGTTTGCAATTCCACGTGGGCAATTAAAGTCGATTATTGACTGACAGAACATTGCGTATTCGAATTCTATGTGTCTACTAATTACATAAAAGAAAATTAAATTTTCCAAACTTTAATTTAATACTTTGTTTTTTTTTTAAAGAAAATCCCAGTATTTGATCAACGCTGATGGAAATCCATACCCGATTCACAATTAAGATGAACAATGATGAAATATTTTTAACCAACAAAACTTTTGTTTGAATGTTCAATGTATTTTTAAAGATTCTTGTTTGAATTTAAAATAACAAAATTTGAAGAAAACAAAACTGTTTCGTAATGCAAAAGAAAAATACAAGAACAAGATTTTTATTATAAGAACAATATTTTTTTTTTAAATTATTATGCGGTATTTTATAATTCGGAAATTTTCTGTGGCGAATTTTCAAATTCGGTAATATTATGAACTTAAATTCAAGAATAATAAAATTCCCAAAATTATGAAATTATCGAAATATAAGAATCCCGAAATCTACAATTCCCGAATAATGAAATTCCCAACAGAAAATTGCCAAATTATAAAATATCCGAACTAGGAGATAGACGAATCACAAAATTTCAGAATTTAAACAATTGAAATCATTGTTTTTAATTCAATATTATTTTTGTTAAAAATAAAAGAATAAAATATTTTTATGAAAGTTACAAACTTTTTAAATGTTAGAAGTGTTCTAAAATTATTGTTTTAATCTAGAATAACAATAATTGAAAAATGTATATATTTTTGGACGAAAAATTTTGTTTGAAAATGTGCATAGTATTTTTAAAAAATTACAAAAATTTTCTTAAAAATCGAATTTCTAATACTACCATGTGGAGCAGTGCTGAAATGAATCATGCAAAGTTGGTTTGAAAAATGTTATTGGGTTCGGAAAAAATTAAGGGGCAAATTTGCTGTTTCGTTCTAGGCGCGCGTGGTTTTTAATTTATTTTTTTATACTATTTGCTTATTTTATTTTTAATAAACGAATAATATTTATGAAAATAGTATTCCTTATTTTTCAATTTGGGATTTTTATATTTCGGCAATTTTATAATTTCCGGAATTTTATGATTTCTGGAAGAGTTTGGCAACCTACTATCCATTCACGATAGGAAACACAGCTAATACCATGATAAAGCTTACTTTATTGCGCTTGAGACAAGTCCCCATTTGTTTATGTACAAAAATTTGTTTGGAAAATATCCTTTGCGAAAAGATGAAACCCGTGGTTTTTTCGCATCACTCTGTCCTTGCTTGACTTTCGATGACATCTTTGAACAGAACAATGTAAAAAATTTGCAAAAAATCATATAGATGCATTCATATTTTGACTATACATACGTGAAAACAAAATTGCTATATCTCGTAATATACGTAGTGAAGTTATATTTTGTCTTAAATTACTTGGAAAATTTCAACAAAGACAATCGAATAGAAATTAGGAATATCAATCCTAAAATCTATTTATTAATAACAAATAATCCCGGAAGACCGACGAATGGTGGGGTGGGTGTGAGGAAGATTATGGTGGGAGGGGGATTGGTGGTTGAAGAGGGTTAGGATCCCACCGAGTACAGTTGGTATACCAATCGTATCAGCGGACTCTCTAACTAATATGCCAATAAGTGGAAGAAAGAATAAGGAAGCAAAATAAATGTGTAAACGTATTGATAGGGTTAAAATAAAATGCAAAGAGTTTATTCGGAATACATACAAGTAGTGCTTATCGCTGATTCACTGCGCGACAGAGATACATAAATAAATATTTCTCGTCCCAAACCGATTGTTCAGCCTTTGGATGACTTACGATTCAACAGCAGATGAACAACCGTTAGACGACGAGACGAGAGCGAATGACCAGCCCTGGAGGTGCAAGAATTAGCAGCAAATGAACAGCAGTCAGACTTGAAAACTAGAGTGGAAGTCCAGCGTGTGCGCGATTTTATACCCGTGGGGCCACGCGGGAAGCCGGCTTGAGTGGAAAGAGTCGAGTGGAGGGAGATGCGCGCGTCGAGTTTCGCTGGCGATGTACGTGCGTTTCTCTCCTACACCCCGTTCTGCTACTCCGCCGGCGCTAGACGAGTGTACCTTCCTTATCCTGGCACGGACACACCTACGTTCGCAGGTAAGTCCGTACCAGGGAATAGAAAGTTCCCACCTTTCCCGCGAGATGGCATATCGACCGCGAGAGGGTTTTCATATTCAATATTGAGAGGATGGAAAGACTCTCGCTTTATACGAGTCTCGTATAACAAATTCGAAAGAATTGTAAAAACCTCATTGATTGCAGTACAATGCGAATGAATCTAGGATTCCAGAGAATTCAGGAGAATTTGATTAAATTCATGAGAGTTTGAGTGATTTGGGCGAAATTTAAAAAATCATAAAATTTCTATTGAATTGAGGAGCACGGGAGTGAACCGATTTCAAGGCAAATTCAACATTATTCAAGTAAATTGGAAACAAAAATTAAAAATCAATTATTTAAATAATATTCGAGTGAATTTAGAGGAATATAAGAAAAATAAGAAGAAATATGAATTTTCAACAAAAAAGTTAATTTTCAACCAAATTGTTGCACTTTGAAGCCAAAAAAATGAAATTATGTACAAACCAGTTCAATTTTCAACCCGAAAATATAATTTTTGACATAAATGGTGAATCTTCAACTAAAAC
Source organism: Andricus quercusramuli (assembly GCA_932178445.1). NCBI lineage: Eukaryota > Metazoa > Arthropoda > Insecta > Hymenoptera > Cynipidae > Andricus > Andricus quercusramuli. Next base: position 110,591 of record CAKNXH010002297.1, read on the forward strand.
AAAATGAATTTTCAATAAAGAAGTTCAAGTTCCAACCAGGCAGTTCATTTTAAATTTTAAATAAATAATAGTTGAAATCAACCATGAAAGTATAATTTTCAGCAAAAAAGTTTCTCAAAATGGAATCAGTGTGCAGAGCTATCTTTCACAAAATTCGCACACGGTTTAAATTCATCATCAGGAAACGTACTAAACGTTATCTAATTTTGTAACATTACTTTCACTGATTCCCTAGCCCTGTAACAAATTCAAGAAGGCGATTCAGCGGACGATTCCAAATTACCGATCATTTCCTGGTCAACTAAAAGTAACATATTCATATTTGCCGCAAAATGCAAATATTTATTTTAATTCATGAGACGTTTATTCTGAACATCCTTTAGCACATCAGATCAAAACATTGCAAAATAAATTAATTTTGAAAAAATACTTGAATTTTCGACTGAAAAAAGATCTATTTTTTACAAAAAATAGAATACTTAATCCTTCAGCTGAGAAAGAAATTAATTTTCAACAACAAAAAAATGAATATTCAACAAAATAATTTAATTTTCAACCAAAGTGATGATGCTTGATTTTCAAATTAAAAGATTAATTTTCTATCAAAAAATACAAATTTTCAACAAAATACATGAATTTTTAACGAAATAGTTGAATTTTCGGAAGCAAAATTTTCAACCAGATAGTTGAATTTTGGAACAAAAAAAAATCATTTTTAGCCAAAACTCGAATAGTAACATTTTTAGTTGAAAATTAATTTCAAATAAAACATAAGAGTTTTTAACTGAATTAATGAATCTTCAACTGAAATAGTAGAATTTTCATATAAAAACATAAATTTTTACTAAAAAAGATTCATTTTCAACCAAAACTCAAATAATTGAATTTCAAGTTGAAGAAATGAATGCTTAACCAAACAGCTGAATTTTCCACTACAACTATGGAATTTACTATCTGAATAAGTCAAATTTTCAGTTAAAAAAATTGCTTCCAACAAAAAAAAAAACTTTCAAAAAAATGGTTATATTTTCAGACAAAGAGATGAATTTTTAAATAAAATTGTAGATATTTAACAGGAATAGTATAATTTTAAGTAAAAAGATTCATTTTTAAATGAAATGCTGAATCTTCAACCAGAATAGTTGAATTTTTGACGAAGAAGTTCAATTTTCGAGCTAGAAGATCAATTTGTACCAAAAAAGATAAATTTTCAACTAAAAGAAAATCATTTTTCAACCAAAAATTGAATAATCAAATTTTTAGTCAAAAAATGAATGTTCAGCACAGACAAATTTTTAACTATAATTATGGAATATTCAACTGGAATAATAGTTACAATCTCAGTTTAAAAAAATATATAATTTTCAATCAAAAATCATCCAAATAAAAAACAAGTTTTCAATCAAACAGCTTATTCATCAACCAAAGAAATGAATTTTGAATTCACACGATGAATCTTCAACGAACAAAAAATTCATTTTCATCAAAAGAGTTTAATTTTCAATCAAATAATTTTATTTTCAATCTGGAAGATGAATTTTTAACTAAAATCATGAATATCTAACGGAAATAATTGAATTTTTAACCGAGAGAAATTTAAAAAAAAGATTAACTTTCAAACAAAAAGATCATTTTCTACAAAAAAAATCTATTTTCCTACAAAATACGTGAATTTTCAACGAAATAGTTAAATTTTCAATAAAAAAAGACAATTTTTTATCCAAATTGTTGAATTTTGAACTATAAAAGATCAATTTTCAGCTAAAAATAGGACACGTAAATTGTCAGTTAAAGAAATTAATTTTCAGCCAAGCTGATGAATTTTGAACTAAAAAAAAGTTGTATCTTCAACTGGAATAGTTGAATTTTATGCCAAAAATGAATTTTCAACCATAAAGAATAATTTTCTACAAAAAAGACGAATTTTTCACAAAGCACATACATTTTCAGACAAATAGTTTAATCTTTGAACGTAAAATATCAGTTTTTAGCCAAATAGTTGAATTTTCGCCCAAAGAAAATAAATCGATTTTCAACAATTTAGTTACATTTTCAACCAGATATGAATTTTAAATTAAAATGAGGAATCTTCAACCAAAAAAATCAATTATTAACAAAAGAGGTCTACTTTTAACCAAGTATTTGAATTTTTAACTAAAAAACGATGAATTCGCAACCAACAATTTAGAAAAATTTCCATTATCTTTGAGAAATATTTCTTCTTCGAAATACTACTTCTACTCTAAAAACTGCTTGAAGTACTTTCTTTATTTAAAATTTAGAACAGGGAAGTTTCAAATTGTGACGAATTCTGACTTGGAAGAGGGATTTTTTTAATTTATTTTTTCTCAATCCGAATTATAATTCTTTTAAGAAATTCCCGTCACATGTGGAATATTCCCTGTTTCAAGTAAAATTATATTTCTTCACCGAAACTCCCTGTCCTAGAATAAAAACGATAATTATTTTCTAAAATTCCACAGAAAAAACTGAGGGATTAGTAATGTTGCGGCTCAAGTGAAACTTGGGATCATTCAGAACTTCGGCTCTAAAGGAACATTAAGGGTTCCTTTTTAGTTTGTTCATATCCCATAGATGGCCATCGGCGGTTGCCAACGTTTTCAACTGCGCATGTGCCGAGAAGCGCGGGCCGATTTGAAATCAATAAATACTATGAATAGTCACACAGATAAATGTTTCCAAAAGTTTTGTATTCTTATTAAAAACAAATGAAATTGAATTATAGAAATAGCTAGCTTCTTGAAAAAATCTTATATTAACCTAATACTGCAAGTGTATATTGTACCATTTTGAATAGTCCCGCGCTTCTTGTGCATGCGCAGTGGAAATCTTCGGATTTGCAACATAACCTTAAAAACTGTCACATTTCATGTGCGATGTCTTCCTTTCAAGAATTACTAATGTTTATGATTTTAGTTTCTTCATTAAATTTTTTCCAGTACAATATTATTTAATACAAATTATAAAGCAAAATGTGCATCATTAACTTGTGCAATCTTTGAAGTGAGTCAAGGCAGAAGTGAGAAAAAGGCTCCATTAGAACCATTTGAATCCACACTTGGGTTCATTTAGAAACCATTTATCATTTTGGGTTCCTTTTCAGCAAGAGAGGTTCCTTTTTGTTGCAGCTTCTTTAGAACCAAAAATTGGTTCTAATAGAAACCCCAGTATTTTCTGTGTCCCTGTTCCAAGTTACATAAATGAGAAGTCACTAAAATAATGAAAAATTGAATTTTGCTACGATCAGAAGTAAATTCCCGGGTTTTAAACTAAATTCCAGGTCATTTCCTGGTCGCCACCCCAAAATCGTAATTTTTGGTGCGCCCCCCCCCCCCCTCTCCCACACCGGAGCACACATAAACAAATTGGCAACGCAGTTTATGAACGACCCCATACCAAGAATGACAAAAAAAGATCCTCCTTGATCTTTCGAGCTTTAAGGTTGATTCAATGGTTTTTTAACGAGTTGTGAAGTACGACCAAAATGTTCTGCATGGCCTGTCACAGTACACATATTGGATATTACTCTAGCGGCTACCACATTCAAAAGAATTTTATCTCCTTGATACCACAGTGGCTCGTGCCAGTCGGTTTGTTTTAACACTCGACGTTCGTTGACGTACGTTCAACACACGTTGCATTCTGTCAGTTGCTCAGCTTTTTACCTCTGTTTTTCTCGCGCTTCACTACTTTTTTCGGCTCCTGGTTTTCAAACTCCTAGCTCGCCAACGACGGAACGAGTGCTTATCTTTCAACTGAAGCGAGCCAAAAAGAGGATGATGCTTTCACGTTTTTTCAGAGAGCACTTTTGTTTATGGGTTTTTGGAACTCTCGCTGAAAAATTGAAGAGAAACTTGCAAACGATGTGCTAGGAGCAAGATGACAACTGTGAATATGAGAGAAATTCGTTAAATGATAAATAACTTTTTGGTGGGACGGCTGAAAAGACCCGAAAAATAAAATTCCCGAAAAATAACATTTCCAAATTATGAAATTCTTGAATTGGAAAATTCACAAATAATACAATTCCCGCGGATTATATAATTTTCGAATTGGGAAATTCCCGATAAGTTTATAATGTTACCGAATTTGAAAATACCCGTCAGAAAATTGCCGAATTATAAAATATCAAACCTAAGAAATTCCCGAATATAAACGATTAAAATTTGTTTTATAAATGAAAAATGTTTTAATTTTAATATAATTTTAATTGTAATAATTTAATTCATTTCAAAATCAAAACATATTTTAATTATTTAAATTCGGGAATTTCTTCGTTTGGATATTTTATAATTCGGCAAGTTTCTATCGGGAATTTTATTATTTGGGAATTTTAAAATTTGGTAATATTATGAACTGTCAGGAAGTTCATTATTTGGGGAAATGGGGATTTTCCCATACGGTAATATTATAAACTGTTCAAGAATTTTATTATTCGGCAATTTTTTAAACCGGGAATTTGATTATTTGGGAATTTTCCAATTCAGCAATTATACAGTTTCGGAATTTTTTATTTTTCGGGACACTAAAATTCCCGAATAATAAAATTTCCAAATCATAAAATTGCAGAATCATTTAAATTTCAAAACGAAGAAATTCCCTAATATAAACAGTTAAAATTTGTTATAAAAATAGAAAATTTTTTCATTTCAATATAATTTTAATTGTAATAATTTAATTCATTTCAAAAATGAAAAAATATATCGATTATTCAAACTCGGGAATTTTATTATTTGAGAATTTTCAAATTTGGTAATATTATGAACTGTTAGAAAGTTCATTATTCAGGGAATTGGGAATTTTCCCATAATAATATAAACTGTTCGAGAATTCTATTATTCGGAAATTTTTTAAACCGGGAATTTTGCAATTCAGTAATTTTACAGTTTCGGAATTTTTTATTTTTCGGGACACTGTAAAATTCCCGAATAATAAAATTTCCAAATCATAAAATTCCCGAATTGGAAAATTCACGAACAATACAATCCCCGAATGACATAATTCCCGACAAGTTTATAATATTACCAGATTTGAAAATTCCCGACAGAAAATTTCTGAATTATAAAATTCAAAACGAAGAAATTCCCTAATATGAACAGTTAAAATTTGTTTTGAAAATAGAAAATGTTTTAATTTCAATATACTTTTAATTGTAATAAATTAATTCATTTCAAAAATAAAAAAATATATCAATTTTTCAAATTCGGGAATTTTCTAATTCGGTAATTTTCCAGTTTCGGATTTTTTGGGACACTGTAATTCCCGAATAATAAAATTTCTAAATTTTAAAATTCCCGGATAATACAATTCCCGAAATGGAAAATTCCAGATAAGCTTATAATACTACCGGACTTGAAAATTTCCGAATAATAAAATTTCCGACAGAAAATTGCCGCATTAAAAATATCCAAACTAAGAAATTCCCAAATATAAACAATTTAAATTTGTTTTATAAATAAAAAATGCTTTTATTCTAATATAATTTTAATTGTAATAATTCAATTCATTACAAAAATAAAAAATATATCAATTACTTAAATTCGGCAATTTCCTAGTATGGATATCTCATAATGCGGAAATTTTCTTTTGGGAATTTTATTAATCGGGAATTTTCAAATTCGGTAACATTATGAACTGTCAGGAATTTCATTATTCGGGAATTTCCCCATTCGGTAATATCATAAACTGTTCGGGAATTTTATTATTCGGCAATTTTTTGAACTGGGAATATGATTATTCGGGAATTTTCCAATTCACTAATTTTACAGTTTCGGAATTTTTCATTTTTCAGAACACTGTAAAATTCCCGAAAAATAAAATTTCCAAATCATAAAATTTCCGAAGTGAAAAATTCACGAATAATACAATTCCCGAATGATATAATTCCCGAACTGGAAAATTCCCGATAAGTTTATAATATTACCGGATTTGAAAAATCCCGAATAATAAAATTCCCGACAGAAAATTTTCGAATTATAAAATATCCAAACTAAGAAATTCCCCAATATAAACAGTTAACACTTGTAATAAACATAAAAAAGGTTTTCATTTTAATATAATTTTAATTGTAATGATTTAATTCACTTCAAAAATAAAAAAATATATTAATCATTCAAATCCGGGAATTTTATTATTCGGGAATTTTCTAATTTAGTAATTTTACACTTTCGGAATTTTTTATTTTTCAAGACACTGTAAAATTCCCGAATAATAAAATTTCTAAATCATAAAATTCCCGAATTGGAAAATTCACGAATAATACAATTCCCGAAATTGAAAATTCCAGATAAGTTTATAATATTACCGGATCTGAAAATCTCCGAATAATAAAATTCCCAACAGAAAATTGCCAGATTAAAAAATATCCAAACTAAGAAATTCGCAAATATAAGCAATTAAAATTTGTTTTTTAATAAAAAATGTTTTTATTCTAATATAATTTTAATTGAAATAATTCAATTCATTACGAAAAAAAAATTTCAATTACTTAAATTCGGGAATTTCCTAGTTTGGATATCTTATAATTCGGCAATTTTCTTTTGGGAATTTTATTAATCGGGAGTTTTCAAATTCGGTAATATTATGAACTGTCAGGAATTTCATTATTTGAAAATTTTCCCATTCGGTAATATTATAAATTATTCAGGAATTTTATTATTCGGCAATTTTTTAAACTGCAAATTTGATTATTCAAAAACTTTATCATTCGGGAATTTTCTAATTCGATAATCTTACAGTTTCGGAAATTTTTATTTTTCGGGATTTTTAGTATTTTTTTTTTTTGGTAAAACAATTTGAACTGTTTATTACACGAAGAAAAAATGAATGTTCCCAAGGTTGCTCATAGACTTTTGAAATTAAAATGGGGTTTTAAATGAAAAAGCTCGATTTTGGAAGAAATGGGAAAAATATGTACTTGTTACCAACTTTTTGTGAATTAAAGTATTGTTATCTATAATAAAAAAATAGAAAAAATATATAAAATTATTATTACCTCTTGAAGAATTTTCGAAGAATAATTTCCGCAAATTAACTTTTAATTTTGGAACCCCCAATCCCATAATATTGCACCCGGAAAATGCCCCAAATAAACCAAAGTAGATTTCAATAAAATTCATGCTAAAAATGGATTTTTCGGAATTTTCTCAACATGAACTATATTCAATAGATAAGTGACGAGTTCCAAAGTATTTTTAATAATTTCGAATCGTTTAAACAACTATTAATAATTTAAGTAATTTTTTTCCTTCCTTAGGCTGTAAAAAGTTATTACCTTTCAAAATAAATAATATAAAGTTGATGGGATGGGATGGGATGGGATGGGATGGGATGGGATGGGATGGGATGGGATGGGATGGGAGTGTTTTCGAAGAATTAATGACTTAACAGGCTACGAAACCCTTTTTTGTAGGCGCATGCTACCATGAACAAATTATGTAAAACGAGGCAGTGGCTCCGTGTACCAAAACATCCAGCTATTTGTACGGAAATAACGGTACAAATACTCCTTTTTCTAGGTCCCGCTATTCTTACCGAAAAATTTGAAATTCGTACCGCAATTTTGGTACATGTAACCACGGTCTTCAATTTTTTTTCCAACATCAGAATTTTAACATTGAAAATTTGGTCATTGAATTTAGTATTTCTATATAACCAAGTTGTTAAACAAATGTGCCTTTTTTACATAAGAAAAAAGTTGATTTTTTTCTGCCTGAATGATTTATATCCGTAAATATTGATGTTTTAACAAATAAATTAAGAAACAATAACCACAATCGTTGGAGGTGACAACAGTCGCCTCTGGATGCTTTCTTAGAGCTACCATCTCCATTTTCCTTACTGTCGCTTATTTCCTAGTCCAGTCGTTACCCTGATTCTTCAAAAAAAAAAAAAAAAATCACCATTTACTAGTCTACATCCTATCTCTTCTTCTTCGCCAGAAACAGTAGAGCTTCCTTTCTAAGTTGGAGAGAGATGAACATATCAGAAGATTTTTCCATGGTACGGGATGTCAGAAAAGACCGGAAGTCCGTCGGAGGTTGAGCTGTAAGAAGGCAAAATGGTTAGATGATAAAGGCGAAGATAAAAATGGGAGTAGAGACGGTTGGAAGTTATATGTGTATATATATAAAATAAATTTAAAATAAATATAAATATAAATATATAATAATAAATTTAAAATTCAACTATTCCATTCCTGGCTTAAAATTTATCTTCCTGGTGTGAAAATTCATGTATTTTGTTGAAAATTCGTTTTTTATAATAGAAAATTAATTTTCTTGGATTAAAATTGATCTTTTTGGTTAAAACTTCATTTCTTTCGTTAAAATCCGAGTTTTTTGTTCAAAATTGATTTCTTGGATTCTAAATTTAACAATTTCGATCGAAATTAGTTTTCTCTTTAAACAATTCTTCAAACTGAAAATATAACTGTTCCATTTTTAGTTAAAAATTCATTTTTTCTTTGATCGAATTTTATCATTTTAGTTGAAAATTCATTATTTTACATTCTCATCAGAGAAGTTATTAGATTTGTGTACAATTCGACTCCCCCCCTCCCCCCTTCCCCTAACCAAAGCAAAAAATTATTTTTCACTCTGCAAAAAGAATTTCACTTCTTCATTATTGATACTTCTTACCTCAACGAAAATTTTTTTTGACATGTCTTTTACACTAGAATAAAAGTTTAAAATTTAATTAACAATATTTATTGATACAAGACGTCCTCCTTTATTATTTATAAATATTTGAGGACTTGTTATTTAACAGTAAATTTTCCAATTTTCAACTAAAACGAATTATTTCTCAACAAAAAAGAAAATAGTTAAATTTTCAACGAAAGCAAATAAATTGCAACCAAAAAGATATGTTTTGAAACAAGAACTTTTTACAAAAAAAAAGAAGATTTTTCAACAAAATAGGTGAATTTTTAATGTAAAAAGAAACATAATTGTAACTGAATGAATGAGTTTTTAAGTAATATGATGATTCTTTAACCAAAAAAATTGAATCTTCGTCCAAAATTTAAATTTTCGATCAAAAAATTAATTTTCAACGAACGAAATGAATTTTCAACCAAAATGAAGAATCTTTAGAAAAAACTAATAAATTTGTATATAAATAATTGAATTTTTAACCAAAAAGATGAATTTTGTATAAAGAAGCCAGGTTTTCAGCAAATAAAATACACTTAAAATTGAATAGTGAAACTTTCTAGAAAAAAGTATTATTTTTTAACAAAAAATGGAATAGTTTACTTTTTAGGCACAGAAAATAATTTTCACATACTCAGGAAAATGTTTCTTAAAATCAAACAAATACTGTATTGAATTAAAAAAATATTTGTTTCATTCAAATTAAATTTATTTGATTCAAATATACCATTGCTTAGCTTGAAAAAAAAAATTACGTATGCAATATGATAAATCTTCAACAACATTGAATTTTCGTCCAGAAATATCAATTTTCGAGTATATTCCAATTTTCGAGTAATTTTCAACAGAATAGTTTAATATTCAATTATTTTCAACAATGTACATGCATTCTCAATAAAAAATTAAATTTTTAACGAAATAAATAAATTTACAGCTAAAATTACGAATCTTTGAGAAAAAAAATTAATATTTAACTAAATAATTAAATTTTCAACCAAAACGATTGATTTCCAAAAAAAAGGAACTTTTTGTACCAAAATAACCAATTTTACACAAAAAAATACGAATTTTCAAATAAAAATATTATTAATCACAAATTTGTAGCTTTTTTGGTTAAGCACGATTGGTCTATTTATTTTTTTGTAGCTTGTGTCTTTTGTAAAAAAGTTTAATTTTTCTATTTTTAATGTTTTTTTTTTAAGAAAAAAACAAAAAATATGCGTCAAATAAAAAAATGATTTATTACGAATTCGTAGATCTTTTCTTGTTGCACAATTTTTGTCTCTTAATCTTTATTCGTATTTTGCATAGTTTGACTGCAAAATGGAATTTAGGATTTTTCATTATTTTTGGTACGACCAAAACTTGAATTTTTGATTTTTCAAGAAAATTTAAAAAGTTTTTAATGATAATTGTGTTCATATTGATGAGAATGTGAAAAGATTAATTTTCAACCAAAAATGGAATAGTTCAATTTTTAATATAAGAAATTGAATGAATTTTCAAGCAAAAAGATTTTAACCAAGCAGATTAACTTTCCATTCAAAAGTATCATTTTCCATAAAATACATTGATTTTAAAGCAAGTGGTTGAATTTCCAACAAAAAACTATACATTTTCACGCTTGAAGAATTTTAGAAAAAAAATACAAGAATTTAAAAAAACAGATACATTTGTAATTAGTTAAATAAATTTTAAAGTAAAATGATGAATCTTCAACTAAAAAAATTGAATTTTCTTCCAAAAAGATTTTCAAAAATGAATATTTAAAAAAATACAAGAATTATAAACAAAAAATCAAAATTTCAACCCAAATAATCAATTTGCAACTGAAATGGTGAATCGCAAACAAAAACACTCGAGTCCCTCTGTAGTAGTTCCCGAGATAAGGGACAAGGTGGTCCAAGGTCAGCGGAGTTGCGATGTTTACGGTTTGGCGCTAAAAGAAGCCAGAAGCAAGAAGGAGAAGAACGATTTGTATATTCCCGAACAAAGAAAAATTATTTTGCACTAGAAAAGACGAACTTTTATCTAAATAATGGAATGTGCAACCAAAAATGGAATTTTTTAAACAAAAAATAAAATAGTTAAATTTTCACCCAAAGAAATTAATTTGCAAACAAAAAGATACATTTTCAACCAAGAAGACAAATTTTCTACCAAAAAAGTAAAATTTTCAAAACAATATGTGAATTTTTAACATTAAAAAGATACATTTGGAAACAAAGAAATAAATTTCAAAGTAAAATGATGAATCCTCAATCAAAAAAATTGAATTTTCGTCCAGAAAGATTTTTTTAAAAATACTATTTAACAAAATACAAGAATTATCCACCAAAATAATATTTTCAACGTCAGAAATTAATCTTCAACTAAAGTGGTGAATTTCTGACAAAAAAAATTTTGTTGAGTAATTGCATTTTTAACAAAGAAGAATTATTTTGTACCAAAAAAGATACATTTCGCACGAAAAAGACGCATTTTTAAGCAAATAATGAAATGTTTACGTAAAAAGGATTATTTAAAAAAAATGAAATAGGTAATATCACAACCAAAGAAATTAATTTGCAAAAAAATAAATACATTTTCATCGAAGAAGAGAAATTTTCTACCAAAAAAGTAGAATTTTCCAAAAAGTTCAGTAATTTTTAACAGAAGAAAGATAAATTTATAATCAAAGAAATTAATCTTAAAATAAAATGATAAATCATCAAGCAAAAGAAAAAGTTTTCGTCCAGAAGGATTTTCCAAAAAGAATATTTAAAAAAATGCAAAAATTATCAACAAAAAATCGAATTTTCAACATAAGAAATCAATTTTCAACTAAAGTAGTGAGTCTTTATAAAAAAATGCAGTTTCAGTTGAATTATTAAATATTCGTCCAAAAATATTTTCAAAAAAGAATATTCAACAAAATACTAGAATTATCAACAAAAAATCAAATTTTCCACATAAGGAATTAATTTTCAACTAAAATTGTAAGTCTCTAACAAAAAAATGAATTTAGTTCTGCGATTATAAATGTATCTTTCTTTTGTTAGGAATTCATGTATTTTTTTTGGAATTTCTACTTTTATGGTAGAAATTCGTCTTCATTGTTAAAAATGTATCTTTTTAAAAAGATACATTTTCAACCATTTTCAATTTTTAAAATTTTCAATTATTCAAAATAAAAAAAAGCAAAATAAAATATGTTTATTTGGTTCAAGCTGGATAAATTTTAGGTTCGACATATTCAACTTTTTGTTTAATGTGTGCATATAACTCAATAAAAAAATTTAAAAAAACATGTTTTTGCACATTTTCAAAAATTTATTTTAAAATTTCGCAATTTCAAATTTTCAATTATTATGATGTTTCAATAAAATAGTTGAATTGTTGAATTAAGAACATCAGCTTTAACCAAAAATCGGATAGTTATATTTTCGTTTCAAAAAATTAATTTTTAATTGAAAAAACAGATTTTTCTCCCAAATTGTCGAATTTTGAAGCCTGAAAGAAGAATTATCTACAATGCAGTTGATTTTTCAACACGAAAATATGCATTTTTATTTAAAAAGTTAATTTTCAACCAAACATTGAAATTTTCAGTTAAAAACATAGTTTTTAACACAAAAAAAAGCTTTAACTAAAATGATGAATTTTTAACTCAGAAATAAATTTTTAACAAAGTTGTTCAAAATTAGATCAACTAGTTGAATTCTTTACCAAACTGTCCAATTTTCGAGAAAAAATTCAAATTTTTCTACAAAACAGTTAAATTTTTAATCCGAAAACACGAATTTTCAACAAGAGTTGAGTTTTCAAACAAAAAGATTTTTTAGTCAATAAAGAAAAAAAATGCATTCCAAATGTCGAATTTCAAAGCAAGAAGATTAATTTTCTACAACAAAAGGTCGAATTTTTAACAAATTACATAAATTTTTAACCAAATAGTTGAATTTTCAAAAGAAAAAAGAAAAACTTCGAACCAAAAATGGAATTTCTACATTCTCATTTCAAGAAACTAATTTTCAAATGAAAAAACCAATTTTCTACAAAATTATTGAATTTTTGAGCCAAAAAAAAAACTTTCCACAATACAGTTGGATTTCAAATTCAAAAATATAAGCTTTCAATACAAAAAATAATTTGCAATCAAAAATTGCAATTTTAGTTTGATTTTTAACCAAAAAGACAGCTTTTCAACAAAATAAATATATTTTCACCCAAATAATTAAATCTTTAACCAATTTTCTGCCAAAAAATATAACTTGTAACTGTTCTAATTTTATATTGGATAATAACTTCTGTCTCAAGTTTTCAAATTTTCAACTTGCTTCAAAATGTTTCATCTTCAAATTTTTTTAAAAGTATTTATTTTTAATGGTCAGCACTTGAAACGTATACCTTATTTATTCATAAATAATTCATTTGAGTGCTATAATTGCTTCAATTATTATTCATAAATGGTTACAATTTCAAATATCGTATATTTAAAGAGAAAAGGGGAAAAAGGGGAAGTTTTTTTGAGAATAGGGAAAAAAAAGGAATTTCAAGAAAAAAGGAGAAACTAAGAAAAAAGGGAAAACTAAGAAAAAAAGGGGAAACTAAGAAAAAAGGGGAAACTGAGAAAAAAAGGGGAAACTAAGAAAAAAAGGGGATACTAAGAAAAAAGGGGAAGACTGTGCACTAGGGTGGTCCAAAAATGCATTGGGCACATTTTTTTTTGAATTTTTATCGGGACACCCCCCAAATTTGTTCGAATCCAACCAAAAATAAATCCATTTTTTTTGTTTTGAAAAAATGATATTTAGGGATGGCGCAAGCCCCATGAAGTTTGACATGTATTTCCCATAAGAAAAAAAGACGTTTTTGTAAATCTTATTCAGAATCCTCAATATAATCTCAATCGAGTTGAAACTCAACATTTCTCTTCAAAATTAACCGTAGAATACGAATAAAATATCGATTTTTATATATTAACACCATAAGTCTGTTTTATAGGGTCCCAAAGAAACCCCGTAAGTGAAAAAATGGGTTTTGCGAGTTTTTGGCGCTAATTATGATTTTTTTGTGGTTTTTTCAATGCGAATTATTTCTAATATATGAAATATGACTTTATACTGAAAATTATATATTTCAATGAATTGTTTAAACAATTTATTATTGTTTTTAGCAATTTTCTCATAGAATGGAGTTAGAAAGACGCGGTTTTTTCACAAATTTTCCACTTGTTGTCCAATTTTTAATCACAGGGAAGTGATAGTTCATCAATGTTAACAATAGTGATTGTTTAAACAATTTATTATACTTATTAATGATATTATAATTGAATAATGATAGAAAGATGCGGTTTTTTTTAAATTTCTGGCTTTTTGTTTCAATTTTTAACCGGAGTGAAGTAATAATGAATTCAAGTTAACAAAATAATTGTTTAAACAATTTATTATCACTGTTGATGATATTCTCTTCGCTTAATCGGTAGAATGTTGCGGTTTTTTCTGAAGTTTTCAACTGTTTGTTCGTTTTTTATCAGGCGTGACTTGATAATTAATTAGATTTAGCAAAAATAATTGTTTAAACAAATTATTATTGTTTATGACTATCTTCATCTATATCGATTGCGCCTGATGGATGCGGTTTTTGGCAATTTTTACCTTTCTGTCCTTTTTTCACTTAATGAGGTAATAATTAATTAAAGTTAACAGAAAAGTTGTTTAAACAATTTAATATTGTTTATAACTATCTTTCCTCAGATAAGTGCTAGAAAGTGGCGATTTTTTCTAAAATCTTTCACTTTGTATCGCCTTTTTATTTATGAACAAATAATAAGTCAACCACCACAAAAATGATTTTTCGAAAGATGTGGTTGTTTTAAGTGAATTACTTTTGCTCTTTTCCAAATGCTTAAAAGAATTAATTTAAAGAAAAAAAGCTATTTTACACAAGAGGCAAAAACAAAGAATTTTAAATATCTGTTTTATTTCAGAAAAATACATATTCATGGAAAGGAAAGAGATTATTTAAAATATAGTTTTCTCTAATGTTTATTTATTAATTGTTAGTAATTAAGCAGGCGAAACAAAGTGAAGGATTTGAGAAAAAACCGCCACTTTCTAGCACTTATATAAGAAAAGATAGTTATAAACAATATTAAATTGTTTAAACAACTTTTTCGTTAACTTTATTCAATTATCATCGCACTAAGTGAAAAAAAGGACAGAAAGGTAAAAATTGCCCAAAAACCGCAACTATCAGGCGCAATCGATATAGATGAACATAGTCATAAACAATAATAATTTGTTGAAACAATTATTTTTGCTGAATCTGATTAATTATTAAGTCACGCCTAATAAAAAATGAACAAACAGTTGAAAATTTCCGAAAAAAACTACAACATTCTACCAATTAAGCAAATATAATATTATTAACATTGATAATAAATTCTTTAAACAATTATCTTGTTAACTTAAATTAATTATTACTTCACTCCAAATGAAAATTGGACAAAAAGTCAGAAATTTCAACAAAAAACCGCATCTTTCTAGCATTATTCAAATATAATATTATTAATAATTAAAATAAATTGTTTGAACAATTATTTTGTTAACTTGAATTCATTATTACTTCACTCCAAATGAAAATGAAACAAAAAGCCAGAAATTAAAAAAAAACAGCATCTTTTCCGCATTATTCAAATATAATATTATTAATAATTGTAATAAATTCTTTAAACAATTATGTTGTTAACTTAAATTTATTATCACTTCACTGCAGGTGAAAATTGGACAAAAAGCCAGAAATTTTTAAAAAATCCGCATCTTTCTAGCATTATTCAAATATAATATTATTATTAATTATGATAAATTGTTTAAACAATCACTATTGTTAACATTGATGAACTATCACTTCCCCCTAATTAAAAATTGGACAACAAATGGAAACTTTGTGAAAAAACCGCGTCTAACTCCATTCTATAAGAAAATTGCTAAAAACAACAATAAATTGTTTAAACAATTCATTAAAATATATAATTTTCATTATAAAGTCATATTTTATGTATTAGAAACAATTCTCATTAAAAAAACCGTAAGAAAATCATAATTAGCGCCAAAAACTCGCAACACCCATTTTTTCACTTATGGGGTTTCTATGGGACCCCATAAAACAGACTTATGGGGGTGGTATTTGAATATTAATATTTTATTCGTATTCTACGGCTAATTTTGAAGAGAAATGTTGAGTGTCAACTCGATTGAGATAATATTGAGGCTTCTGAATAAGATTTACAAAAACGTCTTTTTTTCTTATGGGAAATACATGTTAAACTTCATGGGGCTCCCGATGAAAATTAAAAAAAAAATTTGGACCACCCTACTCTGCACCCTGGGATATTAATAGTACTCAAAAAGGTGAGCAAAATATTACGAGGATCCATTTGTAAATGAAGAAATGAATTTTCAACTATAGAAATTTGTATTCGGCGCGGAAAGTCAGAAAAGACCGGAAGTCCGTCCGAGCTTGAGCTATAAGAAGGGAGAGGGTTGGAAGATAAAGCCGCAGATAAAAAAAAGGAAGTAGAGACGCGCAATAACAATCTTAAGATTCGGCCTCTTTATTCAACATCTATAAAGATATTTTTTTTTGTTGGTACTCACCCGTTGGTGCATCGACCCTTGCATTTCCATGATAAAGCGAATGGGCCTCAAAATTCCTTCTGATGAGGGTTGACCGTGTCGTACGTACAACACGAATTCCCATATGAGCGACGCACGCCGAGTTGCGCACTGGACTCCCATGGAATAAGCGCGAAGATTCTGCCCCAGTATAGCGCGAGTTCTCGAACCGAGCGGGTCACGCCAGTTCGCTGGTCTTCTTTTTTCCGAACTTCCGAACACCCTCGTACGAATATCTCGCGTCAAAACAGTTTTCAACTTTACTATTATTTTATTGGGACATATTAATGTGCCTGTCCTTGGATTTTTCGTTTTACTGTGACTCAAAGTGACTTGTTTTGTGGACTGTTTTGTTTGTTCACGTTTTGAGTTTGTGTGACATTTGTGATTTTTTTTTGGATGCCTTGACCAAAGGAGATACCGGTTAATTGGTAAGTCCAATTTTCTTTTGTAGACTGTCGATTTTTGATTCATTTCAAACTAAAAGTTAGGTTAGTTTTTTCAAAAACTAAAGCGGTTTAAGTTAGAAACTTGAACAAAGTTTAGTCCACTTTTTTTAAAAGTTAACAAGTTCAAAAGGCAAAATAATTTTTATTTAATTTTGAACTGGAAATTATTTTAGTTCGTTTTTTAATTAAATTCAAACTAAATTTTAGCTTAGTCGCTTATTGTCATATGAGAAAAGAGTTTTAAATAATTTCTTATTTTGGGTTGATTGACTTTGAGGTTAACTTTGTTAGGGAAACAGACCGGCAACAATATAATCCTTTTTTTCTTAAAAATTTATAAATTAACACATGTAGCTTGCTTTACATGCGTTGTCAATTAAAAAATACTATTTTTGGTTCAAAATTCTACTACGTTGAAAACGTAATTACTAACCTCGTTACTAACTTAAAAATGCAACTATTTTGTTTAAGTCACATTTCTGGCCGAAAATACAAATACTGGGTTAAAAGTTAAAAATTTTTAATTATTGGTTGGAGATTTAATTATTTTGTTGAAAATTAATTTTCTTAACCGAAAATGTCATTATTTCCTTGGCTGTAAATTGATCCTTCTCAGTTGACAACTCAATTATTACATTTCTCGTTGAGAATTTCATCTTTTTTGGATTGAAAATAGAACAAATTTGTCAAAAGTTTATTTTTTGGATGAAAATAGAACAAATTTGTCAAAAGTTCATTTATTGGATGAAGATTGAACTAATTTATTGAAAATTTACTTATTCAGTCGAAAATTCAACTATTCCGTTAAAAAGTCATATTTTTGATCAAAAATACAACTACTGGTTCAAAAGTTTAAAAAAATATTTAATTGTTTGAAGATTTTAGTATTTTGTTTAAAATTAATTCTCTCTACTGAAAATTAAATTATTTCATTCTTTGCTGAAAATCGACCAATATTAGTTGACAACTCAACTAATAATTAAAATTGAAAATAATTATTAAAATTATTTGATAAAATTTAATTTTATTGATTTAATTTGCCAAAAATTATTTTTTTATTTTAGAAAAATAATTTTTTAATGTTTTGAAGATAGGATTGCACATTTATTTAAATAATTTTGAATTCCTTTTAACGAAAAATATTTTAAGACCGCGTCTAGGTTCACCGAAATTCTTTGAGCGCAGATCAAATATTTTCGGTGAGCGCAGGGATACTAAAGAGGCACCGAAATTCGGTGATCGCAGACCGATTATTTTCGATCTTCCTAAACACTTTTTCCTGTAGGGGATTCTGAAACCAATCTGATTTCGACTATTAAAATTTTCCTAATTAAGAAAATTCAAAAATATTTAAAAATTTCTATGAATTAACAAAATTCAATATATTCATTATTAAAATTTTTTTTATTAAAAGATGGAGAATAAAGATCTCTTACATTAAAAATGAGGTAAAAATTTGCAAAACTCATTTTAAAGAAATCTTAAATTATTTTTAAGTACATCTACAAATTGGAAAGAATCATCAGTTTAGTGTCTCATTTAAAAATATTTAAGATTCAAATAGACTCGAAGTTTATTTTACCCTGAAAATTTTTTCACAAAAATGTAGAAAAAGATTCATAATTTTTCCTTTTAAATGGTGTAAAAATTCTTTAAGAATAATATAAAAAACGAAGGACCGGCATTTTTAACAAGTTAATTATCAACTAGAAGAAAATTTTTTCAAGGATTAAGTTAAAAATTCTAATTATAGTTTTTGATTAAGTGTCTTCAAAATTGAATATTTGACAAGTTTGTCAATTAATAAAATTTCGAACTTATATTGTTAAAATTCCATTTTTAGGTTTTGGCAATATAGCAATTTAAGGTTTGAAGTATTCATACTTAAATAGTTGAAAAATTAAAAACTTTTAAAACTTAAACTGTTTGAAATTGCAGACCTTTGAAATTGAAAATTAAATATTTCACAAGTTTAACAATAAAATACAACTTCTCATTTTTCAAATTTCTTTCTATAAAATTATAAAATGTTTAATTTAAATAAAATCGAATAGCTACGAAAAAAAGTGTTCTTGAATATTAGAAAAGTTTAACAATAAAAATCAATTTCCTATTTAAAAAAATTCTGAAAAATTGGACAATTTAGAATTCAAATCATTCAAAACTCTATAATTTCCATTTTCAAGTCTTGTAAATGCAGCAATTTAAAGTGTTAATAATTAATTGATTAAAAATTGAAAGCGTTAAAAAATTAATCAGTTTGATATTTCACACCTTTGAAATTGATTAGCTTGGAATTAAAAGTGTTCGAAGTGCAATATTTAAAAAGTTAGACCGTCAATAAAATTTTATTTCTTAATTTTTTTTTCTTTCTCTTGAATTGAACAATTTTTAATTCAAAACAATATCAATTTATAACACTTGAAATTGTAATGCAGAAGTTTTAATTTGAAAGTATGAATTGTTCAAAATTGAATATTCGGAAAATTAATTATTTAAAATTAAAATTCAACTTTTTAGTATCAAAATTCCTTTCTTCAAAATTGGGAAATTTTTTGTTCAAATCATTATTCAAAATTCTTTAATATCAATTTTGAAACCTCAATAATTAACTGATAATAATTTTAAGTGATCGAAATCGAATAATATTATATTAATAGCGTTTAAAATGGAACAGTTTGAAATTTTACGCCTTTAAAATGGAACAGTTTTCTGAAAGCATTCAAAATAGAATATTTAAAAAATTTGACGAATAATTAAATTCAACTTCCTTATTTCTGAATTTATTTTTCTATAATTATACAATTTTTAATTTAAATAATTCAGCACAATATCAATTTTTACTTGAAATGTATATAAATTCACTTTTAAATTATGAATGTTTTGAATTGAAAGCATTCAAATCCAAATATTTGAAAAGTTTGACTATTATTAAAATAACTTTTTAATTTTTCTGTAATATTTTTGTATTGTAAAATATACTTAACTCTAATATTTCGCATTCTCCACTCATGAATTAATTGCGGTTTGTTTCCCATTTTTATGAAGAATGCATTCTTGTCACGGAATTCTAAACGAGGAATTTCTGCAGTAAACATCTATCTAAATAACATTCTTAATTTCTGCAGAAAACAGCTCTTTAAATACCATTCCTAAATTCTGAAGTCAGTCGCTAAATTCCATTCCTAAGAAAATATGTGAAACAATATAAAATAACTTGTGGCCTAAATCCCTCAAAGTTTTCTATTTAAGAATTATTAAAAAGTGACAATCGCGGGTAAATATATACGATTTTTTTTAGCTTTTTTAACTTTTTTTTTGCTTTTATAATGTCAGTTGCAGCTGTCCGTCGCTAGATCTGCAATGCGTGCAAACTGCAAACATTTGTGGATTTCTGACGCATGATAATAAAGCGGGATATTTAATTTAATTGTTTAAACTAATTATTAAATCACAGCCATTAGAGGATTATAACAATTCTTTCATAAAACAATTTTATCATAGAACATTTTTTTTATAATTGCGAAGTTAAAATTTCAAATGTCGAGAGTTTCAGATTGGAAGAATTTTAAATTGAATAATTACAGAAGATAAACAATCCAAATTGGGAATTCTTAAATTCTATAATTTCATTTTCGAACGGTTCAATTTTAGAGTATTCAATTTTGAATATTTTGAAATCAAAATTGATTAACTGTGAAGGCTTTTCGTTCGAAATAAAATAATTTGGATCTTTTTCAATTTAAGAAAATGCTGAATCCTTAATTATTTCCCAGATAAAATTGTTTAAATATAAAATAAAATTGAGATTTTTACGACTTTTGTGCTAAAAATAAGTGGAAAATGGACTCGTTAAGCTTGCTACATTTCAAATTTGAAGTATTTTAAACGAAATAATTACAAAATTAAACAATGCAAGTTGACCATTTTTGAATTTAATATTATATTAAAATTTTGCAATTTCCAAGTTGAACTTTATAATTTCAGAATATTCAATTTTTGACATTTTGAAATGAAAATGGACTAACTGTGAATGTTAGTATAGATATGGTTTCATTTGAAAGTGATTAATTTTGAATTTTTTTTCAATGTAAGGCATTTTGAATTCCGGAATATTTTCAAGATAAAATTGTTCAAATATAAAATATTTGTAATTAATGGAGCTTGCGGAATAAAAATGAAAAGAATTGACACGCTCTAGGCCTGCTGCCTTTTAAATTGAAATTCTTTTAAATCGAATCATTTCAAATTTAAAAAATGAAAATTGGGCATTTTTAAATTAGAAGATATTAAAATTATACCATTATAATTTTGCACGTTTTAATTTTAAATTATTTTGAACATTTTGAAAATAAAATTGGTTAATTATGAAGGCTTTCCATTCGAAATAGTTTGAATTTTTTTCAAAATGAGAATAGGTTTGACACTTTTTCAATTGAGAGCCTTTTAAATCGAATAGTTTTTAATTTATATCAGGCAAATTGGGCATTTTCAAATATATATCAGAATTCTATTTTTAAAGTTGCAATATTAAATTGAATAACAATGAGTCTTCATTTGTAAAAATAGCTTTATATTATTATATTGAACTATTTTGTTGGAAATTCTTTTTTGTTTTGTTGAAAAATTAATTTTTTAATTTGAAAATTCAACTATTCTGTTCTTTGTCGAAAATTGATCGGGTTTAGATTAAAATGCAAGTATCTGGATGAAAATTCATATATTTTGTTGAAAATTTGTTCCTTTTTGATTGAATTCAATTGTTTTTGATTCAAAATTCAAATCTTTTTTGGTTGAAATATCAACTACATTTTTCGATCAGAATTCATCTTTTCTGGTTGAAGGTTTTTCGTTTTAATTGAACATTCATCTCCTTGGTTGAAAAATGAGCTATTCTGTTGAAAATTCGTTTTTTCTTTAGCTGAAAATTATTTTTTTTTTCACTGAGTATGTAACTATTCAATTTTTAGGTGAAAATTATCTTTTTTAGTTGAAAATTCGACTTTTTTGGTAGAAATTAATCTTCCTGTTTGAAAATTAATTTTTTTGGTTGAAAATTCAAGTATTCCAGTTAAATATTCATCATATTAGTTAACAATTCTCTTTTTCGGTTTGAAATAAAAATACTTGTTTGAAAATGAAACTCAATTTAAAAAAAAAATCTTTTTTTTTCGGCTGGAAAATTAATTTTTTAAACTGAAAATTCAACTATTCCATTTTTTGTAGAAAACTGTCCTTTTTTAATTCAAAATTCAGCTACTTGTTTGAAAATTCAATTGTTTGTTTGAAAATTCATCTATTTTTTTCTTCCAAACTTTTACTTAAAAATTTAGGCATTTTCAGCAGTTTAAATTTTCATTTTTTTAAATTCATAAAGACTTTTCAATCACAAAATTATAAATAATCCGTGAAATATGACTTTGCTAAATCAAAAGTTAATAAATCCATTTTAATTTTTTTAACAATTTCAAGACAGTATTAAATTGAAAAGACTTTTTTTGCATTAGATTTATTCAACAGCCTGACAGATTACAATAGCCCATTTCAATTTTCATTTTTATCAATGGATTTTAAGCTACAATATATCAAATATTGAGAAATGAACTCCGGTAGATTTATTACGTTTCAAATTTTTTAAATACACAATATTTGAATTTATTATAAATTTTTTGTTAAAATGAATTTGAAGATTGATTTACTATTACGCATGTTACAATTTCAATATTCCAGTCAAATTTTCACTTATTCCAGGAATGACTTCATACCAATTTTTGACATTAATTTTTGTAGATTTTGAAAATTGTTTTCTTTTCTGAAAGGGGATAAGATATAATGCGTCAGTGGCACTTTCCTATCTCTCCAGTGTACTTTTCTCGATAGAAGGTTAGGTACCAATATCTTATCAAAGCGCTCAGCGCACTCTAGTAAATCCCGGATCCTCGAATTGGGAGTGAGTAACGCGATGCGGTAGGTAGGGCTGAACCTAATTGCAACACGGCAAACCTGCCGAGCCATTTCCTCAATCTGCAAAATCTGTCGTCGTCGACTAAAGTGGAAGAAACCGCTTCCCTTGAATGAAAGAAACTGCAAACTCAATTTTTTTCCATTTTGGGGCTACTCTAAAATCCCAAACAATTTTCGAATCCAAATTGAATTTACAAGCGAACAGAGATTCTAATTAAATTTATCCGGTACAAAGTAATTTCAATTCATTCTAATATATAGGCAGGCCTCGGACAAAGTAACAAAGTAATTCAGCTTTCAAGAAAGTATTTACTTCAGTTTTC